>JAGFNQ010001999.1:44145-136306 GCA_024364735.1 Boesenbergia rotunda | reverse complement strand
AGATAATCGAATAGACTCCTATACGTGGCATTGTCGTCTTGGCCATGTAAGTAAGAAACGCATGACCAAATTACACCGATGTGGAATTCTGGAATCATTTGAACCCGGTTCATTTGATACATGCGAATCATGCTTAAAAGGCAAGATGACCAAATTACCCTTTTCCGGAAAAGGTAATCCAGTGGGAGAATTGCTTGGTCTAATACATACTGATGTATGTGGACCAATGTCAACTCTTGCACAAGGAGGCTATAGCTACTTCATTACCTTTATCGATGATCACTCACGATTCGGGTATGTGTTCTTGATGAAACACAAATCTGAAGCTTTTGAGAAATTCAAAGAGTTCAGAAATGAAGTAGAGAAACAGCTTGGCAAAAGTATTAAGATACTTCGATCCGATCGGGGTGGTGAATACTTAAGTCAAGAGTTTCAAGATTATCTTAGGGACAATGGGATATTGTCTCAATGGACTCCGCCATATACACCACAGCATAATGGTGTATCTGAGAGGCGTAACCGAACCTTGATGGACATGGTTAGATCTATGATGAATCATGCAACTCTTCCAAAATCCTTTTGGGGCTATGCGCTTAAGACAGCTGTTTACTTGCTAAACAGAGTCCCGACCAAGGTAGTCTCTACTACTCCATATGAGACGTGGAATAGTAAGAAACCTCACTTAACTCACCTTAAGATATGGGGTTGTCCTGCTTATGTGAAGCGGACTGTATCAGATAAATTGGATGTTAAGTCTGATAAATGTCTATTTATTGGATACCCTAAGGAAACGAAGGGTTACCAATTCTATCATCCCTTGGAACAAAAGGTGTTTGTTTCAAGGCATGCTGTATTTCTGGAAAAAGAATTTCTTTTACAAGAAAACAGTGGGAGTGACATTGAACTTGATGAAGTTCAAGAAACTCCAATAGACATTACAGAGACACCTAGTCTAGACCCACAACCAATAACTCATAATGATGAGCTATCAGTTGAACCTAAAACAACACCACCTCTTCGTAGGTTTGATAGGACACGTAATATTCCAGAGAGATACGGATTTCTCATAAGTGAACCGAACGACGTGTTACTCATAAGCGATGACGAACCTATCAGTTATGAAGATGTTCTGAAAAGTTCAGAAAGGGACAAATGGCTTAAAGCCATGAAGTCGGAAATGGATTCCATGTACGAAAATCAAGTATGGGACTTGGTTAACCCACCTGAAGGGATTAAGCCCATAGGGTGCAAGTGGGTTTTCAAGAAGAAAATCGACATGGAAGGTAATGTTGTTACCTTTAAGGCTAGATTAGTGGCAAAAGGATATCGTCAGAAACAAGGAATTGATTATGATGAAACCTATTCGCCAGTAGCTATGCTTAAATCCATTCGGATGCTCCTGGCCATAGCAGCTCATTATGATTATGAGATATGACAAATGGATGTGAAAACAGCTTTCCTTAATGGAAACCTGCTTGAGGATGTATACATGATACAACCTGAAGGTTTCACATCGGTTGATAAAACCAAAATATGCAAGCTTCGACGATCCATATATGGACTGAAGCAAGCATCCAGGAGCTGGAACATCCGTTTTGATGAGACAATCAAAGAGTTTGATTTCTCATAAAATCCTGACGAACCTTGTGTGTACAAGAAGGTTAGTGGGAGTGCAGTCGTATTCCTAGTATTGTATGTCGATGACATATTGCTTATAGGAAATGATATATCAGTCTTACAGTCGGTTAAAATTTGGTTGTCCAAAACTTTCTCCATGAATGACTTGGGAGAAGCAACCTATATCCTTGGGATTAGAATCTATAGAGATAGATCAAAACGGTTGCTTGGTCTTTCACAGTCTACATATATAGACCGAGTGCTAAAAAGGTTTAGCATGTCGGAATCTAAGAAAGGTTACCTTCCCATCAGGCATGGGATCAACCTTTCAAAGTCTATGTGTCCGCGCACAGAAGACGAGAGGATTTGCATGAATAAGATTTCTTATGCATCCGCGATAGGATCTATCATGTATGCTATGTTATGTACTAGGCCCGATGTATCGTATGCTCTGAGCGTCACGAGCAGATACCAGTCTGATCCAGGAATGGATCATTGGCCGGCTGTCAAGACAATCCTTAAGTACTTAAGAAGAACTAAGGATGTGTTCCTAATATATGGAAAAGGAGATATGGTAATATTTGGGTATACAGATGTCAGTTTCCAGACAGATAAGGATGACTCCAAATCTTAGTTTGGATACGTATTTACTTTGAATGGAGGCGCAATAAGTTGGAAGAGTTCCAAGCAAGACACTATAGCGGATTCTACCACGGAAGCGGAATATATTGCGGCTTCGGAAGCAGCAAAAGAAGTAGTCTGGATCAAGAAGTTTGTCTCGGAACTTGGTGTGGTTCCAACCATTGATGAAGCAATACCGGTTTACTACGACAACAATGGAGCTATTACACAAGCAAAGGAACCAAGGTCTCATCAGCGATCCAAACACGTGTTTCGCCGCTATCATCTGATTAGAGAGATTATAAGTAGGAATGATATACAAATTGAGAAAATTCCCACTGAAAGGAATTTAGCGGATCCTTTAACTAAGGCCTTGCCTCAAAGCAAGTTTGAGGGTCATGTTAGAGCCTGTGGTATTGGATACCGTAGCGATTGGCATTAGGCCAAGTGAGAGTTTGTTAGTAATATGAGAGAAGTGTCCTAAGGCAATCGCCTTATGATTGTAATCATTTACTTTAATAAATGAATATTCACTATTTGAGTATACATGTTCGTGTATTTGATTGAGATCTTAAACTCATTTACTGAATGTCCGCAATACAATTCACAGCATGAGAGAATTTGTGATGAATTCACAACTAGTGATTATCTCTACATGTGCAATTGTGAAGTATTGAAATTGTCCCTAGTCGATGAATTGATAAATACGAACACTATCAATTCTGTTGAGACTAGCATGGGTTATTCTCTAATCAGTTGATTCTCACTGGCTGGTGACATTGGGATGTCCGAAGATAAACATGAATGCTAGTTAAGGGAACTAGTTCATTGAAGTGACTAGCTGTAAGACTTCATATGGTAATCTACATATAGATATGTCAATGAAGTTCTTACTGTAGCTTAAGTGCGATGTTCCTTTGACTTGCGGTGTTCAAGTCATCTTGGTCATGGAGACTTATACTTTGACATCTTAAGCAAGCATCTCTAAGGAGGTGTGGACCCAGGATGGTTGGGTATAAGCCGAAGTGCCTGAAGATATTTGAACAGCCTACAAAGGATTCACCACTCCTTGCGAGGAGATGTATACCCAAGGCCTATCGTCGGATTGTTACTCGAAGCCTCTGGCCAGAGCATCACATGTTCAGAGTATGAATCTCTCAGAAACATGAGAGTAACTAGAATCTGGAGGTCGAGAAAAACATTGCTTGGGCTAGGTGTGACGTAGTCAGCCTAGTGGGGACTGACACACATAGACCGTGTCCTGAACCAAGTGGGTATAAGATGGTGAAGGGAATGAGGCACGATTCATTAAAGCTGCTGAAGGGTATCAGAATTATTTCTGAGGTCAACCGTTGATCTTTCGATTAATTGGGGATCATGATGTACTACTAGGTGCCACTCATGATCGTTCTATAATTGGTTAATTATAGACGGCCAACATAAATCGAAAGCCTATTTAGTCACACGCACTACGAGTGATCCGAGGGATTTAAAACGGGTTGAAAATTGGATTTTCCGATCAAGAGAGATAAGTCGAATCTGAATTTTTCAGAGACGCATCGGAAGCATAAAATGGCTAAGTCTTTTGAAGACTTATTGGACAAATTAAATGAGTTTAATTCGTGAGGTCATGGCTTGGTTTGGCCGGCCAAAGAGGGTCCCCACCCTCTTTGTTTGGCCGGCCACAATAAGAGGGAAGAACCAAATTGTTTGGTTCAAAATTATAAAATAAACCGCGCGTGGTTTGTCTTATAAAATTATGGATAAAGAAATTTGTATAAAGAAATTTGTATAAAGAAATTTATATAAAGATATTTATTTATCATGGAAATTAAAATAAACCGTGGAATGGTTTATTTTATTTTATAAAATCAATAATGGATTGATTTACCATGATAAAGAAATTTATATAAAGAAATTTATATAAAAAAATTTCTTTCCATAATAAAAGGGGAGACATGGTTGTTTTTATTATAAATTAAGTTATAATAAAAACTTGGCATAACGGAATAATTCATAGAAAAATTTATAAGATAAATTTCTTATGAAAAATTTATTCCGTTAAGAGGAGACTTGGCGATTAAGAGACTACTATATAAAGGTATCAAGGCAAGGCTTGGAAATTAATCCAAGAGATCAAGGATTCTTGCCTAGCCTCTCTTCCTCTCCTTCTCTCCCTCTCCCTCCTCTAGTGGCGCCGGCCCTAGAGGCCCTCCCTTTGGTTGCCGTGAGCTTCCACCACCAAGAAGCTGTCGAAGAAGAAGAAGAAGCGGGCGCAACTCATTCCTTCCTCCCGGAATCTTGATTCCGTTCTTCGTTTGGTGGTTAGTTTTCCATCTCTCTCTTGGTATTCTTGTTGTGCCTTTGGAGAATCTAGTAGTTCTTGTCGGCACGAAACTCGTGGCTTTGCGAAGTCATCCCGAAGAAAACTCGGCGTGGACGCGAATAGAGGCGGAGCTTCCAAGGGACGCTACGGTTGGATCTCGTCCCTTTCTACGAGTTACGCGAGGTATTAAGTAAATTAGTTTACTTTCTGCAAAATTTTAAATGTATGATCATGTCTCCACAACATAAGGTTGCATGCTAGATACGTGGTTAAAATAATTTGAGAAATTATTTATGCTAAATCTTCC
Source organism: Boesenbergia rotunda (assembly GCA_024364735.1). NCBI lineage: Eukaryota > Viridiplantae > Streptophyta > Magnoliopsida > Zingiberales > Zingiberaceae > Boesenbergia > Boesenbergia rotunda. The sequence goes on along the minus strand of JAGFNQ010001999.1, from coordinate 131,435 downwards.
GCTGCACGTAATTAAATTTTAAAATTACGAACTCGTATCCATGTCAACATGCACCCGGTCCCAACGTGCCTAGCAGTCCTTCGCTAGGGCTTTAGATCTTGGCAGTCCTTCGCCAGGTGCCTAGCAGTCCTTCGCTAGGACTTTGTTTCCTGGCAGCCCTTCGCCAGGTGCCTATCAGCCCTTCGCTAGGACTTTGTTTCCTGGCAGCCCTTCGCCAGGTGCCTAGCAGCCCTTCGCTAGGACTTTGTTTCTGCACACTCAAGTAACTTTATTAGATCACAAATAAACTTAACTTTGAATCCTTTGTCAATATCAAAACAAGGTTCGATATGGTGCTTCCTGCACTAACAATATGTCCCCCCTGATTGCTCATCTCTATCAACTCTATTTTTTTATTGGCTACAAAGTCAGTCTGCTCCCTTTTCATCCAGAGGTACTCCTTTTTATCTTCAAGTGCTACAAAACTATTTTCCATTGTTAATAATAAATCAAAATCAATTTTAAAGAATACCTCCACCTGACATTTCCACATCGTGAACTCTCTCTCATATTTTGGTGGGTGGATAGTCAATCCGACCATCATCTTGTTGATTTATCTGGCAATTAGTCCTTCAAAAACGAGCCTCACTCTGATACAATTGTAGATCTTGTGTAGGGCGGCTAGAGGGGGTGAATAGCTCTACAAATTTAAAGTTAGATCTTTTGCACTTTTTTTAGCAAAGATAACAGATTAGTTTAAGCAATTAAAAACATAAACAACTTAAAAGAAATAGGTGAATTTACTTGGTTGGAACTAAGGTGGTTGTTAATCCAAAAAAGTAAAAGCGCACTAATAAAAACTCCTTCAGTGTGGGCGAAGAAGTCTCATACAGTCTTTGGAAAGCTCAGAAAGGACTATGAAATTAAGTACAAGTCATTGTTGAATAATCCTAACTCTAGGGAGCTATTTATAGCCCAACGGTTAAAGTGACCATTTGTTGATATAGCAAGACAGACACCTCAGATATGATCCAGGGTGCCTCAGATGGATAGGTTTTATCCACACAGCTAGTAGTAGCCTTAACGGCTACTGTTCAATTTAGTGCGCCCGAGTTCAAACCGAGGGTGCCTTTGTTCCAACCTAGGGTGCCCTCAGTCTGTACTGAGGCGCCCTTGCGCCTTTCCACAGCAGCTCCTTTTTCTGCATCCGAGGTGCCTTCAATCACAAGTAGGGCGCCTTGGGTCTTCAAGGTCAATCTCCGAGTTGACCTTCTTGGACTCCGCTTGCTTGAGTGATTCTCCGGTCGTCCAGAGTTGAGCTCACCCGAACCCAACTCCGGCGTTCTCTTCGAACGAGACTTCTCATCCCTCGGACATCGCGCACACCCTTCTCATTTATCATTGTACTCTTCCGCAGTCTCTGTGTCCGTCGAATGCACCAAGTCTGTCGGCTCCCTTCCCCATGTTATCCTTCTCGTCTGTTATGTCTTCCGCTCAACTTCTTCTGCTCCTATGCTCCTACACACTTAAACATAAGGAGTAAACCATACATAACCTAACTTGACTTGGTTGATCATATCAAAACCAACCTGAGGTACTTATACATTGAACGGTCCTATTCCACTATTGCACATATCAAAATCATTTAATCCACATCCTTGACTTTAAGGGCAACTACATTAGATTCCAGCTCTAGGATGCCGTTGAGGTGGCGGGTCCACCCTAAACATAAATTTAGTTTGTGTACTAAAATTATTTTTATTATTTTTTATATGAATATTTTTTTTTACTGGGCCCTTCAAAATTTAGGGTCGGCTCTGCTTTTAAGGGAGACATATATGAAGATTTCTCATCCTAAAGGCACTGAATTTGGATCAATAAGATTACGATTCGAGGCAATTGGTTCTAGTACCATTAGATGAGTAAAAGAGTAAATTCATCATTATCTATTACTTGAAGCTAGAGATTTAGGAAATCTCTCCCTTACTAATCAATTTCATTGCTCAAGTTTAGAACCTCCCTATCAAATTTTCTAAATAAAAATTTTACCTTAAATTTTATAATTTATATAAAAAAACGTATACATAAGCTACCTTATTTATTCTCTAAATTTAGATTTTATAAATACTTTTTAAATTTAGAGTGAAATCCATTCCCCAAATATTAAAATATTATTTTCTCTAATTCTCACTTTCCACTTCTACATTGTCATTTCATAGATAATAAATAAATATATATATATATATATATATATATATATATATATATATATATATAGGAGAAAGAAAAATAACAAAAAAATAAAAACATGATAAATTATAAGAAAGTTGACGTATTGTGCAAAAAAATAAAAACATGATAAATTTGTGTAGTGAAAATTGAATATCAAAATTTAATACAGTAGTTTTTTATCCTAAATTTTAAATTTTGAATAGGGAATCTATGTAGTTGCTCTTAAAGTCAAGAATACATCTTAAAATGGATATCGAAATTTAAAATTTAAGATTAAAAAAAACTACTTTATTAAATTTTGATATCCACTTTTCACTATATAATACATCAACTTTCTATAATTTACCATGTTTTGTTTTGTTATTTTTTCTTTCTCCTCTATATTTTTTTTATTATTATGTATGAAATGGCAAATGTAGAAGTGGAAAGTTAGAATTAGAGGGAATAATATTTTAATGTTTAGGGAATGGATTTTATTCTCCAAATTAATTTAAAAAGTATTTATAAAATTTAAATTTAGAGAATGAGTAAGGTAGTTGATGTATAAGTTTTTTTATATAAATTATAAAATTTAAAGTAAAATTTTTATTTAGAAAATTTGATAGGGAGATTCTAAACTTGAGCAATGCAATTGATCCAGTGAGGGAGAGATTTTCTAAATCTCTAGCTTTGAGTGATAGACAATGATGACTTTACTCTTTTACTCATCTAATGGTAGTAGGCTGGCCTTAAAGGGTCGGGTAAAAAAATAATTATATTCATATAAAAAATAATAAAAATAATTTTAATATACATAAACTAAATTTATATTTAGGATAGACCCGCCATCTCAGCGGCCTCCCAGAGCTAGCCCCATGGATAGGAGGGAGGTGCATGGTGGTGTGAATTTTCGATCACGAGTTCCTGCAAAACTCACTACTAGGAGGGAGGTGCATGGTGGTGTGAATTTTCGATCACGAGTTCCTGCAAAACTCACTACCGGGGGCATTAAATTTATGTTTAGAGATTTTACAATTTAGGAAAATAGAAATACAAAAAAAAAAATAAGTGAAGGAGAAAGAAAAGATCCGGTTAATTAGTCTATGTATTTTTTTACACTTTTATAAAAAAATCTATAATATTTTAAAGTTTATAATTAGATTTGTTTTTTAACAAGCATATTATTTAATTAGCATTTTCTTTAAAAATATATAAAAATTAAAATGAAAACGTGAACCCTACATTTTTAATGTAATTTGTTTTTCAATGAGAACCCTTTGTTAGCCTCTTTTATATATATATACTAGTATAATACCCGTGCGATGCACGAAAATCTTACACTATTCAAATAACATATTTAGTGATTATATATATATATATATGTCAATTTTTATTATTAAATGAAAAATTAAAATGAAAAATAATTTTATTTCATTATGGATTCATGTCAATATAAGATATAATATTATTTTTTATAATATAAGATATTAATGGCGATCATAAGTTTTATAGGAGTGGTGGATGTGGATGCGCCCTGTGCTATAGTGCAACACACAGGCGACAAATGAAAACCCTAGTAGCAAGCTACTGTGATGGGTCATCCCTCATATAAAAATTAATTTAACATCAAAGTGGACCAATGACCCACATATCAGATATTAAACTGATAAGAACAGATATTACACTTGATCTTAGCCAAAAGGCCGAGAAAGGTATGAGTTGCTTTACCGTTCTTTGTCCATTTTTATAATTGCTCTGTGTATAATTCACCTTGGTAACTTCAGATGTGGGACTATCATTTTTCTTACATCAACTCAAGGGAAGCTAAAGGACTATATTTCATTAAAATTAAATTAAATTTATTTTTATGTACTTTACTGTAATCATTATAACATATTTAAAATTTTAATTTTGAAAATTTTAAAATACAATTTCAAATTAAAATTTGAAATTATCTTTTTTGAATTTGATAAATTATTTTTTAAAATTTTAATTTTGGATTAAAACCTGAATTTTTCCTTTTAGGATTTGTAATTATATATATTTTTTTGAATTTGTATTTTTTAATTATAAATTTTTTATTTAGAAAATTTATATTCGGTTTAGGCGGGAATTCTAAACTCCCTGTGAATGCCACGTCTGCATGTAAATCTGTATTTTATAGATATTAATTTGGTTTAGACGGGAATCCTAAGCTCTCTGTGAATGCCACGTCTGCATGCAAATCTGTGTTTTATAGATAGATATATATATATATATATATATATATATATATACGGTTTTGATCTCCTAAGCGACAAAACCTGTGCGCTTGCGCGCGACAAACTTCCTGATCGGTCAAGTGACCGATCAGGCACTTGCCTGATCGGTCACTGGACCGAGCAAGCAAGTGCCTGATTGGTCACTTAACCGATCAGGCACTCTCCGAGGGCGGCGAGCCAGTGACTAGCAATGACGGGCGGAGGGTGCGACGAGCCCGACAGGTTCACCAATCCCTCTTTATTATAGTATGGTGTTCGGGGCGGCGGTCGGAGGTCGCCGTTGGTCAGCAAGCCCTGACGGGTTCACCAATCCCTCTTGGTTATAGTATGGTGTTCGGGGCGGCGGCTGGAGGCCGTCGTTGGTCAGCAAGCCCCGACGGGTTCACCAATCCCTCTTGGTTATAGTATGGTGTTCGGAGCGGCAGCTGGAGGCTGCCGTTGGTCAGCAAGCCCCGACAGGTTCACCAATCCCTCTTGGTTATAGTATGATGTTCGGGGCGGCGGCCGGAGGCCACCGTTGTTTAGCAAGCATTGGACCACAGGAACATCTGAGATCTGAGGACTGCCACTGACATCTGTACTGATCAACGAAATCAGAAATCCCCGGCATCCCTATGACAAAAGCCTCTGCGCCTGAAGAGCGGTGATGACCGATATACCATCATCCCGAATGCCAAGGAAATCCCACGAGGGTTGGCCAGGAGGTCGGAAAGTGACCACCTCGAATGACAATCGACGGTGGCATGGGAGACCGTCAGCCAATCCATGCCAAGGATGATATCAAACTCGATCATATCCAATACGGAGAGATCCACGATAAGGATGACATCACCAAAATCCAGAGGACACCCCTTGGCCTCCTGAGTGACCTCCAATACCTCTCCGGAAGGTAGGGACTCAGACAAAGGTTGTGCCCTAATCGTCGGTAACCTACAGACTTTGCTCAAGAACAGCCGTGATATAAAGGAATAGGTACTACCAGTATCAATAAGTAACTCTGCAGAATACGCATAAAACGAAACGATACCTCGGAAAACAGAACCGTCAGCTCGCTGAGTCTCCTCTCAGGTGAGTGCATACACCCGACCCGTCTCAGGTGGTGGTGGGGGTAAAGCAGGTACCAGTGGAGGCTGTGATGTAGAAACTCTGGACGACTGATGAGGCAGATACACTGCAGGCTGATGACCGGTATAAGACTGCTACTGTGGTTCCACAACGGGGTGCTGAGGGACCGCTGATGAATGAGTATGCTCGGGGCCCTGCCCGAACATATAATACACATGCACGGGCGGAGGGGCGGTTGGTTGAGTCCGCGAAGATGTACGTGGCCCCCGTCCCCCGCGCTGTGCTCGTACCGGACCAGTACGCCCGCCCTGTGATGCGACTCCGGATGTCGTATCTTATGCCTTCCGGGCACAATCACGGCTCATATGTCCCGACAACTGGCAGTAGTAGCACACTGCTTGCTCCAGGGTGCACTCCGATCTGTCGTGGCTCCTGGAACCACACTAAGTGCATCGTCGTCTGGTGGCGGTCTTCTGATCCTGCTGAGAAGACTGGGAAGAGTCTGTCGTGGTACGTCCTGGGTTCTGAGGCCTGGATGCAGCCCCAGAACTATCCTGCCCTGGCTGGTCGTGCCTACCCCGCTTCCGCAAGGTCTGCGTCTGCTGAGGCTGTGCAGCATCAGAGGCTAGCTGCTTGTCCTTCTTCTTGTTCCCGAACAGCCTCTTCCTGGTTGACTCGATAATGAGGGCCCGCTCTAGCGCCCCTCGATATGAAGTGACCTCACAAGTGGACAACTGAAGCTGGATGTTCGGGGCTAACCCCTGCATGAAGTGCATCCTCCGCTCGGCATCGTCCGTGACCAACTGAGGGCAGTACTCCGCCAGGCGGTTAAACTCCGCATCGTACCCTAACACCGTCCGATCCTCCTGCTGGAGATGCAGAAACTCCTGACGGTGGGTCATCTGATACGCTGCGGGAAGGTACTTCTGTCGGAAGGCCTCTCTCAACATGTCTCAAGTGATCGGTTGCTCGCCAAAGATGGTCTATTGAGCCGTCCACCATGTCGTGGCCCGCTCTCGCATGTGCTAGGCCGCCAGCTCGGCCTTCTCCCAATCCGAGCAAGACATGTATCAGAACGTGTCCTCGAGGGTCTCCAGCCACGTCCGAGCAACGCCCAGGTCGGTCCCCCCGTGGAACAAAGTGAATTGGCCCTTCACGGATGCAACCAATGTTGGGATCCGTGATCTGTCCATAGTTCAGCCCACAGGGGCCGCTGGTACCGCAGGTAGTACTGATGAGGCGACTGGCTGCACTGTCAGGAGTACTGACTGTGCAGCCTGCCCCGACGATCCAGATGTCTGCCCCTCCAGAGGTACTGGCTGAGCCGGCAGAGGTGCCGGATGAGTAGAAGACAACACCGACTGCAAAGTCTGAATCAACTATTGTAGCGTTTGTAGTACTAAGTGGATCGGCTACGATGCTGACTGCTCTGCTGGCGGTACCGTAGCGGGTACCACCGGGGTTGCTACGGAAGGCACAACCAGGGGTGCGACAGCAGGCACTACCGGGGGTGCGACTGGAACCGCTATCAGAAACGGTGAAGGGATCCTCGGTGATGGAAGCCTCTGGCCCGAAGACGTCTATCTACGACGTCCGGCATCAACCGCAGGTCGTCTCTCTGGAGACTCCGCCTCTGCTCCGACAGTCGCATCTCCCGTAAGCTCCCAAGTCAACCGACGTGGTGGTCGCCGAGGGCCTCCACGGGGTCGGGGCAGGGTCAACTCGATACGACGGGGCATACCTGTACAGATATGACCCAAGCATTATTACGGTTATTCTCATGACTACCAACAAGATCTTACCATTACTTCATGATCGTCTGGAGATGTCCCATCGCCGCCATGTCCCAATCAAGTCTATCGAGAAAATGACTCCGACACAAAATCCGAAAAAAAAAACACTCACAAGACCACAAGGTATCTCAAGAACCTAGGCTCTGATACCAAATAAATTGTCACATCCCAAGGAGTCACTCGTCCGATACCGACCAGACAACTACTTCCTCATCCCGACGGACAATCCAAAAACCTAATCACCACGACTACCTCAGCCTGCTTGTACCGCAGCCTATAGGGCTGGAACAAGCAACTGTATAAAGAAAAAAAAATGAAAACGATGATAAAGCTGCGTATCGGTACGATTTATGACAAAACCAAAACGGAATCAAGGCCTCCATGGCACACAAAAGTACAACTATACTACCGTGAAAATAGACGACACAACAGAGCACAACATACAGCAGGGGAAATAAAAAGAACAAAAACGAGTAAAGAAAAGGGTACCAATATGTACCACAAACAAAATACAAGACAACCGCGGAAATCGTCTTGGGGACACACGAACTGGGACAGGTTGTTGGGCAAATCTAGACGATCATCCTGAAAGGAGAAAAACAACGCTAACGGGGTGAGTCCAAAGAACTCAGCGAATACAGTCTAATATGCACAGGAAGCTATACTAGCAGTAAGTCACCATCTACCACAATAATAAAGATAAATGCAGTAAGAAGGAAATGCAGAATTGAACCATCAGAAATAAAGGAAGAACATACCTACCTGCGTCGATCCAGACCCAATAGCATGCATGTCAATCAAGTGCAGCAAACACAACCAAGTGTAGAGATGCAGAGCATGCTCATGATGCAACATAGGTCACCCCTGACGCCAGTCGGCCACCATCGTGCATCACATGAAACCGAGTGGGTAGGGCTCTGACCAGGTCCTCCCTCCACTCAGACGGTCACTGTCGCACACCACGCGATACCGAACGAGCAAGGTCTCAGACCGGAACGTACCCCGCCCTAGGAAAAAGTACGCTCCCTCATCCCCAAGTATCTCCAGACAGAATAGGGGACCTGCTGCAATGTCGCGGGTACGCCACCGGAACTACACGACAGGTCATGTGGCAGGTCTGACGGCCCATCTCAACCACTAGGGGAGTCAAAGGTCGCCTACATGTGCCCCTACACGAGTAGCAAGTCCGATGGCCCATCTCAACCTCTAGGGAGTCAAAGGTCGTCCACTATGCTAAGTACAACAATGATGCATGTCACTATCCTATGCATCATCCACTATCTATCTCTACTGTCATCTACATGATATGCAGTAGTCCAAATAACAAGTATGCACCAATACCTAAATCCTAGCGTAAAGTATAAGGTAAACTGCACATCACCAATCCATACAGAAATAGTAAGCAGTAAAGCTAACAAATACAACTACCGAAGCAAGAGTGCAGAGATACAGATATCAGATATCCCTACTGTTAACTATATCTAACTATGCATAAAAAGAGGTACCCGCCTCGATATGAAGAAGTCCAGGTGTCGAGAACCCCCCCCCCTCCCGGTCCAGAAATAATATCCACGACGCAGATAGCCGCTGCACTCAATATCTTGTATCAAATACAAAATCACTTAGCTACAATCCTAAGATACTTAGTCAAATGAACCCTCTATTAAAGTTAGGATTAACCCTAACCCTCGTAATCATCTAATTAAAGGTAAACTAGATGATTAACAACTTAGTCGAAAATATAGCCTCTAATTGAATTAGGATTAATTCTAATCAATTAATCCTAATTAAACACCCATCTTAATACACAAGATCTGAAAACCCTAGTCCCGGATCATGGCAAACAGAAACATCAAAGAATGGAACTCACTCGCACAACCCAGATCCAACTCAAACAACTCTAATTACATCTGCAGGCAATCGAAATAAATCTTAATCACACAGCTCACGACATCATTCAGATTCACAGCAACAAAACCAACTGCCCCAAACCAACACTGATCCAAAGAACAGAATTCAACCAGAAAACCTAAATTCATCCAAATCTGAAACATCAATCACAGGAATTCAAGAACACCTAATAACCAATCAAGATCAAAATACCCAACTCACGCACCAGTCCTCCACAGGATTAGAATGAGATTTCCGAACCCAAACATTCACAGAAACACAGAGGATGAAGAGCAGAGTAATCAAGATCTTACCTCCCAGCGCACACGCGCGTGGATCAACCTCCGCTCCAATCGACTCCGAATGGAAGTTAGCAGATCAATCCACCCTGATCCCAACTACCCACTCAAATCTGCCAAGAACAGAGAAAGAGGAAAGATAAATCACGAATAACCCTAAATCGTAGATTCAACTCAAAATCTACCGACGATGAGGATAGGAAACCTAGATCCCCAAAACCAGATCAAGATCTATACCGAATGAACACACCCTTACCTGGGGAAACACACACGGAGTGTGAGATCGCCGGAATCCAATCCCTCAGCGCCCTTTAATCCACTGCTCAACCCGCAGAGGAAGAGAGATCAAACGTGCCCTAGATTTCAAGAATCGATCTCAGAACCCATTCGAATCATGATCCACTGAGAGAATGGAACTCAGAGATTAAAACTAGGTTAAAGGCGCACGACTCACCTTCTCGTGTTTTCCGGCAGTGGCATGATCGGCGCTCGCTCGAGAGAAAGCCGACCGATCGAGATCGAAACCCACAATCTGCTCGCCCGAGAAGAAACCCGGCGTAGGTCAGTGAAGCCCCGTCAACCAGCCGGAGCGGAGGCGACGTCGTAGGCTCGCCGCGCGACGAACGGAGGAGGGGAGAAGAAGAAGGCGAAGAACGAGAGTGGAGAGGATTTGGGTTCGGCTCGAGTTCTGCCGCAAGAGAAAAGATATCGAGCGGAAAGAGAGAGAGAAAGCAGATATAAGTGAATGGCGATTTTGCATTCCACCCCTCCAAGATTGCTTAATCCCATAAGAACCCGATAAATTTGGTAATTTACCTTTTAGCCCTTGAAATTTCCAGATTCTCACATCCTCCCCCACTAACAAAAAATTTGGTCCCCAAATTTATTATCTACATGTATCAGATACTATCATACAGTACAAAACAACTGAACAGAAGATATGTAGTATATATGTACTAAATGAAATAACTCACACGTACCTCAAGCAAACAAGTGGGGGTAGCGAGCTCGGATGGAATCCTCGAGCTCCCAGGTCGCCTTGGCATCCGAATGGTGCTGCCATCCGACTTTAACCAGTCGGATTGCCTTGTTCTGCAACTGACGCTCCCCATGCTCCAAGATCCGCACCGGAACCTCCTCGTAGGTAGCATCTGGCTGCAGTGAACCTGGTACCTCGGATAGAATGTGTGCTGGGTCAGCCACGTTTCTCCTCAGCATAGAGACGTGGAACACATCATACACTCCGGCCAATAAAGGAGGAAGTGCCAGACGGTAAGCTACGGCTCCGATCCTCTCCAAAATCTGGAAAGGTCCAATGTACCACGGAGCTAGCTTACCTCTAAGTCCAAATCTCTTCACCCCTTTCGTGGGTGAAACACGAAGAAAAACATGGTCGCCTGCAGAGAACTCCAGAGGTCTCCGTCTCTGATCTGCGTAACTCTTTTGGCGATCCTGGGTCTCTGACATCCTCCGTCTGATAGTGCGTACAAGCTCTGCCTCCTGCTGAGCTCTCTCGGGTCCTAGGAGCTGGGCCTCCCCAACCTCCTCCCAGAGGGTGGGTGTCCGACATGACCTACCATACAACGCTTCATACGGCGCCATCTGAATCGCCGAATGATAGCCGTTGTTGTAGGCGAACTCCACTAAGTGTAAATGATCCTCCTTGCTACCTTCGAAATCCATAACACATGATCTCAACAAGTCCTCCAATGTCTGAATCATACGCTCTGACTGACCGTCTGTCTGCGCATGAAATGTTGTACTGAACCGAAGATCCGTCCCCATGGCTCTCTGCAGGCTCTGAAAAATGAGATGTAAAACGAGGATCTCTGTCCAATATAATGCTCAGGGGTACTCCGTGTAATCTGACAATCTACCGAAAATATAACTCTGCTAACCTGTCTAGAGAATCCGTCCTCCGGATAGCTAAGAAATGCGCCAATTTGGTTAATCGATCAACGATCACCCAAATCGCATCGTGACCTCTCCTAGTCCTGGGCAGCCCCATCACAAAATCCATCGTAATATGTTCCCATTTCCACTCGGGAATGGGAATCCTCTGAAGTAACCCAGCAGGTCTCTGGTGCTCTGCCTTAACCTGCTGGCAGACGAGACATCTAGCAACAAAATCCGCAATATCCCTCTTCATGTTGTTCCACCAGTAGGAACGTCTCAAATCACGATACATCCGAGTCCCGCCTGGGTGTATAGCGAACCGCGAATGATGAGCCTCCTGTAACAACTCCTCCATGACTGGGTGTGACTCTGGCACACACAGTCTCCCTCAGAAAAATAGGACGCCCTCATCGTCCCGCGTAAAGTCAGACGGCTGCCCGGCGAAAATGCGACTGCCCAGAAACTATAGATGCTGGTCATTGGCCTGCACCTCTCTGAACCTGGACCTGATAGCTGACTGTTCAACCATAGTCACCAGCAAACCCCTCTCTGTCTGGGACTGCTCCTCTAATCCCAGCTCTGAAAAACTCTGGATCAACTCTGTGACAATCACCCGCTGACAGGCTAGGACTGCTCTGGTCTTCCTACTCAGTGCGTCCGCTACCACATTGGCTTTCCCAGGATGATATCCAATGGTGCAGTCGTAGTCCTTCAGAAACTCTATCCATCTCCTCTGTCGAAGATTCAGCTCTCGCTAAGTGAATAGGTACTGAAGACTCCGGTGGTCCGTGAAGATCTCGAAGGTGATCCCGTAAAGATGATGCCTCCAGATCTTCAGCGCAAAAATGATAGCTGCTAACTCCAAGTCGTGCACAGGGTAGTTCCTCTCATGCTCCTTCAGCTGCCGAGAAGCATAAGCAACCACCCGTCCATGCTGCATAAGCACTACGCCCAATCCGAGAAGAGATGCATCAGTATACAAGGTGAAACCCTCCTCTCCAGACGGCAATACTAGAACTGGCGCAGATACAAGCCGCTGCTTCAGCTCCTGAAAGTTGGTCTCGCATACCTCGGTCCAAACAAACTTCATGCCCTTTCTGGTCAGGCGTGTTAGTGGTGCAGCAATACTAGAAAACCCCTCGACGAAGCATCGGTAATAGCCAGCTAAGCCCAGAAAGCTGCGCACCTCGTGAACTGACTTAGGCTGCTCCCAACTGGTGACAACCTCAATCTTCTGGGGGTCGACAGAAATGCCTTTGCTGGACACAATATGACCAAGAAAACCTACAGAAGATAACTAGAAAGCACACTTACTGTACTTCGCATATAGTTGCTCCCGCCGGAGCGTCTCCAAAACGATGCGAAGGTGCTGGGCGTGCTCCTCTGACGAACGAGAATAGATCAAAATGTCGTTGATAAATACAATGACGAGCCGATCTAAGTACTCCAAGAATACCTGATTCATGAGATCCATGAACACTGCAGGTGCATTGGTGAGCCCAAATGGCATCACCAAAAACTCATAGTGCCCGTATCGGGTACGAAAAGCTGTCTTCTGGATATTAGAATCTCTGACCCTCAGCTGATGATAACCTGATCGCAGATCTATCTTTGAGTACACTGATGTATCTCTCAACTGGTCAAACAGATCATCAATCTGTGGTAAGGGGTACTTGTTCTTAATTGTGACTACATTCAACTGTCGATAATCGATGCAAAGTCTTATGGAGCCATCTTTCTTCATCACAAATAATACCGGAGAACCCCATGGAGATACGCTGGGTCGGATGAAACCCCTGTCCAATAGCTCCTGGAGCTGAACCTTCAGCTCATCCAATTCCTTCGGTGCCATCCGATACGGAGCCTTTGATGCTGGCGCTGTCCCCGGAATCAACTCAATAGAAAACTCCACTTGCCTCCTGGGAGGCAACCCTGGTAGCTCATCTGGAAAGATGTCAGAAAACTCTCGGATCACATGAACATCTGAAATCTGAGGACTACCACTGACATCTGTACTGATCAACGAAATCAGAAATCCCCGGCATCCCTGTGACAGAAGCCCCTCCGCCCGTGCATGTGTATTATATGTTCGGGCAGGGCCCTGAGCATACTCATTCATCAGCGGTCCCTCAGCACCCCGTTGTGGAACCGCAACAGTAGTCTTATACCGGTCATCAGCCTGCGGTGTATCTGCCTCATCAATCGTCCAGAGTTTCTACACCACAGCCTCCACCGGTACCTGCTTTACCCCCACCGCCACCTGAGACGGGTCGGGTGTATGCACTCACCCGAGAGGAGGCTCAGCGAGCTGACGGTTCTATTTTTTGAGGTACCGTTTCGCTTTATGCGTATTCTGCAGAGTTACTTATTGATACTGGTAGTACCTATTCCTTTATATCACGCTATTCTTAAGCAAAGTCTGTAGATTACCGACGATTAGGGCACAACCTTTGTCTGTGTCCCTATCTTCCGGAGAGGTATTGGAGATCACTCAGGAGGCCAAGGGGTGTCCTCTGGATTTTAGTGATGTCATCCTTACCATGGTCACTCTTGTCGCACATGGGTGCGTAAGTTTTGTCGCTCAAGAGATTACTCCTATATATATATATATATATATATATATAAAAGTGGGCCCTCACTCAAGATCGGATTTGCCTAAAAGAATACTACAAAAAATGAAAGAACTACGCTGTAGATCTTCTCATGTGGAGTGGAATTAATACCTTTTGAATATACGTGGAAAACTGTTTTTGGATTCGCTTAAAGGGAATTTTTATCAAAATTTATCATAAAAGTATTTCGTGGTGCGACCCACCTTGTGACGGCCCAATGGACAACTTAGCCGCTCTACGTAAGCACATAATTAAAATTCCTACCGGGTGACCCACCCAACCGAAGGCTGCAGCGGTCTTGTCGGGGGACCTGACCACGCAGCGACTTATCCAATAACCAAGCATTGTGGCCAAAAAAAATTGACTTAGTCAAATAACCAAGCATTGTGGCCAAGCCGAGCATCTAGCTCATTCGGTCAGGGTCATCCAACTTGGTCATCCGGTCAGGGTGCCGCACAGTCAAGAGCGACCTATCGCCACGCAAGGCGATTCTTATGGGGCGACCTGGCCGCTCGGCCTGGCTACCCGACGGCTCTGACCGAGTAACCAGGCATCGTGGCCGCCTCGGCCAAACATCCAGGTCGTCCGGCTGGGATCGCCGCACAACTTGATCGTTCGTTCGGTTAGGGATGTCGCGTGGCCAAGTAACCCGGTAGGGCCCATGCGATGGAAGAATTTTCTTTTGTTTTTTAATAAGGTGCGCCCATTTTGTCATTGCCGTAGTTTTCGGTCAAAATCTACCGTCTTTAATTTAATGGCCTTGTACTCGTCTACCTCATATGAGTGCTGAAGATTCGTCTCTGTGTCAGAATGTTGAAATGACATTCATTAGATTATCTCTTATCTGTTCTTCATCGTGTTTTGATTTCTATAAATTCGGCGGTGCTTTTGTTGTTGTTGCAGACGTGATTAATTAAGGAGCAGTCATCGGTCGGAGATGGATCGGCAGACGACGGCGTGGCATGGCGCGGAGGAAGACCAAGGAATCGAAGAGAACGCCGACCCGGTGCTCCACGGCGACGTCCTAGACGCCGTCGTCGCCCGCGTCTCCGCGCTGGATCTCCTGCCCGCCTCCTGCGTGTCGAAGCAGTGGCGGGCGGCGGTCCTCGCCGCCGCCGGCCGGTCTCCCCGTCGCCGTGCGCCGTGGCTCGTACTCCGCGTCCACGGAGGTAGAAAACCCGTCGCCCACGCCTTCAACCCCATCTCCCGCAACTGGAGCTCGGTCGAGCTGCCGTCCGGTGGTCCTTTCGCCGGCCAAGATGGCTGGCCGGTCCATGTGTCCAACTTCCCCTGCTCCGCGGGCGGCGGTAGCACAGGCGGGGCCGGAATCTACGCGCTCTCTTCCACCAGGATGGCCCTCGCTGCCGACCTCTTCGGCACCACGTGGCAAGAGCTGGAGCCTCTGCGCAGCTGGCGAACGGACCCGGTGGTGGCCCTCGTGGGGCGGCGCCTCGTGGTGGCGGGCGGCGCAAGCGAGCTCCTCGAGGACGACCCTGCCTCCGTCGAGGTGTGGGAAGGCGGCAGCAGCGGGTGGGTGGCGTCGGACCCGATGCCGGCCGCATTCCGGTGGTCGCCGGCGATCTCCGCAGCGGCGTCGGAGCGGCGGCTCTACGCGGTGGAGAAACAGCCGCCCTTCGGCGCCAGCTGGTTCGATCCGGAGGCCAAGCGGTGGGGT
Organism: Boesenbergia rotunda; assembly: GCA_024364735.1. Taxonomy (NCBI): domain Eukaryota; kingdom Viridiplantae; phylum Streptophyta; class Magnoliopsida; order Zingiberales; family Zingiberaceae; genus Boesenbergia; species Boesenbergia rotunda. The sequence continues at coordinate 115,754 of JAGFNQ010001999.1, read as the reverse complement.
CCCACGCGCCGACTACAAATCCCCGACCCGACAGTCAGACACGCGTCCGTCGCGTTCGCCTGCGGGAGACTCCTACTAGCGACGGCTAGCGACGACGGTGGCGGGAGGCTGGATTGGCGGCCGCAGGCGGTGCGGCTCTGGGCGGTGGATCAGGAGACGCTGGAGGTGGAGGCGGAAAAGGTGGCCGAGATGCCGCCGGAGATGGTGACCGCCCTGGTGGACGAAAGCGGCTGCGGGATGCGCTCGTTGGGGTTGCTCGCGTCGGAGCGCTTCGCCTACTTGTTCAACCCTCTCTTCATGAAGTTCGTTTTACTCTGCGAACTCGACGAGGGCGGCGGCGGCAGCAGATGGGAGGCGGTTCCCCGACCGCCATCCGCCGACGACCGCCCCATGCATAGGGTGGTCTTCTCCTGCTCCCAAATCACCGCCGACGCCTCCGAACCCACAAAATTTTAGCCACAAACTTTTTCAATCCTTATTTTAAAAAAATATTAAAATCACACTCTATTTCAATTTTGCATCCTGTTTATTTTAATATTACTTTAGATTATTATAATATATAATAATTTTCCAATTTTCACTCGTTGACTAGGATTTTGTTTATTGCTTTTAATTTTTCACATTTGTCAACTCTTTTTGTCTTTTTGCCATTTTTTCCAATGGCACACGTCAATTTTTTTTTGTTTTTTTTAATTATTTCAATAAGCACAATTTTATTCATTCGTTCGAAATCTTATCAGAGTTTTTGATGCCCATGTGAACCTAACGATGAAATTGACATAAATTACCTTGAAAGCAAATCAAAATTTACATTGAATCCAATTGCATGGCAACAAATATAGCTTTTGAAAACTTAGTTTGTCATAACATCTTATATTTAAAATAATAAAATAAATATACTTATAATGTAATAATACACCACCTAAACTTCATAAGAACTAATTATTTAAAACAAATCTCTATCAATGGAAATAGAAGTGCATGCGTTCATGTCCATGTGATGTGCACTCAATAGGAAATAGAATTGATTGGAGTTGAGGAATGAGATATTGCACGGAAGAAGTGTGCTCTATAATACTCAGGAGGTAGGCGAAATTTGAGTTGGACATGGAAACAAACCATCCATATCGATCGCCAATAGTTTGTTTATTCTATATTTTTTTTCTTTACTGTTTTCATTTAAGAGATTTATGCTCTGTTTGGTCGTGTGGATTCAAGAAGAAGATAAATCCCAGCTGAAGAAAAGTTCTAGATAAAAGAAAAACGGTGTCTCTTTCTCCTTTTTTTTTTTTAATCAAGAGAGGATCCACCTTACCGGTCTCCTTGGTAAAATACACTATTACCTTCAAATATACTATTCGGCTGATTTTTTTTTTTTTACATTCCGATTTCAAGTTTAAACGCTAAACTGATTTAGCATACTTCACTGTTTAACAATAGTCTTATTGTAACCACTATAATTGTAGAAGACGTTTGATTTGGAGTAATAGAGAATAGTGAATGAGAATTGATGATAATCATTCTCATTTTGGTTGTATCACTGGGTCATTTTTTTCATTTTCATTCTCTACTCCTCATCAATCAAACTCCTCAATTATTTCTTTAATTTCATATATCCAAAACTTTTTTTTTTAATTTTATATTTTTCTTTTTACTATCTCCCTTTGCATTCTCTCATTTTATTCTCTCTCTCTCTCTCTCTCTCTCTACATCTCTTATTACATTCACTTTTTACATTTTAAAATTTCTCTCTACCTATCTTTTATCTTTCTCTCTTTACATAGTTGCTCTTTTCTCTCTCTACCTCTCTTATTATATTTTTCCTCTCTACATATTTTATATCACTTTCTCTCTCTAATTATTTATCTTATTTTCTCTCTATATATTTTTTATATTGCTTTCTCTCTCTATCTCTCTTATCATAATTTATCTTTTTTTATTTTTTCGTTTTTTTTATATTTTCTATATCACTTTCTCTCTTTATCTTTTTTATCATATTTTATTTCTCTACCTATCTCTTATTTTCTCTCAATCTCTCTCATCTCATTTTCTTTCTCTATATTTTTTTAATGATTCCTCCCTTTATTTTTTTATCATATTTTCCTCTATGACTATCTTATTTTACTTTCTCTCTCTACCTTTAATATTCATTTTCTCTATAATTGTATTTTCTCTTATTTTTTTTCTTCTAATTTATTGTGTTCTACCTCTCTTCTGATAATTTCTTTTTCTAAATTTTTTTATTGTATCACTCAATTCATTTTATTTCACTTTCTCTATTTTATAGTAATTCTATTATTTTAGATAACTTTGAAATTTTTATAAATTTCCATTACTAAAATTAAACTGAATCAAACATCATCAATAATAATAATTTCTATTTTAAATTTTAAACCAAATACTACACTAATAATAATTTCTATTTTAAATTTTAAACCAAATACTACACTACATACTTGATATTTATATGGTAACAATAATAAAATTATAACTACTACAATACAATCTTATTATGTTCAATATTTCAGTGTGAACTTATCATCTTCATGCAACTAGAATATCGACCCACGATTTAAACTTAAAGTCGATCATCCAAATAATCAAAATCGGCCTAACAGTAAACTCAAGTATACCTATGTAATTTTACATGAGATTGGTAGGATATAACGCTAAAAATTCAAAAAGGAATACCTTTTTCCAATTCTAACAAAACAGGAATGCTCATTTAATATTTGCCCGTGAAATAAAGTAAAAAGCCTACAATTCAATGAGCACTATGATAATGTATTGCAACTGAAAATCGAGATCTTCGGTAACCCAAAAAAGGATTAGTAGATGAAACAAACACATTATTGCACCCGAAAAGGAAAAAGCTAATGGTTAATGTACTAAAAATACAAGCTTCAGAAATACTGCATAGTTTACGCGAACGAACATGTCTGAAGGACAGAAGCTAAGCTCTCCTCACATATTTGATTTAGTAGTAGAAATGCTCGCTCGTAAGAACATGCGCCCAGAATCACATAGAAGTACAATGTGGTTTTATGTCAGAGGGAACCGATACAGGGAAATCAAGTGATAAACTTGAGGTACACATTTAAGGAAAGGAAACAAGGACAACCCTTCGAAGAAGTGAGTAGCAAACTGTGCACACAAAAAACTTAGCCCGAAATGAGAATAGATGGTTAAAGAATGGTACAGCGGCCATTTTCTTCTGCCTGCGATGCAGTAGCTTGCTGGTATCTGGTTGGATCCGAAGGATTGTATGTGAACTCAGAGGTATCGAGACCGTACTATCACGAGCAAATAAAAGGAAAACAAAAGTTAAGAGAACATTAGCAACAAGTAGCTAATAATATATTAACATGGTTGCACAGTGAAGACTTTACTTTTTCTCTCATTCTTTGGCTCCAAGCATCATTTCTGCTAGGACGATGGTCGAGATTGCCAAGCACAGGTGCTCCAGTTGCTGGAGCTCCTTGACGATTCACTAATGGCTGTCGCGCTGAAGATCTTTGAGTCATATACTCATCGTCGCTATCGTACTCCACAGGTCTGTTTGCAGCTCTCACTATAAGAGCTAACAAAAATGCCAAGCCCTGCAGATGATACTCACATTATTAGTAAAGTACAGATCATAAGAATAGTACAAACTTTATCAGAAAACATTCAGATGCAAACAGACTAAAAGCTAAAAAAAATTAATAACTACAATGGACTAGTGGGCTAGAGTATTATTAAATAAGTTTCTGTGATGGTATCGCAACATGAAACCGAAACAGCAAGAATGGATGAAAAGGTAGCTACTCGGCTGTTGATTCTTAAACATTATTATCCAAATAAAGCCTAATTCATAAAAAAGAACTACGATCTCTTGCACGTGGAAATTTTGTTATCTGGTATTATTCTGCATAATTGGCTCCCAAAAGAAAAAAAAAATATGATTCATTAGCACAAATAAAAATTCATAGACATCCCAAATAGAAGAATAATTTAATGGTAATGTTAATTATGATGAATAGAAACACAAAATTAGCACCATAAGCATGTATGATCACAATAGATGTCTTCATGAAACCTAGTGAAAAATAAGTTCAGATCTTCATATATTTTTGCGTAGGTCTTGCATTTTAAAATTCCGAACACCAAAAACCCAATATGATCATGTTCCAAAACCATGTAGGCTTCCATTCTGAGTCGCCTCCCTCTTATCTCCAAAAGAAGAATGACTACTAACAAATAGGACATATTTTTTTGTAAGATATTCAAGTAAATTCTTAAGACAGGAACATCTAAAAAGCCAGATCTACTACCGAGAATCACAATGTTATATTGCCTCACTCTGTTTAACCTAATATTTTTTTCATGAATAAGTACACTTGTGAGTTGACCAACATGCAATTTCAAATGGATTTCTAGAATATGGAAATTTTACACTAGTCAAAGTGTAGAACATATGAAGAAATTGTAAGTTATCGATAACATTCATAAATGTAAGAGAAGAAATAAGAATAAAATATTGATACAAAGACCAAAATGTTATTAAAAATTCCAATAAACCAGACCCACCTCTAATATGACAGCTCCAAGAGCAACCCACCTAGTTATCTTCCAATTATCATCCAGAAAATCATATATAATGTCAAAGTTCCCAGTTTTATCATCAGGAATAAGCTGCAGAGTGTCTAATGTCAGAATTGACCACAAGGAAAAAGACACAAGAGGATAGAGATGCTAAGGAGAAGCTCACATCCTTCCAGCTATGGTCGAAGAATATGAAAGCTGCAGCAGCCAACTCAGCTGCAATCAACAAAAACACTAAGAAAGCATACTAATTAGTATTAAGGAAAACATTGCCTCTGACTAAAGAATGAGTTTCAAAATACGAAGTAAATTTGCTACATAGTTTATCATGTAAGAATAAAGGTTTTTGTTCCTTTTGTGTTTGTATGGAATGCACATGTTGAACACATAACTAATATGATCCATTTTATGCATTTTCACCAGCAATACAAACCCATCTCTACAGTATCTTAAGTACTACTAGAGCATGACTGGGGATATCTTTTAAGAACAGGTAGAGGAGCAGGATAATTTAATTTGATCTTAACCTACGTTTAGTAGGAACCCTGATTGATTTTATTTAAAAACAAAAAGAATCATCCACTAGATCATTTACAAGAAACTAACCTGATAGCCAATCATTTTATCTCAATAAGTTAATCTTCAAAATTATTCATTATATGTGTGTGTGAGCAAATAATTGCAGTTTTAGTCCTGTTGAAAGACTGAACATATGGACTGCTGCAACTGATGCTTCTATAATTCTTCCAATCCTTACTCATGTTAATATAGATTACACAAAATCTAGAGCCAGAACAGATTAACTTTCTGAACAATGACACTGTATGTAAAAGAATAGCCTTCGATGAACCAAGAAGATTGAAACTGAAAAATAAATACTAAGTAGGGATGATAAGCTATTGAAGATGATGTCATGCCAGTGAAATTCCAATAACTTTCCAAGAAAAAAAATTTCAAATAATTCGCTTATTTGTTTCTCATATGTTTAAAGTTGATCTGCAAAAGTTTGAAATGACTGGTGGACTACACCTAATGCGTGGATATAATAGAAATAATACCCTAGTATGTTAGCAAGAATTACAGGAAATTCAACTGGTATATCATGATCTTAAAGAGTAGTCCCTAGGCAAATTTGTAAGGTGGTCGAATAGCATCCATATATGGCTGCATATGACACATGCAGCTCAAATATGCAATTGAAAAAAAAAATCTATTTCATTGATTTAAGCAAATTTAGACTGACCAAATTAACTTCAAATACACATTATTGACTAATATTGATTATTATATTTCATATATCTTGTATGGGAAGATTGATAAAAAAAATTCCAACTATAAATTGCATGTGTTGATTAATGACCTTCATTGTATATGTATTTGATTCTATGTACAAATAATTTTAATAATGATTCTCAGTACAAATAATTTTAAAAATGATCGTAGATGCATCTGTATACCGCATATGTATGCTATACAATGTCAATTGTGTAGCGCCCACACACGCTCTTAAAAGTTTGTATATAATGCGCATAAGAACAAAGTAGAGACAGAAATAAATTTTCATGATGTGAGGATACACAAGACAAGCAGCAACCATTCCTTGAAACTGCTCCTATACAACCAAAGCATGATATAACAAGCATGATAGCCCCAACACCTATAAACAAATAAATAAACCTGCAATACATGCTATTTTGTCAATGATACGTAGCATAAACAGATACACAAAATAAAAAATTAAAAAAAAGAGAATTATCTAAGATAAAATATATTACTTAGGTCACACTTTTAAAACCACAACAAGGAACAACAGAAGAAACCCAAATGCTCACTCTTCTAGAAAGAAGGCACATTAATCAAAGTCCAGGAACAGCACAAATCTAACATCACATATAACAAATACAATAATTATGATTCCAGATGAATGGCGCTATGAGGCACAAATAGCACACTGTAGAATACCCAATATATCCTGTAGAGATTAGAGATATATGATGATCCATGAGTAGGAATACGACTGTAGGATATGAGACAATAAGCATTTATCATCTGAATTTCTGTGCTTATACAAATGATTAAAACAAAGGCTAGTATTACAGCACAGAAAACTACCCTTCCAGATAATTAATCTTTCAATGTTTACTGTATAGGACAATGTTGTTAAAAGCCATGGCAATGCACCTGCTTGAGAGGGTAAAAGGAGCTCCAAATAAAAAAGCCTTATGTTGAATACAGGTTTCATCCTATGCAAGTATAAGAGGCTTGATGAAAAAATGGTCCAATAGTTTGGTCAAAAGCTGCTCAAATTTAATTGAAAACCTTGGTGAACACTCAAATCTAGGTAGGTCTTCTTGTTTCCGTTATTCATAAATGTCTTGTGTTTTTCCATTCAGAACTAAACTGCCTGTGTATTTTAGCCAGACCAGTTGAACTACTGAAGAACCATTGGTAGGATTGGTTAATGACTGAGCACATTTGGGTATTTAATATTTATTAAATTTAATGTAGAAAAGTGTTCCAGGAGGCTGACAAGGAAGTTTGTTGAAGCCATCCAAGAACCATCAAGGTCTTTGTCCGCTCACTGATCCAATTTGAAAAACATTGCTTGAACACATTAGTTTATTTATTAAAATATATTTGTTTATTAAACTTAATTCAGAGAAGACTTCCACGGGGCTGATAAGGACTTGTGTTGAAGCATTTGCCTGACTCTTCTTAGGAAATCCAAGACAAAACCTTTTTCAACTATGGTGAATCAAGTCCTACACACATGGGACTGAAGGCTTTAGGTTATACCTGTTTCGGTGTTGGTACCAATCAAGGTTCTGTCTAACTCCTTATATTAGGGTATGGCTTTTGATGTACATCGTTCATCCTTTTGATAAGAAGATAATACCTTTTACCATATAGCTTTCATGGTAGCAAAGGGGTTTCCACATATCTCTTGGTAGATTTGTTCTGTTATTTTCTATCATTTAATGTTTGACAATATTGAAATACTAATATGTCTATGGGTGCCATTTGGTGAAAGATATTGACTACTCAACATTGGACATATATTGTAAATGTCAATGAACCAAGACAAGTTCCAATCTAAAGTCATCCTTCATACATTGTTTCTCTCGAACTTGGAATACTAACATTAGAAAGATAACAATTATATGTACATAGTGATTTAGATGTCACCAATACTGGTGTCTGCTTGTGTTTACAAACCAACAAAGAACACAATACATACTTCTAGCATTATATTGTATATTGTTGGATGATCAACATAAGTGTGCTGGCAACATGCAGCAATATATAAAATTCTCTTTTTCATTAAGTTCAGCATGCAGAATTATTACATTTGGACAGGTAAAGAGCTGACATAAAGAGTTCAAAATAAAGGAAATGAGAAAAAAAAAGAAGTTCAAATATAAAAGTGGTTACATAAACTTCAAAGAAGATATGCCGAAAAGGCAAAAAAACTTATCAACATCGTACATACATCTTGATCGTCTTCAATTTTAGCAGATCTGAGAAAAAAGTGCACAAACTGCCAAGGAGTTGCCTCACGGAATTCAGAGCACAAGGATTAAAGAAAGAATAATCCATCAGGTTGAAGAGTTGCCAGTAAAATTTCTTTCAGTAATCAATATTAATAATATAAACCATCTCAAAAATTAACATAATTACTTGATTCTTTTCCATCACAGTCAGGTTGTTCTCAGAAATAGAAAATCGAAAAACTCATAAAATAATTCAACACAAAACTTGAATCAAAGTTGAAAAACGAAATCAGATGCAGAACGTACCAAGCCTTCGGTAGATGGTCAAGAAAACTGGACGAATAGAACAAGGCGACAAGCATGGGCCGCCCAAGCTTCAAGACTTCCAGATCGTTGCTCGTCGGAGGAACTGGATCATCGCCGTCGCCACCAGAAGCGATTTTATTCCACTGCACCAGCAAGTAGACCCCATATCCCACCATCGCCAAACCGGTGACCGTCAAAACAAAATTGAAAAGCTTCAACAAACATTCCCAGAATCCCTTGCACGCCATGCTCGATCCCTAATCCTGTTCTTCCACCAATCGACGGCTCCCTTACTGGACACACCTCTCCGGCTATCTCGTCAATCGAAAGCCCCCGATCCCAAGAAAAAGGCCCCAAACAAACCAATCTTCAAATTATAAGAAAAAAAAGTTGAAAATTTTCAGGATTGTGAAAGAAACATACCGAAATGAACATGAAATTTCACCGAAGCAATTGCGAAAAGAATCATGACTACGAGAAGAGAACAAAGCGAGAAGATTGCCTGAAGAAAAAAACTTCGTGCCCTCTGCGATCGCGAACGCTTGAGGCTGAGTTGTCGTCGCCCTGTTTCGCAAAAGCAGTCTTCGATCTGTCGCCTAAAATTTACTTTTGTTTACTTATTTATTTTCGCAAGGCGGTTCGCTAAATATTGTCCCACCACGTGGCGAGCGAGATAGGGGGGCGAGTTATCGATGGACGGCCGAAAAGGTCGAGCGAGCAGATGCGCAAACGTGACTGGACGCCACGTCACATGTTCACGATAAAATGGAGCAGCATTTTCAAATTTAAACCTTCAATTTATGATATATTATTCTGAATTATAGGTCGAGGGACGATGAAGCGGTAAGGTATTTGACAGATTAATGAAGTATTAATAATTTGATTCTTAATTACGATATAAGATATTTTTTCTAATAGAATGAAACAATGAGATGATGATTGTTGGATGAAGAGTTTGTAAGCTTCCGGATTTATTTTGATGATTAATGAGAGTTTTTCATGAGTTAAATTATTTTTAGGACTTTATCGATTTGAAAAATTAAATATTTAAATTATAAAAAAAATAATATTTAAATTGAATTTTAGTTAAAAATTGAAGTGCACTGTTTATTTTTATTATCATAGAAGGATATTTTAGATTATAAATAAATAAAAGGTTGTCCTTCTAGTTTTGATTATATTTAAGATTTTAATTAAGTTAAAATTGTTTTAATTAAGTTGAAAATAATTTTGAATATCAAAGTTAAAATAGTTTTACTCAAGTTTGAATAATTTTGATTAATGCCAAAATAATTTTAATAAATATTAAAATAATTATAATTATGTTAAAATAATTTTGATTAATTTTAATGTAATTTAACTAATATTGAAAGAGTTTTGATTAAAATTACTTCTATAATAATATTGAACTAATCTAGCAAAGAGATATATATTTCGAATAAAAAAGTGTCCTTTTGATTTTTTTTTTTTAATATGTGGTATTTTTTATGTATTAACAAAACACCCTTTTGATCATTGCCTTGGAATTTTTTTTCTTGAAATAGATGCAATTTTTTAGGCGTTTATGAATTAAAGTTTATTCTTTGGAAAATAAACAAATAAAATTGAATGTAGTTTTTCAAAATTTTACCAAATAATGACAAGAAGATTATGTTAAATTGCACAAGGACAAGGCATATCAGCCATCAGCTAGATTTTGATTCCTGCGCCATCGAATTCACAAAGAATATATGTATATTTTTCTTCACAAAAGTAAAAGGGCAGATCAAAAGGAGGACGAAACTCACCTCGATTTTAAGAAAAAAAATATTAATCAAATTGAGTAATATTCAAGAAAAAAAAATATTAATCAAATTGAGTAATATTCAATATGATGCTCATTCCTATTCTATGAAAATTTTTTATTAACCGTCAAATTAAATTGAGAAGTACTTAAAATGGACGATCCAGAACTTTAATATCCCACAATTGCTCATCTCATTAGAAGAAAAAAAATCTTACAAAATTTATCATAATTCGAAATCAAATTGTGAGTGCTTAAAAGATAATTAATCGTCATCCCATTTTATCATAACTCCGAAGGCCTCTCCTCGATTCTAAGAGGTCGATATAATAAGGAGATGTAAATATGGCATGTGAAGTGCAATGAGTAAATAAAACTTCTGATCTCTCCTCGTTTCTAAAATACTGAAAAGTTCCTACAAATTTGATATCTTAGCTAAATCTTCTCCTACCTCGCGAAGCACCATTTGTTGGTGCAGAAAGCACCAAAGTCAAACCTGTATTTTGATAATGGCAACAGGGTTCAAGAGTTAAGTTTTACTTGCTATCTAACATGTCACTTGAGTATGCAGAGTAAAAAGCCCTAGCGAAGGACTGCTAGGCACTGGCGAAGGAATGCCAGAGTGAAAAGCCCTAGCGAAGGACTGCTAGGCACTGGCGAAGGAATGCCAGAGTGAAAAGCCCTAGCGAAGGAATGCTAGGCACCGGGCGAAGGACAGCTCGACACCCAAGACTTGGCAAAGGACCGTCAGGCAAAAGTCCAACCAGAGGAACGGTTGGCATCAGGTACACTCTCCCGAGAGGAGTAGGTGAGGACGCGTTCCCCGTCGAGAGAACAGTAGGCGTCGGTTCGACCTAGGGTTCCATTTTGGAGACCCAAAGTCAGAACCAAGACAGCCAAGGCTGTATAAACTAATATTTTATTGTTTTATTGTGTTTTGGACTAACCCTGGATGCAGGACCGAAGGAACGAGTGTCTGCAGCTCAGAGAGCCTCAAAGGAATGAGGCAATAGCTGACCAGGGCGCTCGGAGTGTCCCGGCCGCCCTGGTCAGCTATTGCCTCATTCCTTTGAGGCTCTCTGAGCTGCAGACACTCGTTCCTTCGGTCCTGCATTCAGGGTTAGTCCAAAACACAATAAAACAATAAAATATTAGTTTATACAGCCTTGGCTGTCTTGGTTCTGACTTTGGGTCTCCAAAATGGAACCCTAGGTCGAACCGACGCCTACTGTTCTCTCGACGGGGAACGCGTCCTCACCTACTCCTCTCGGGAGAGTGTACCTGATGCCAACCGTTCCTCTGGTTGGACTTTTGCCTGACGGTCCTTTGCCAGGTCTTGGGTGTCGAGCTGTCCTTCGCCCGGTGCCTAGCATTCCTTCGCTAGGGCTTTTCACTCTGGCATTCCTTCGCCAGTGCCTAGCAGTCCTTCGCTAGGGCTTTTCACTCTGGCATTCCTTCGCCAGTGCCTAGCAGTCCTTCGCTAGGGCTTTTTACTCTGCACACTCAAGTGACATGTTAGATAACAAGTAAGATTTAACTCTTGAACCCTGTTGCCATTATCAAAACACAGGTTTGACTTTGGTGCTTTCTGCACCAACAATCTCCCCCTTTTTGATTTATGGCAACCCTAGTTCAAAAAGTTAAGTTTAATCAAAAGCATAAAAATTTGTTCCCTCCCCCTGGAGGGAATCTCCCCCTAGATTTTTTCAAAACGTAGTGGGGTTCTAAGTTAAAAAACCTTACTTGGAATGATTTTGAAAACTTAAGTTTAGATACTTTGAAAATCTTTTGATAACTTAAGTTTTAAAAGTTCATAGAGGAATTTTTGAAAGCATGAGTTTAGAGTACTTAACAAAAATTTGAAGCCTTAAGTTTAAAGTACTCAAAAAGTTTTTGTACTTAACAAAAATTTGAAGCCTTAAGTTTAAAGTACTCAAAAAGTTTTTGAAAACTTTTAAGTTAAGTAGGATTTGAAAAACTTAAGCACTTAGTAAACTTTGAAACAATTTAGGTACTTAGTAAATTAGGTTTAAAGTACTTATGAAAGTTTTGTAAAACTTAAGCTTAAAGTACTTATGAAAGTTTTGAAAAACTTAAGCTTAAAGTACTTATAAAAGTTTTGAAAAACTTAAGCTTAAAGTACTTATAGAAACTTAGTACTTAATAAACTTAAGTACTTAGTAGGATTTTCTTAAAAAACTTAAGTATTTCTAGAAAGGTTTTTGAAAAGCTTTGAAAAGTAGCTAACTTTTTGAAAAAAATTTTGAGAGAAAAAATTTAAAAAATTTGAACTCTCTCCTTTCCTATCTATCTCTCCCCCTTTGCCATATATCAAAAACAGATAAATATTGCAGAAATTAAATTGCATAAAAGAAATGACTTTAAAAAAATTCGTATGATCTTGCTGTACTGAACCAAGATTTAGACCAAATCAGTTAATTTTCTCTTGTAGGGACCTGTCTAGCCCATTTAGCTACTTACTAACTGTTATAAATAGTAGTTTTCGCTAGAGTTAGTTAAGTTAAGTGTTTCTGTTCAAGTTAGATTTTCTAAACTTGACACTTAACTGGATTGCTGTAAAAGTTGTATTTAGTGCCCCAATTACTGCAGATGCACTGACTTAAAGCATCTTGAATTAAGGCAAAGACCTAAGCATCTCAACCCTTTCTAGTTTATCAATCAAAGTACCCTAAGGTGCTTGTGAGATGCTGGCTTCTAAATCTATAGGTGCATGCAGTTCTAGGGTTAGGGCTTAAGCTAAGTCCATTTGCGAAAAAACCCTAGTTTTGAAAGGGGTAGTTTTTGAAAGAAAACTAAGTCGAAAAGGATTTAAAACATACTGATTTTGAAATTAAGAAAAACAGTTTTTCAAAAATCTATTTTTAAAAACTGATTTTTAAGTCAAGTAAAAAAATAATCAAAAGTAAAGTTAATCTATTCTACAGAGCACAATCCTAATTGCCTTCTTAGTGAGCTGAACTCAGACTCAGGTAATGGTTTTGTGAATATATCAGCTAAGTTGGATTTTGAGTCTATATGGTTAAGTACTATCTCACCCCTGGCTACATGGTCTCTTACGAAGTGATGTTTAACTTCTATATGTTTTGTTCTGGAATGTTGGATTGGGTTCTTAGTTAGATTGATTGAACTTATATTGTCAATAAATACTTGAGTTTGGGTGTGGTTGAGCTGGAAGTCCTTAAGAGTGTGCATCATCCATAAAAGTTGTGCTACACATTCTCCTAAGGCTACATACTCAGCTTCAGTTGTGGACAGAGCCACACAATGTTGTTTTCTGCTGCACCAACTTACTAGACTATTTCCTAACAGTTGGCAGCTTCCACTTGTGCTCTTTCTATCTAATTTACAACTAGCATAGTCAAATTCCGAGTATCCTGACAAATTGAAGGTTGAGGTTCTAGGATACCAAATCCCTACATTTAGGGTGCTCTTTACATATCTTAGTATTCTTTTTAGGACTACTAAGTGTGTTTCCTTAGCACAGGTTTGGTATCTAGCACACATCCCTACAGCAAAAAGAATGTCAGGTCTGCTGGCTGTAAGGTACAGTAGACTACCTATCATACTTCTATACAGTTTGAGGTCTACTGGCTTGCCATCAGGGTCACTATCTATTTTTACATTAGTTGCCATGGGGTATTTATGCTTTTAGAGTTATCTATTTTAAATTTCTTTATTAACTCTTTAGCATATTTGGATTGATGGACGTAGTTTCCATCTCTAGTTTGTTTGATTTGTAGTCCTAGGAAAAAGGTAAGCTCACCAACCAAGCTCATTTCGAATTCATTTTCCATTATCTTTACAAACTCTTTTAGGAAGTTTGTGTTGGTGGATCCAAAGATATATCATCTACGTAAATTTGGGCAATAAATATATCATTTCCTAGGGTTTTAATAAATAATGTTGAGTCAATTTGCCCTTGTTTAAATTCTTTAGAGGTTAAGTAAGTTGATAAACGTTCATACCAGGCCCTAGGTGCTTGTTTTAACCCATATAGTGCTTTAGTTAATTTGTAAACGTGGTCAGGTTTGTCTAAGTTCTCAAACCCGGTGGGTTGTCCTACATAAACTTCTTCTTTAATAAACCCATTTAGGAAGGCTGACTTTACATCCATTTGGTATAGCTTAAATCCTTTATGGGATGCAAAGGCTAACAACATTCTAATGGACTCAAGTCTAGCTACTGGGGCATATGTTTCATCGTAATCTAATCCCTCTACTTGGCTGAATCCCTTGGCTACTAAGCGGGCTTTATTTCTAACTATTTCTCCTTGATCATTTAGCTTATTCCTAAAGACCCACTTAGTGTCTATGATGGATTTGCCTTCAGGTTTAGGCACTAGTTCCCAGACTTGGTTTCTCTCAAATTGGGCTAATTCTTCTTGCATAGCTATGATCCAATCAGGGTCAAGTAGGGCTTCATCTATAGTTTTGGGTTCTATTTTTGATATCATAGCTATTTGACTAAGGTTTTTATGGGAGGATCTAGTCCTGACTCCTAGAGTTGGATCACCCACAATTTGATCGGTTGGGTGACTAAGTCTGGGTTTCTTTGTTCTCCTAGAACTTGGTTCAGCCTCAGGTCCGGCTGGTCGGTTTGGTTCACTGTTTGATTCGACCCTTTGGGCTGGTTCATTTGTTAGTTCAGTTGACTCATTAATTGGTTCAATAGTTAGTTCGTTTAAGGATTCAATTAAGGGTTCACTAGTTTGTTCATTATTTTCTTGATCAGAATTTGATGAAGTTAGGTTTGGATTATCAGATGTTGAGTTGACTTCTTCATCAAATATTAAGTTAGTTGTTTCTTCAATTTTCTTAGTTTGTTTGTTGTAAACTCTATAGGCTCTAATTGTGGTTGAGTATCCTAGGAAGATACCTAGGATTGATTTGGATTGAAATTTCCCTAAGTAGTCTTTGGTGTTTAGGATATGAACTTTGCATCCAAAGACCCTTAGGTAGTGTAGATTTGGGAGCCTATGGTAGTACAGTTCATAGGGTGTTTTGTTGTGTCGCTTGTTAATCAGAATCCTATTTTGGATGTAACAAGCCGTACTAATTGCTTCTGCCCAATATTGGTCTGCTAAGCTAAATCCGTTGAGCATCGCCCTAGCGGCTTCTTGTAAGGTTTTATTCCTTCTTTCGACTATCCCATTTTGTTGGGGGGTTCTAGGACATGAAAATTCATGTAAATACCCATTGACCTTACAGAATTCCTCGAACCGTTAATTTTCAAATTCTCACCCGTGGTCACTCCTAAGTCTTTTAATTTTAGTATCGTTTTGATTTTCAATCAATTTACAGAAATCATTAAATAGTTTTAAGGTTTCATCTTTGGTTTTTAGAAACCAAACCTAGGTAAACCTAGAATAATCATCAACTATTACTAAGCAGTATCGGTTCCCGCTTAGTGACTTGGCTCCATGTGAATCAAATAGGTCAAGGTGCAGGAGCTCAAGTGTGGTTTGAGTTAGGTCAGATTGAATTGTTTTGTGATTAGATTTGGTTTGTTTACCTTGATTACATGATTCACATATTAGGTTTTCATTGTTTTTAATTTTGGAGATACCTTTGATTAGGCCAAGCTGGGTGACTTTTGAGATAGTTCTCAAATTGGTATGACCTAATCTCCTATGCCAGAGGTCGATTGTTCTAACTGAGTTAACATACATTTGGGTACTAGAGGAAGGTTTATAGTGTATACATTATTTTTCTTAGTGCCCTTAAGCATGGTTTCTGAGTCTTGTACATTTCTAATCAGGCAGTTAGAATTGTTGAAAGTGACTATATAACCAGAATCACATAACTGACTTATGCTAAGCAGGTTAAAATTGAAGTTTTCAACCAAAAGGACTTTCTTAATAATAAAGTTAGATTTAAGCTCAATATTACCTGACCCAATTACCTTGAGTGTAGCATTGTTACCAAATGCTACTGAGCCTAGGTTCTTGAGCTTGAGTTTGGTGAACTTCAATTTATCTTCAGTCATGTGTCTGGAGCAACCGCTATCCAACATCCATTGTTCCAAATCTTTATATTCCTACACATAAAGAGTTTTATTGATTTGGATCCAATTAGAGTTAGGAATAGCTTAAATTGATTTTCACTGACTAGTCTATCCCACCCAAATCTAGGGTTCTCAATCACGTTAGCCTTATAGGTTTTGTGAGACAGGTTTTGATAAAAGAATTTTTGAAAACCATGATTTATTTTGAAACTCTTAATTAATTTTTGAAAACATTTCAATTTATTTTGAAAGGAGATGTTTCAATCTATACTTAACTGAAAATTGTGTTAGATTTGAATTTTACAAAAAGTAATTTGAATTTGAAATTTCATTAAAAGGCTTTGTCAAGGAAAGGGTTGATGATCCAATAAGGCTACGGCCAAAGAAGGCCTAGTGCCTCGCCAAGACCTGGAAGCATAGTTACCTTATAGGTGCAGGGAGAGAGGCACTATAAAAATCAGTGCCCTACTCGTAAGATTCGGTCTACATCACCGGTGGCGAAGGAGGCACCAGCGCTAGGAAACCGGAGGGACAAAAGTCACGTACAATGCTTCAAATGCAAGAAATACGGACATTACAAAAACAAGTGTCCGGC
Organism: Boesenbergia rotunda; assembly: GCA_024364735.1. NCBI lineage: Eukaryota > Viridiplantae > Streptophyta > Magnoliopsida > Zingiberales > Zingiberaceae > Boesenbergia > Boesenbergia rotunda. The sequence continues at coordinate 98,971 of JAGFNQ010001999.1, read as the reverse complement.
GAAGGTACACAAGATTTATGTTCCAAAAATTTTACGAGTTCCTACACTGCCATGTGATAAAGTAGTTAATTTTTCTGATAAAGTTGATTTACATCATAGTAAAATTAACTTTTTGCATGTTAAATTACAAAACGTGAATATAACCAAAATATTAGAAATTAATTGTTTAATTCAGAATATCAATTCAGAAATTAATAAAATTAACTCTGATAATTTTTCTGATAAAATTAATTCTGATAATTTATCTGATAAAATTAATTCTAATAATTTATCTGATGAAATTAATTCTAATAATTTATCTGATGAAATTAATTCTAATAATTTATCTGATAAAATTAATTCTAATAATTTATCTGATGAAATTAATTCTAATAATTTATCTGATAAAATTAATTCTAATAATTTATCTGATGAAATTAATTCTAATAATTTATCTAATGAATTAATTCTGATAATTTTTCTGATAAAATTAATTCTGATAATTTTTCTGATAAAATTAGTTCTGATAATTTTAATTCAGACAAAATTAATCCTAAGGATAAACCCAAATTCAAATTTGAATATTCTAAGGATAAATCCGAATTCAAATTTGAATATCTTAAGGATAAATCCGAAATTAATCCTGAAAATCTCAAGATTAATTCAAAAATTAATTCTGAAAATCTTAAAGATAATCTAGAGATTAATGTTGAAAATATTGAAAATATATCTGACGATAATTCTAAGGATAATTTTGAAGATAAAATTCTCCTAGATAATAATTTAATTATAGATAATATTAAAGATTATTACAAAACCTTAATTAGTGACCCAAATTACTAAGGATATTGAAAGACCTAATCTTGAGGAGGATATAGAACTATCTAAGATAAAGGTCATAGTTAATAAAAATTACAAAAATTCAAATAAATCAAAATTATTAGAAAAACTTGAAAAGAAAGATAAAAATGAAGAAGAAATTTTTAAAATAATGAAAATGATGAATTTAAACCCACAATTATTAATTAATCATTATAATCTTAATTAAATCTTAATTTAATCCTAATTAAATTCGAATTAAATCTTAATTTAATCCTAAAATTAAATCTTAATTTAATCCTAAAATTAAATCTTAATTAAATATTAATTAAATTCAAATTAAATCTTAATTAAATATTAATTAAATTCAAATTAAATCTTAATTAAATATTAATTAAATTCAAATTAAATCTTAATTAAATATTAATTAAAATCTAATTAAATTTAATTAAATATTAATTAAATTCAAATTAAATCTTAATTAAATATTAATTAAATTCAAATTAAATCTTAATTAAACTCAAATTAAATCTTGATTAAATATTCATTAAATTCAAATTAAATCTTAATTAAAATAATTTTAAATTAAATTAAATTCAAATTAAAATTCAAATTAAATTAAATTAAATTAAATTCAAATTAAATCTTAATTAAATATTAATTAAATTCAAATTCGAAATTAATTCAAATTAAATCAACTCAAGCTTAATTCAACACAAATTAATTGAAAATATTCAACACAAATTAATTGAAAATTAAATTCATTAATTCTCAATTGATTAATTAATTAAGTCAACTTCAATCAATTCTTAATCAACCTGAATTCAACTAAAATCTTAAATAATTTAAACTCAAACTAAAATAAAATTTTACCCAAACTGTAACAATTAAAATTAATAACATTAAATATATCAAAGTGGGTTGACATATTCGCGGGTTCACACGACATGTATCAAATCGGGAATTTGATACATTTTTAGAAACTAAATGAAATGATTTGAATTGTTTGACTAATGCATAATTGTCATGCCATGCATTTGTAATTTTTTTAAATATATGACATGTCATTCATATTTAAATTTTATGCATATATTAGAATGGCTATAGGAAAAGGATTAATTGAAACTTGATCAACCTAGTTTTGGGTGGAGGTGAGATGATAGTACGTTAGGGAAGCCATCTTGGCGGAACTAGCCGAAGCTACCGATCCAAGACTCAAACTAGTTAGACCAGAATTTTTCAAAAAGTAACTTTGAAAATGAAATTTCATTAAAAGGCTTTGTCAAGGAAAAGGTTGATGATTCAATAAGGCTACGGCCAAAGAAGGCCTAGTGCCTCGCCAAGACCTGGAAGCCAATTTTTGAAATTCAAATTCAAGTTACTTCTTGTCAAATTCAAATATAACACAAGCTTCAATTAAATCTTAGAGTTAATAATAAATTAAGAAAAATGATTCAAGCATCTCACAATACATCTATAAGGCAACTATGCTTGTTGTATTGATACATCTAAAATGGGTGAGATGTTAAGGATTAATGAATTGAAAAATATTTTTCAAAATTGTTTTTCAAAACTGTTAGAATATTTTCCTAAAAATATATTTTCAAAATAGTGTTTCAACATAATAATGTTTTTATGGAATTCATGATTGTCTGATTGAATATACATATTATATGTTTTCAAAAATATATCTTTTCAAAAATTGTTTAACTCACACAATTAGACACAAGCCTCATAGGACAACACTAAAGTTCCTTAAGGCAATTAGATAGAGTCAAACGGTATCGGGTACAGGGGGAGTGCTTTTCATTTTTTTTGTTTTCGAAAACTATATTTTAAACATTACTATTATTTGAAAATACTTTTTGAAAGCTGAGCTTTAAATCATTATCACTTGTGTTTTTCGAAAAAGGTTGATGTTGTAAAAATTATATGTTCAAAAATTTATCTGTCCCTTTGACTTTGATAAACCCTAAAGACACAGAGGAAAGGTTCACTTCATGATTTTTAAAGACTCCTAGGATGTGTCAAATTTAGGGGAAGTCTGAGTCAAGGAATTTCATAAAAATTTGTTTTTGGTAATTATTCGTTTTCTTAATATTTCTTTTTAATTTGAATCAAACCTTAAAACTCAGAGGAAGAGTACTTGTGGTCAACAAGCTTCCCAGGACTGGGTCGAGTTTAGGGGGAGATCAAATTAGAAGAATTATTGAAAATTTCAAATATTTTCATGCGCGGTATTTTCAAATCCTGTTGAAAACATAATATTTTTTTTCAAAATACTATCAATTTTTTAGTTTTCAAAAATTCATCGGGTTTTTGATCAATTTAAAATAATACCTTGAGTTTAAAAAAAAAATTCAGGACACTTATACATTTTTTGCAAAATATATTTTAAATTTTTTTCAAATCAAGTATTATGACTTCAAAAATTTATACATTTTTTTTTGCAAAATATACTTACATCCTATTATTCTATTTTTCAGAAGTTATGAAATTATTTTTTACTTAACTTTGAAAAATTTCCAGGACACTTAGGAAAATGTCCTTGTAGTCAACAAGGTTTCCAGGATTGTGTCAGACTGGAAAAGAAACTTAGTCAAGTAAAATATTATGTTTCAAAAATTACCTATATTTCTCAAAAATAGTTAGTACTTACAAAATAAGCATTTTTTTCAAAAGCTATGCATTTTCCAAAAAGTACTTTATCTCCTTCAAAAAAAAAATTATTACAAATTCCTTCAAAAGTACTTGCATGTTGTTAAAGATCATTTTCAAAGTACTTGTACTTTTCAAAGCGAATAACACCTTTTTCAAAATTATGCATTTTTTTCCAAAAATGCAATATATCATTCAAAATACAATGCTTACAAAATTTCTGCACCAAATATTTTTCAAAAAGAACCAAAATTTCTCATTGTTGGTGCAAGTATTTTCTTGTGTTTTTTTTTATGTATGACAAAGGGGGAGAGGTATGCTTAAGTTAGAAATTTTTTCTTATTTTTCCTAGAGTCAATTTTTCCCCAAGGATAGTAAGTTAGCCCCTTAAACCAATCTAACTTAAGTTATTGTCAAACATCAAAAAGGGGGAGATTGTTGGTGCAAGTTGCATCAATGATATTCCTCTTTAAGTGTTTTAATGTTTGACAATACACTTAAAACAGTGATACATTGAACAGACAAAGGGGAGTAAGAAAGAAGTAACCAAAGCTGAAGAAAAGCCCTAGTTAACCTAGGCATCAAAACCCTAAGTCCCAGCAAAGGGCTGCTAGGCACCTAGCGAAGGGCTGCTAGGTATCGAAACCCCAAGACCTAGCGAAGGGCTGCTGGGCACCTAGCGAAGGGCTGCTAGGTATCGAAACCCCAAGACCTAGCGAAGGGCTGCTAGGCACCTAGCGAAGGGCTGCTAGGCACCTAGCGAAGGGCTGCTAGGTATCGAAACTCCAAGACCTAGCGAAGGGATGCTAGGCACCTAGCGAAGGGCTGCTAGGCATAGAAGACCTAGCGAAGGACTGCTAGGCTCCTAGCGAAGGATTGCTAGAGAATGAAGTCTTGGTCCGAGGGACTAAGTAACTTAGCTGAGCGATGACTAAGGACAGGAGTAGAGACGGGTCAGGGTTTGGGCGTCTCGAGGTCCGGAAGTATTGGAAGCTAAGCAAAAGTCCACCCGAAAGGCTGGGTGGCAACCGTCTCCTGAAAGGAGTAGGTGAAGGGCGAGTTCTCGGGGATAGGAACTCGTGCCGGTTCGACCTAGGGTTTCGTGAAAATCCGAAGTCAGAACCAAGTCCTTAAGGCTAATATGATATGTATCTATGCTTTGTGTTTGTGTATCTTGCATGTATCAAGAACCGGAGACAAAGCAGGTAAACTAGGTAAAAGACATGGTTTGCAGGCTTTAAGGGGGGCGCCCCCATGCAACCAGGGCGCCCCCAACAGTGGGGGCGCCCCAGGCAGTACTAAAAATGCATGTTATGGTGAAGCAGGCAGAACAGGTGTCAACCGGGGCGCCCGGAGCGTCCGGGGCACCTGGATTCGTAGCTGTTTTGCTGTTTAGAAGTCAGAACACAGGATAAGCCCTCACGGGGGCGCCCGGAGCATCCGGGGTGCCCTGGTCAATGATCTTATCACCCGCGGGGAGGTAGGCGCAAGGATAAGGTTTGACCGAGTCTTCCGGGGTGCCCCCAGCGTCCAGGCGCCCCCAGGAGGCCTATATAAGGGGCTTCGACCCCTCTGCTTCAGACACGACTTCCAAGAACCATTCCAAACATTCTGACCGACGACAACGCGCTAGAAACGAGGCTCCACGACCGGGAGGCTCCAGGAGGAAGTGAGCGGCACTTCGGAGGTCCAGATCGGCCAAGCTTCAGATCTTGTTTGTTCGGTTTGAGGTTACTATTACGCACTTAAACCGGAGAGACCAATAGTGGACGGCGTTCCCGTGCATAGGCCTTGGATGTACTGACCCTGGGGGTCGGGAACCAAGTAAAAATCCGCTGTGTCACTATCGTGCTTTATTTCGTTCTGTTTGTTTTCCGCTGCTACTAATATTCTAAGTCCAGAACGAAAGTTTTACGAAGAATTCCGAAAGGTTTTTTTTTACGATCGATATTCACCCCCCCCCTCTATCGACGGCACCGGTCCTACACCATTTTTATCCTTCATCCTAGGCATCTGCGATTCGATCCCAATTATAACGTATTTTATAAGAATTTTTCCTCCAAATGGAATGTGAATCCTTTGGGACGCGAACCCTATGACGCTGGACTTCTAAACCGCCCACCGCAAGTACTTCCCAATTTATCCTAACGGTCGGTAAAAAACTTTCATAGAGCCAAACCAATCGCCTGAGATTGAAAAAATCTCGTTGATTAATTTTTTTATCCCTATAGATTCTACCAAAGTTTTACCACCTCTACAATAACCAACCATGTTTGTATATACTTCTAATTCAAGCAATTCTACAAAGACATTTCACTCAACTCAAGTGGCTCATTATCACCTATCCTATATCAAGATACATCTAAATAAAATCAAGATACACAACGGTCTTCTAAGTAGGACAATCCAAGGCGATGAAATCTCCAAGAGTCAACCCACATCCAATCTGACAAATCTATCATCCAAATACCAATTGCGTTATACCCTTAGGGGCACTTCTAATCAAATGAATTGTAACAAAAAATGATTACACTCATCTCAAATACCCTCTCACAGTGCATCCTCAATTTATGTTAAGGGAGATAAATTACGGAATTAATTTATAATCAATCGCCAAGTGGTTAGGGATAAAAGAAATTTTTTCTTCAACGGCATTCACCGTCAAGAATACCACCAAGTGGCTAGAGATGGGAGGAATTTTTTCACCAAGGATAACTCATTGGAAATTGATCTCTACCACATTATAGTAAATATACCGTCCTCTAATCAACTTGATATCCCACAACACTTCTAATTAAATCAATTACTGATATTGAAGGAGTGCAAATGCAAGATGTTTTCATTTCTCAAGATCTATGTAAAGTTGTTGAACATGATTCCATTCACAAACAAAAGGGTATTCTCAACAATCCAAAGTCTACCTCGTTGAAACTTTTGCTCCAGATGGTTGAATAGGTCCGCCAAGCACCAGATTATTGGCTCCAAATAGTCCAGTAGCTCTAAGAAAGCTGGCTATCTTCAAATCATTAAATAGTTGCTAAATTTGGAACCAAATGTTTGCAGGAAATAAAACAAAATAACCCACACAACTGATTAAAAAGTCCAGCAATGGGTGGCATAGTATCTCTTTATAAACTGTAAACTATATGATTTATGCAACAAGGAAATGAACAATGAACTCTATCCATTGCACCTATAAGCCAAGTTAAAAATGATGCGACTGTTTTCTAGTTTAAACTACGAAAGTCAAGCACAACTTGCAGTGATTGTAAAATACACGAGCCCTACAACCTGGTCTGGTATGAACATGTTGATTGTAAAATTATTACACACAAAAAGGATACTAGTTTTTGCACATCTTCCTAAAGGAATTTCCTATTTAAGTTGGCTGAAAAGTATTGTCGGTTGATATAAGCCAATGATTCCAGGATCAACCCAAATAAATCTCAACAACTGCATCCTCCAGACTGTGACTGTGACTGGGATGAATTTGCATTTATGGACTTCAGGTTTACATCAACCATGTCATCCTGTTTCGTTGAAGAAAGGGTTTCCATCCCAGGTAGGGCAGCAGCAATTTTCCGAAACAGAGCCTAGAGTTTGCAAGAAAGATTTTAGAATTCACATCCAACGAAAGGCAGGGGAAGAAAACATAATAAAGTACCTTTATATTGAAACCAGCTTTTGCGCTTGTTTCAATAAACATGACACCAAGTTCCTGTGCATTGCCTTCTCCTTCCTCTATAGACACTTGCCTGTTCAGCAGAAAATGTAACACGACTATAGAAATCAATAACTTTGAGATATATGCAATTAAGATTTTGTTAGAAAAACTGAAGCTACTGACTAGAAAAGACGCGGAATGGAAGGTAACTTGCAATTACGAAATAAATTATATACCCAGTATTTATCAAGTTAAATAAAAGTCAGTAATGTCCAGCTTCTCTGTCATTGATGATAAGTAGGCAACACTTTCTCTGTAGATTTTACATAATCATACCTCATCAAATTGACATCAATCTGTTAACATCTTCACCATAACATTGGAAAACTGATCTATGCATGTACTAATACACTTAAGAATTCTAATCATTACAAAATTATGCTTGTATAACTTGTTCAGCAATGACAAGGCAAAATATAAAGCTAAATGCCAGGAAAATTTATTATCTGTCTGAATCAAATTGTGAATTGGCTCTCAATCTATTTATGTTTATTTTAGATATTTGCATTTCGAATTGGAAGGGGATCACTCCAACCAGAATCAACACTATAAATCAATTCTTAAGGGATGACTTTTGGCGTTCAACTTCTATGTATTGACACACTACTTTAGATTGTCAGGAAATACTTCACTATAATCCAATATGTTTTACTAGAAGCTAAACACTATTTTCCATACTGATTTTCACGCTGAATTTTTCCCTTTGTAAATTAATCCAAGAAAATTCTCCCATAATAGAGAGATTTTTTTTTATTAATTGCCTCAACAATAGGCGAGAGAAGGGGTTTCACCAAGTCATGTAACAATGCAAACCAACGCAAATCACCTCTTGTCAACAAGGTCAGTTTTGTTTCCAACAAGGACAATGATAACATCACTTCCCCTCTCTGTGCGAACCTCTTCAATCCATTTTGAAGTATTTAAGAAGGATTGTCGGCCTACAACACAGATAAAAAAAATAGTACATTAAATCACTGAGAAGTTAGAACCAACGACATCAAAAGCTGAACGGAGAAATAGATCAAAAGCTATGAATATTAAGAAACTAACAAAGCAGGGAGAGAATTAATTAAGCCCTTCTGAACAATATGAAAGCATAATCCAGTTTGACTGGCAAATTTTGATAGCAAGTCAACAGAGCATCATACTTGCTACATCATATACAATGACAGCGACCGAAGAGTCTCGAATATAACTAGGAATCAAGCTCCTAAATCTCTCCTGCCCAGCAGTGTCCCTGTGAATGATAAAAAAACAAAAATGAAAATTAAGTATTCCCTAGAGAGTTTTACTAAAATGCACAGGACAATCCAAAAAATTAATCATAATGAAATTTATTCTGGGAAGTATCTCAAAATACCTTATAAAAAAGCCAAACATCGTTATGAATTTGATTACCTCTTACAATCTTCTTTTTGACATTTCATTTTCCTGTTGGTTATCATTTAATCTAATACTTATAAAAATAAATAAAGGTTTGAAAATAATTCCATACCTCAAATCTAGGTCCTAATGCAAAGTTTAAACTACACATTAAGAAAGACAAAGCAGAAGCAACAGATTTTACAATCCATACAAGAAATTTCAAACCTGTTGTTGGTGGTGGAGCAGAGAAAGAGGTAAAGGAAGAGGGAGGAGAGGAAGACGAGGAAAAAGAGAAGTTTGAGAAGGGGGAGTCAGCAATAGTGGTAAGAGTGGAGTGGATATATTCAAGACTTGAGTGAACGGGTTAGGTCGGTTGGATGTTTGATTAGGTTTTTTTAGGTAGATAGGTAATGGATTTTGGTTAGCTAAGAGGGCAGTTAGGAATCCATAAAAAAAAATAGATGTTGACTTAACTTCTAATAATCAAGGATAATGAGAAAGAAAAAAATCACTAGATTTACTAAAATGCTGCAATTGAGTATATGATAGAAATGGTGTAATAGTGGTTCCTCTAAAAATCACAACTTTCATCTTGGCAATAAACTCAACCTATAATATTTATAGCAGAACATGGCAATCAATCTCCTTTTAAGGACCTAGAGTATGAAATAATTGGTCAAATATGTAAGAGTTTGTTTTAATCACCTTGACAATGGGCTATGTAATGTTAATATCTTATCGGCCTCGGTTAATATTACACTAATAATTTTTTAAAAAAATAATCCAAAATATGTCATTCATAATCATCAACAGACTTTGTTAGGTCTATTTTAGGTTGGTCAACTAAATGAATCACACCTCTCTAGCGAACTCTATGTAAGACAACATCAATAGAAATGTAGTATCTCTTAATTTGTTTATAATTACATGAATTAATAGTTTCCTTTGGATTCCCCTTACTCCTCACTTTCAGCTCCAAATATCACCTTCAACTCCAACAATACAACTGGTTTAGCTGTAGAATATTTTTGGTTGCCCTAGAACATGTTTAAATGTTTATACTATCTTAAGTTATTTGCCTCATTCTAAGAGCTACAATTGAATTGCTCCTGCTGAATCATCCAAATATCAGGTCCAAAGAATGACTCCTCATTAGCATAATAGCACCTACATTAACACCTAAAGTTATATTTCTCAGAAGGACACAGCACAGCTACAACATCAACCAACAATCAAGTTTTATCCCACTAGATGGTCAGCTAAGGATATAGTGCAACTATGTCAGAAAAATAGTAACCATTAAGATCATAAGCAGCAAAAGGCATAAGAACTATCATTATTGTGCAAGGACAGAAGCATAGAATTAAATTGTGTCTTTGAATGACAAAATTAGGATTAAGTATTTCCTAAAGGAATTTGCTAGACACATAGAGCAACCCAGAAAATTAATCATGACGAAATTTATCCTGGGAGGATCTCAAAATGCTTTGTAACAATAGCAATCATTTATGATTTTTTTACCATCTACAATCTTCTCTTCGACATTTTTATTTTTCTTGTTGTTTACCGTTTATTCCTTACAAAAAAAATTAATACTTATGGTAATAAATAAAATAAGGTGTGAACAATGATGCCATACTTGAAATCTAGGTCCTCATGCCAAGTTTAAGTTTCACGTTAGGAGAAGTAAAGATAATAGCAGGTTTTACAATCTACACAGTCATTTTCAAGTTTTCAGTACCAAGAAGAAAATAATACAGTCATAAACAGTGAGGATAAGAAAAAGTAACTCAGAATCACTGTGAAACCTGCCAAACATATAATAATTATAATGGTCAAGAATGATGAAGCCGAAGAAAATTACTAGACATACTAAAATCTGTTTGATGTTGCAATTCGAGGATATGAGAAAAATGGTGTAATGGTAGCTACTCATAAAAACATAGCTATGCCCCTAGAATAAGAAACAATTGGTCATATACCTTAAAATTGGGGTGTAATGGTGGCCACTAATAAAACGTAGAGCTAGGCCCCTAGAGTCAGGTTCAATAGGTCAAATGTTTAATTTACACACCTTTAAAATGGGCTGTGTAGTGCCAATATCTCGTCAACCTCAGTTAATGTTACGCCAATAATTTTAAAAAACAATCTAAAACATAACATTCATTAATATCAACAAACTTTGTTAATCTCAACTACTTAGGGTGGTTCAACTACATGAATCGCATCCCTCTATTTGACTATGTGCAGGATAGTATCACTAGTAATATCATATCTCTTAAATCTATTTAATTAAATGCACAAGAGCTTGGTTTGGTTTCCACTTCCGTTCACACTTTCAACTTCAAATATCGCGTTCAATCTCAATGTATTCACCCAGTTTAACTGTAGAATCTTTTTGTTTCCTTTGAACAGGTTCAACTATTCGTTCTATCTTAACAAATTTTCTCTTATTCCAAAAGCTACATCAAATTGCTACTATCCAAAATCAGATCCAAAGCATGACTTTTCATTAGCACACACTTCAAAGAGATTGAGTTTTGTGTGTGCACTTAAAGTTTTACTTCCTGCAAGGATAGAGAGTAACTATGCCAAAAAAAAAAAAACAGTTACCAGTAAGATCACTAAGGAAAGAGGCATGAAAATTGTAATTATCATTGTGCAAGGACATAAGCAACGAATTAAATTGCAGCAGTGATGAATCTATAAACCTACCAAAGTTGCAGCCTGACTGTTCGGTCCTCAAGATACATAGTTTTTGATAGAAAATCTATTCCAATTGTAGCCTGTCCAACACACTAATGCTTCAGTTACACAGAAGAGAAGCAAATACTAATAAGGATAACAAACACTAATTTGTATCTGTCTAAGTTAAATCTAAATAGTAACCTATTAGAAGTTAAGAACTTGTTTTCTATGTGGTGAGAAAATACAGGATGAAGAAATGTCAAATTCTCCAATTGGACCACTTGGGCAAAACCCTACCTTGTTCATTGTGAGCTCCTTAACAATAAAAGGTATTAGCAATTTCAAAGAAATATAGCACGATATGATGTGTAATAATAAACAATGCCTTGAGCTTTTAAGAGACCTATCCATAGAACCCATATTTATCCAAGAATTAAATATCCATTAGCATCAACTTAACCCATATGAAAGTAGCCTACCCAAAAGTATCTAAATGTGTGTGTAACATTATGCACCTTATCTAAATAAGAATAACCTAGAAGTCAAATTCAGAATAGCATACATAAGATGGCATGAAGAATATAAACTGAGTGCAGCAATACAAATCAATTATGTAGCTAAGGTTCTATAATTAAGTGATAAGATTTAAAAAAAAAAAAGATGATTGCCAAGAAAAATTCTGATGAAGAGACAAAAAAAGCATTTTTCCATTCCAAAAGATCATAAGACAGTGCAAATACCACTTGAGAACCAATAAATAGAGCAAATTTAACGATTGTACTGATTTAAGTGTAGAGAAGACATAAGTGGTGACCATCATATATTAAGGGAGAATAACTGATAAAAACATTACAGCTCATAATGGCTGTTATCTATTTAATTATTGTTAACGCACAATAATAAGCATTTTTTGAGCAACCTGTGTACTTAAACATGGACCATAGTAAGGAGTCAAAAGAACAAAGATTAAATGATAACAATGTTCTCAAAATTTGATCAGGGAAAATAAGGATTAAAAGAGAGGCAAATAATCAAGAATTTTTTGTTTGTTAAAAGCACAATTAACCTTATTTACTGCAATTATTATGGATTTGGAAATATATTAGATGATAACAAAACTCAAGTATAGCACATTAATATTAAAAGTTTAATGAGTTAAAAAAAAAATCTTCAAGCAGATAGGTTCACCTGCTAAAAATATTATAGTCCAGGTGAAATAAAGTGCACCTAGGAGCTTTTGAAAAAGCAAGTTCTGATGTCCTCTAGGAATCTTAGGTTATGTGTATTTGGATGAAAGGGGAGGAAACTTGCACTTGGTATTAGATCCTTTCCCCCATTTACTCCATCAAAATGCTAGTAAAGGGTGGCTCATGGGCTTTACATATAAGGGATTTGCATAGATTCAACATCTGCCCAAAAATGGGCAGATGCATAGATGCAGGCAGATGATATGGAAGTGAAGGGTAAAGGTAAGTTTGACACTCGTGTCGAAAGCTACAAGTTCACATCGTGCATTGTTTCCATCTCCTTTGTGAAAGGGAAAATGGCAAACAACATTCGGCTTGTGCAATGTACTTGCATCCATCTTTCAGCAACAAGCTCGCATCCTCTGATGAGCTAGCATATATCTGCGACAAGCTTGTGTCTGATGCCCAGTGTCCAACAAGTGTCCAACTTACAACTAATGTCGTTGATGAGCTCACATTTGGCATATAGCTTCAACATTTGAGTGGAGGTCATAGGAGATCAGTGGCTTACATAGTATTATTAAAGAACCTGAAGTTTTCATATCTAACTTTTGCTCTCATCTCTACAAATTCTCTTCTCTATGATGCCTGTTTTTTTTTCCAATAGGTTCATTGGTTCTTGAGAAATCAATTCTGTAGTTTTTATAAAAAAGTTGCTATCCAAAATTTTTAAATCAATTAGTTCTCTAGATCATATGATGTATCTAAATCTGGACGCAAATATGTTTCTTAGTGTATTCTTTTTCTAAGGCATACTGACTATTTCTTGTTCCTGAAACTTAACACTCCCACAAACTACAATTTTAGTCATAATTATACGAAATAAGTAGAAGTGTCTTAAGAACTATTTAAAATGAACAGATGAAATCATGAAACAATCATTAAATTGAATCAAATTTCTTCAAGCATAAACCAGAAGAAGTGAACTGCTTGCTTTACTTCTTTACTTGGCCAAATTAAAAATGCATCTTGACTGTGGCATAGTTGTCGAGAAATCCAAATGCAGTTGACTGGATCTGGGAACACGAAATTCTCTTAACATATTAAATCTAGAAATGATAACCAACTTCATCAAGAATCCGCTTTCTTCACTATTATGCTAAAAGAAACCATCAAACGCTAGCTTCTAACCCTCGAGCAACCCTTCGTAATAAATCCACAGCAATTACTAGTCTTTTAACCATCTAAACCACGACAGATCTACTAAACATGATTCCAGAGAAGATAGATCAAGACAGATCTAAGATCTCCGCAGCCAAACGATCCCTAGTCAAGCTACCTTCGTCCGGTGATTGCAAAGGAAACCTGATCTTCAGCAGGAAACATCCAAAAATCCGATCCCGGATTTCAATAATAAAAGATCAACGAGAAACCCACCTGGTACGTGTTGTCGAACTTATCGTACATGAACCGAGTGATGATGCTCGTCTTGCCTACCGACTGATCCCCCAGGAACACCAGCTTGTACTTTGCGAGTGCCGACACCGGCGCCATGTCGATCCTTCCAAGGAATCAAGGCACAGAAAAAGGCGTAGAAGAGGAGACGGATCGAGAGAGGAAGAGGAAGCGAACGAGGTCGAGATCAAAATCTGAGTCGTCGCCGTTTCCGTCACTCTTCTCCCCTTCAGCCCCTTCTCCCTTGTGTTTCCCAACCTTAGTTTACACCGCCGCCGGATGGGGAAGAGGAGGGAAGTCGTCGGTGTCCGGATGGGGCGGCCCCGCCCAGGAGGCAGGTTTACTTCGTGGAGACTAGGCAGTTAGGTCAGGAAGCTGGTAAGATGGGCAATAGGTTTTCATATCTTCCCTCCTAATATTACCATCATGAGATTTAAAATTAATTCTCCACTAATAATATTTTTACTTCATCATTCATTTTTATTTTTATTTTACTTTAAAAATCTAACATTCTATTACATCTAAAATATCTCACTTCCTTAGATTTAATATATAATTATATTCAAGGTGAATACTAATAATAAAAAATAATTCATTATTCTAAACTATAATATTTACTCTTGCCTTGTAATTTATTTTGCTACGGGACCTAGGATAAAAGAAATTTTTAATTCTAGGAGCGTTCTTATCATTTTTAGAACATCTAAATAAAATATATTTTTGCAGGTCATCATCTCTTTTTTGGAACGTAGTTTTGAAATGCGAAAACCATGACCTTGAACATATGTTTTATAAAAATCACGAACTTCCTTTTAGATGAAAAATACATCCCAACTTGTAGAGTATTATTTCACTATAAGCTTGACGAATCACCCAATGCTTGCAAATCACTATCATTCAATGACACATATAATTCAATCATTTTTTCCTTCATGACAATTTGAAGACCTAAATTTCAAACAAAGAAAATCTTATTCATAAGGGTTATAACTCCTAATGATAATATGGTTCACAAAGCAGATTGATTTCACGCACCCGGATGAACAAAATAGATTGATTTCACAATTTCTAAACCCACGAGCAATAATACCCAACCATAAATTTGTGATAAATGAAAACAAAAATACCCAACCATAAATTCACTAACCAGGACTTAGTCAACATTGGAGGTAGGTCAAAGTTAATAAGTCAACAAAAAAGAGAGAAATTTAGACCAGTGTTCTTAAAGGAAAATTACCGCTATGTTTTTAGAATACGAAAATATTATTAAACTCGAGATTGTTCAGAGGAAGAAAGAAGATTCTACGACTCACAATTGCGTTAAATGCAACATAAAAGAAGCTTCTATAATAAAATGAGATGAGAAATTGGGAGATAATTGGATGAAGCATCTCGTTCACTGTGGTGCTCTCGTAACTCCAAATTAGGGTTCCGAGAAAGAAAGGTAAAGAAAAAGAGGACGGGCTCAGCAAGGGGTTGGCTGGATGGGCGATTGGAGGGAACCAGGAGAAAGCTGTTTCGTTGGTAGCGACGCTCATTTGTTGTGGCTCTCTGGAAGCGTTAGGTTTCAGACAAAAAAAATAAAGAAAAAGAGGAATAAAAAATGCAAGGGGTGCTCACGTGGCTATGCTCACATGGATGTCCAACTGACATTAAGTTTTACGTTAGAATTTTCTATGATTTTATTCGAATAAATAGTCACTCATAATTTCATTCACATTTACGTTAGAATTTTCTATGATTTTATTCGAATAAATAGTCACTCATAATTTCATTCACATAACTTAGAAACATAAAAGAATATCTGAGAAAAACATTAACATCTTTTATCATCATAGAGGATCAAATATTTATCTTCGTATAAGTACTCATCGAAGAATCATATATCTTAGATATATAATAATTATTCTGCTTTTCCATTTAACCCTCTAGCTATCGCCATTTAATAAAAGAATATATTAAAATTAACTTTATATATATATATATATATATATATATATATATATATATATATATATATAATTAAAAAATTAATCACATGTGTATAATCTTAGAGAAAACTAATAAATCAATTTTTTTTAAAAAAAATATATATAATATATAATATATATATATATATATATATATATATATATATATATATATATCCCGAGCCTCTATAATACTACTTAGAAATATGGTCTATTATAACACTTTATTAATGATATTAACTTTTAAATGTCATTATAAATATTTTTTTTAATGATATTTACCAAAGAGATTATTTTAAATATTAAAATATCATATATCATTATCTATTGTGGCAAATTTAATGTATGATTATTATTCTTATTATTATGTTAACCTAAAATACATCTAGATATGCGGCGCGGATCCTCTGGTCCGCAGATTCCTGGTCCCCCCGGACCACTTTGTGCTTATAAAAACCCCAATCACGTGCATGACACGTGATTCAGCGAAGCCAAAACGACGCAGTGCCCTCCCTCTCTCGCACGAAAAACCTCCTCTCGCGATTTTTCCCCGAAGCCCTAACTCTTCCATCGCCGAGCCGACCTCCTCCTCCTCCTCCCCCGACGCAAGCAGGCGCCGACTCAAGACCTATCTCTTGCGTCCTCGTCTCCACGCTCTCCCCTTCCCTGCTTGAAAGCGCCGCACTCAGGACCGCAACGCCGCCGCTCAATTGCTGGCCGCCATCCTTGCTCCTCCTATTGCGACTCCGACACCGCACTCAGGACCGCAACGCCTTGCTCAATCGTTGGCTGCCATCCCTTTGCCGCCACTCAGAGCTGTTGGACTGCACCACCTCCCTTGGTCATCTCAAATCACCGTCGGCGCTGCAGTCACGAGCAGGATAGGGGATTCTATACACTGGCCTGGTTCTACATTAAAGTTTATAGAAGAACTGAGGGTTGATCAAACTGGCCTGGAGAAGAACCGGAGGGTTGATCAAACTAGCCTGGTTCTACATTACTCGACACAATTCTGTTTGTAGCATTGATCAAAGAAGAACCTTGTGTTGATTCCTTCCTCATTTTTACATTGATCATCCCCTGTTTGAATGGCTAGTATATGTGAATGGCTAGTATATCTTATGAATGACTCTTATATGTGATTCTATATATCTTATTCTTAGTACTTATTTGAGTGGCTCTTTATATACTAATATAATGGCTCATTGAACCTACGAGTCTTGTAAGTCAGTCACTCTACTCCAGGGATGAGCAAAAATCTTCTCTTTTTTTCGGCTTATTATTTGATCCTTAGCCTCGTTCACTGTTTGTAGGTAGCATTGATTATTTTTTTACACGACCTGTTTCAATTCTAGAGTTTTTGTTGAATTTTCTTCTTTGATCACTATTTGAGATTTTGGTTATTTTTTTACATGATCAAAGTAATTATCATGGAGATGGAGGGTGAATCTACTTTCAATTTCGAAGGAAATGAAGATAGTTGGGAAAGGGGCTTTGATGTTATGAATGAAGGTAATAAGAATCATATTTAAAATGTATTAAGTTTCAGTGTATTGAATTTTCCAATTTAGCCATCTTGCTTTGTTTGTTTGATTGTATAGGTTTGAACATTGAAATAGATTTGGATATACCCCAACTGGGGTTGGAATTTGAAACTGAAGAAGATGCATACCAATTTTATTTGACATATGCTAAAAAGGTTGGATTTGGCATAAGGAGAGGTAAAATTCACAAGGATCAATCAGGTAAATTACTTGATAGGGTCTTTTATTGTTGTGCCTAAGGTAAAAGAGGAAAAGACAAACGAGATCTTTATGTCAAAGCAAGTCGTGATGAAACAAGGTTTGATTGTGAGGCTAAAATGAAGATTTCTACTCGGAAAAATAACAAATTTACTGTGGTGCAATCTGTTAAAGAGCATAATCATGTTCTCTCAAGTCCAAACAAAACGCACCTCTTTAGAAGTCATAGGAACATATCTTCTTTTGCAACGAGACAAATTGAGATGGCAAGTGATGTGAGAATCCCCCAAAAGCATCTCATGATCTTATGGTGAGGCAAGTAGGTGGGAGAGAGAATTTAGGATTTATTCCTGAGGATTACAAAAACTATTTGCGATCCAAAAGAACAATGACTATGAGCATTGGGGATATTGGCAGTGTATTGGAGTATCTGCAGAAAATGTAATTCAATGATCCTAATTTTTTTTATATTATCCAAGTTAATGAAGATGATTAGATTACTAATATTTTTTGGTCTGATGCTAAAATGAAAGCTAATTATGCTATTTTTGGAGATGTTATTTGCTTTGACACAATTTATAGAAAGAACAATGAAGGTCGGCTAATTGCATTATTTGTAGGTGCTAATCATCATGAACAATCCATACTTTTTGGTGCAGCTTTATTATATGATGAAACTAATTTGACTTTTGAATGATTATTTGATACATTAACTAGAGCTATGAGTGATAAAAAACCAACTACTATTTTTACCGATCAAAATGTAGCAATGGCAAAGGTGTTAGCTTCCAGATGACCTGAAACACATCATCGTTTGTGCATTTGACACATTTATCAAAATGTGGTACCATACATTTGAATGGAGTTTTTTCTCAGTTTAGGGAGTTTGCTAAAGATTTTGCCTCTTGTGTATATGATTTTGATGAAGAGGAAGATTTTATTTCAGTATGGAATATGATGTTGACTAAGTATGCACTTGAAGACAATGATTGGTTGAAATGTATGTACAACATAAAAGAAAAATGGGCTTTAGTATATGGACGGCAAATGTTTTGCGCGGATATGACTACAACTCAAAGAAGTGAGAGTATGAATAGTATTGTGAAAAAATATGTCACTTATAAACACAGGTTTTTAGACTTCTTCAATCACTTCCAAAGACTCCTTGATGATCGTCAATATGAGGAATTAAAAGTTGATTTCATATCAAATACAACTGTTCCATATTTAATGTTTCCAATTGAGATTTTAAAGCATACTAGTGAAATTTATACTCCTGAGGCATATAAGTATTTTAAACAAGAGTGGTATTTATCACATGATTCTAGTCTAGAAATTTGTGAGGATGTTGATACATTTATAAAATATAAAGTTACTCCTCACAAAAAGAGAAACCATCATATAATTACACTTGATAAGAAGTCTGACAAAATTGTGTGTAACTGTAGAAAATATGAATTTGCTAAAATTTTGTGTTCTCATATTTTAAAAATTTTTACATGGAAAAATATCATGAAGATTCTAAGTGATTATGTATTGAAAAGGTGGACAAGAAAAGCAAAAGTTAAATATTTTGGAGTTAATGATTCAATGAACAACAATGCTAGTTTGGATCCAAAAGTACTTCAAAACATGCGTTACAAAGAGTTATGTGGGTTGAATGTTCAATTGGTTACCAAGGCAGCTGAAAGGGATAGCACTTACATGCTTGTTAAAGATGCTATGTTAAGCTTGTGTAAGATGGTAGATGATAAGTTACAAGTTAATGAATCAAATGTCCAATAATCAAATGTGAGCCAACAATCTTGGGAATTTGATTATGGTGAAGGGAACTCTAGTGGAGTGAAAGGAATTAAAACAAAGAAGAAGACGGTCTCAGGTATGAGGTTGAAAGGTGGCTTAGAGAGGCTTTCAAGGAAAAGAAAAGCAGCGAGGAAAACAAACCAAGCTTCAATGACGGTAATGGTTTTTACTCCTTAGCTTTCTAATATTTCTTTATTTGGTAATATTTGTTGTTAAATTTGAACAACTTAAATCATTTTAATTTTTTGTTGATAACATGACTCTGAAATTCTCTAATCATTTAAACCATCCAACCTTTGTCCTATGAAAAATATCTCTTTCAATTCTACTTGTATAATACTATTGGTGCTTGGATGGCTAGAGAGGGGGGGGGTGAATGTAGCCAGACACTCAAATATTCATCTCTTTAAACTTTTCTGCGATCAGGGTTAGCAACAGTGGAAACAAAACATATACAGAAAGACAAACCTAACAGAAACGCAGAAATGAAGAACACAAACCAAAGACGCTAACACGAGGATGTACAAAGTTCGGGGATAACTTGCCCCTACTCCTTGGTGTGCCCGTAAGGTGGGCGATCCCTTGATCGTCGGTAGATCAAGCCCTAGCGAACCCGGATATAATAGAGTCTCCTTCTCGATGGAGAAACCTCTCCACAAACGTCTCCGTATAATAACAATTAAGCTCACGAGACAAATAAGAAGGAAAGCTCACACAAATCTCACAGGAATGCTCAAGCAAGAAACTATGCATAGAGCTCAACCCCACAGCAAAAACTTCACTCATTTTTCTGTCTGTTCTCTTCTTCTTACGCTCCTCTGCATCTCAGCTTCTTCTTAAGCTCTTGCTCACCATCGCCAGGCTCCATCAGCACCCACTGAGCCACAGCCTGACCCACTAACTCCACTGAGCGCTCAGTCCACTGAAGACCTCTTCAGCTGAGCCTCCGTCAGTCGCCAGCCGCGCGCCAGAAGCCGTTGAGAACTGGAAATAGGAAACAGACAAACCTGCCATGGTGAAAGTCGTCATTGACTCTTCTCCTTGGCTTGTATCATCCCTGTAACATCTGCACACTTTAACAGATAATTACTAAAGCATATTAAATGAAATCAGCAGTGTATCAGAAAAAAACTAGAGCGATTCAGAGCGTCTAACAACGATTTCAAATTAAAGTTCAGGCACTGATCGGTCACCAGACCGATCGGTGATGACCCTGATCGGTCACCAGACCGATCAGTGAAATCCCTGAACGATCAGGCTCCAGCCTGATCAGTCCATAGTGAGCACAGGGATCGCGGACTTCTTGTGATCAGTCACACTGACCGATCACAGATCAGGGATCGGTCACCAGACCGATCCAGCAGTTTGCTTGCCATAACCCGCAGGAACCACACACCTGATCGGTCACCTGACCGATCAGGTTGTGCCCTGATCGGTCTGGTGACCGATCAGGTCACTCCCTGACCGATCATGAGCCATCCTGATCGGTCAGGAGGAGGATAGTCCGATCTATGATCTGTCAGATGGACCGATCAGGGTTTCTCACAGAAACCTACTGTCCCTTCTCTGACCGTTCACCAGAACGATCAGAAGCCAAACAGAAACCTTTCTGTTCTCTCCCTGATTGTTCACCAGAACGATCAGACTTCGCCTGATCGGTCACCAGACCGATCCACAATAGGGAGTTCCTGCCAACTCCCTAATTGGTCTCCAGACCGATCTAGCTCCGACCAAATCACCCCTAAGTCTAGAGAACAGGCTCCCTAGCCTTCTTTGACTCATGCTCAGTCCCTCAGACCAAAACTCCGTGCCGAGCTTCACCCACCGGGACTTCATTCAACCTAGCTTCACTCGCTAGGACCTGGCTCCACTCACCAGGGTTTCGGTCACCTAGCTTCACTCGCTAGGACCCAATTTCACTCACCGGGATTTCAGTCACCTGGCTTCACTCACCAGGACCCGGCTTCACTCACTGCGGTTTTCGTCACCTGGCTTCACTCACTAGGACCCGACTTCACTCACCAGGATTTCCGTACCCTGGCTTCACTCACCAGGACCCGTGCCCAGTTCCCGACCAGGACTTAATCCGAATTCACTCAACCAAACTTAAATCGGTGTCAACACCAAAACAATAATCGGGTCAGACTGCACTTTTTCGGATCTTGGATCTCTAGAGAATTGTTAGCACAGCGGAAATAATATATAAAAGAATTAGAAACAATGCTAACACTTATCGGTTACTTGGTATCCACCCAGATGTGTGACTAGTCCAAGGATCCACGCCGCGAGCACCACTTTTCACTATCGAAAAGTCTCCTTGAGGTGGAGAAACCTTTACAGCAAGATCTTCCTCTTTACAGATGTAGAAATAAGAGAGAGGAAGCAAAAATCACTCTACACACGAGCAGCACTTCGTCACTGTACGGAATCGTACCGTGCACGTAGAACGATGCTCCTTTTATAGGTGAACAGGACAGATTCGCAATCTGTCCAGCCCGCACCAGTCGACTGCCCAAATGCCAGTCGACTGGCCTAGCATTAATTGCTAGCCAACGGCTAGTTTCGGGGTATACCAGTCGACTGCCAAAATGCCAGTCGACTGGTCCGAGGCTGCAAACTTTCTGTGGGTTTTGGCAGTCGACTGCCACAAGGCCAGTCGACTGCCCTGCCTCCCAACTCAGCTCCAGCCACTCCAGACCTTCTCATTCACGTATGCATTCAGGTCTGCTCCCTTGGCTTGCCCCTTGAAGTCCTCTTCCTCTGGCTATCGTCCCTCGGATGCGAACGCAAGCCTTCCCTTGGCTTGTCTCCATGCCACCCTTCACGTGTGCCCTTGAAGTCCACTTCCTGGCTTGCCCTTGGAGCTCTCCTCCCTTGGCTCTCGTCCCTCGGATATGTCCACCATGTGTGATTCTCCAAGTCTTGCAAACTCAATCACACACATCAAATACAACACAACACTCTAACCTTAAACATATTCGCCCACATATCAAAACCATAATCTTCCAATCATTTAAGGGTCGATTGCCTTAACAATCTCCCCCTTTTTGATCAGTGGCAATATGTTTAAGTTAGAGATAAATAACAACCATAATAACAATAGAAATAGATAGCAATTGAAAAAGCATGAGACATAGTGACCCTAAGAGGTAATGTAGCGACCCGCCTTCTCTACCTTTGACGGACCGTTACTTTGTCTACTTCTTGACTCTAATGCACGACTAAAATGCGGAACTTTCTTTTTTCTTTGTATCCAAATCTATCTAAGAATGATATTCTAACTACTCACGCTCATACTCATCCAATGCAATCATAAGGATATGTATACTAAATAGAATGACATGGAATCTTTACTCGTGGTTTTAAGACATGCAAATATCTAAACTCCACTTATCAGATTCTATAACATTTCTAAAACTTCATAGAATGTAAATCTTACTTTTCTACCGAATTTACAAGCATTTTAAGCACAATTAGGACTTAGTCCAAAAGGGAATAATAAGCTCAAGAATAAGTCTAAAATTCAATGTATCAATATGCTAAACTACTCATGCCCTTGCTCATCTAGTGCATTCACCAAAGTATGCATACTAATTGAAATGACATGGAATCTTCATTCTACAAAATTGAGCATGTAAAACTATCCGAAGCATAAATGTTTAATAAACTCCATAACACAATAACTTGGAATTTGGAAACCTTAAAACATTGCATTTCAAATAAGCTAAACTGTCTCGTCCCAAGGACCTCTCCAAGGTCAGCCACCACACACACGTCACTCAGCACCGCCTCGTCGCCTTCCTTCAGAATTGTTTGCCTTTACCTTTACCTGCAGCAAGAGGAAATGCAACTAATAAGCATAAAGCTTAGCAAGTACTATCTAGCTCACAAAATCTCGAAATGTGCAAGCATGCTTTTTAAACAATGTGAAATCACATGAGATACTTTTATGCTTAAAAGAAACACTAAAACATGTATAACTCAAAACATGCATACTCAAGCATTAATAAGTCTTAACTCACTTTTTCTTGGCTTAACGTGAAACTTTAGCAATTCTTTAACTTTAAATCTTTCTTTAACTTTTAGAAAATTTCCTTAAACTTTAGAAAAACTTTGCTAAAGCATATACTTGAAAATAATAATAACTCACTTGGATCCACTTAAGACGTAAGTACCATCTTATGCGCGTTCCCTAAAAGGTTGGGGTAGCGAGCCACCAATCTTAATAGAGCAGACCTTGGTCTACCAGGGCCAAGACCTTGGAATTGGACACCTGAATTTCTTTAACGACGCCCTTGGACGCCGGGTACTGGCCTTAGAAAATAAAATACTTACTTTTTCTTATCTTGAATGCCTTGGCATTTTAACGAGCACCTTGTGTGCCCAAATCCCTAAGTCTTGACTTTTGGGGATTTCTTAAGGCCTTGGCCTTTTCTTTTCTTATCTTCATCTTCTCTTTTCTTTTCTCATAACTCTTCTTAGACCCTAACCTCATATAGGGTACTTAATTAAACTTATACAAGCATGGATTAAACTAGGGTTACATGCAAAATCATAAACTAAAGGAAAATTGCATTTTTAACTTTTAACGGGAAAAACTTGCGGAAAACCGCTTCTTACTGCAGGTGAGCAGTACTTACCTTGATTTCTTTGGACTTACAACCAAAATTGACGTCTAGAGCTCAGGAGAAACTTGAGATCTCGATGAACCGTTCGCGCCTACGCGTTCCTCTCGTCGAGACGAACGAAACGCTCCGCACTCCTTGATTCTTCCTTGGCCGGCGCCCCCCTTAGAAGAGGAGAGGAGGTCTTGGTGTCGGCGTGCGCACAAGAGAGGGGAAGAGGGGCGGCGTGCGTGCGGCTTGGGCGAGGAAGAGGGCTTTAGTTGAGAGAAAATAAAATTTTTCTCTTTAATTATCTATTTATACTTAGGGTATTTAAGTCCAACTTATAACTTAACTTAATATCTCTCTATTTTCTTTTAGCACACCCCTGTTGGGGCTCCTGGTTAACCCGACCAACTTAAGTCGTTGGTCCCATGGGAGGTCTCGGGTTCAAGACTCGTCCCGGCAACTTTTTGCCGAAAACTCTATTTCTTTTAATAAAAATACTAAACGGACACGGAAAATTCCATAAAAATATTCTAAGAATTCCTAAAAATATCTAGAATATTTTTAAAACATTTTTAAATAGTTCTAAGGACTTTAAGAACTTCAATATGGAAATTTCGGGGCGTTACAGGTAACCTCCCCCTTAATCTATGTCTTCCCCCATTTTCAATTCTAGTCACAATCCAAGTTAAGTTTCCAGTTAACAACAACAGTATGTTAAAAATATAAGACATATCAGAACCTAAGAGGTACCTCCCTCTTAATCCATGTCTTCTCCATTTTTAAACATTCAATTTCTAAGTTAGAAAGAACACCTTAAACTATCCATTTCAAGTTGAAATTCTAACTTAAACCACTCATTCTCCCCCTTTGACACTATCAAAATGATTGCCCCAAGCAACCACAACCCATGGTATCATATGAGAGAATTTTCAATTTCTGAAATTTCTCACAGAGGCTGAAAACTTGCGTGCCAGTCGACTGCCCATGGGGCAGTCGACTGATACGCTATCAGTCTGATTTTTCAGGTTTTCTGTCGAATTTCAGAAACTCCCAGAAAATTCCAAAAATTGTAAAATTTTGCATATATGTTTGAAATGTTATACTCTATCAGGGAAAAATATTAAACCATATAAAATTTCAAACATGCATGACTTTTGATAAAAATCTAAAAGTTTTAAAAACCACTATATTTTGTATCAAACTTTAAAACCAATTTTGAAATCATATAACTTTTAAAAGCATGGCAAAGTATATAAAGCATAAAATGGTTTTCCAATGATTAAAATGTCCAACTATGATCTTTGGGCAAAGTGTCCATTGATTAAACACTTGCCTTCCCCATAGTTGGTCTAGTTTTCATATTTTGATACTCTCAATAGTTCAACAATGTGCCACAAGCACAAGTGATCCAAATGTATCACCCTAATGGATCAAGCACCCTTTTTCAAAGCTAATATCTCCAAGTTCATCCTATACTTCCACAAAACACAATCCAAGGTCTCTTCTTAAGGATGTAAACTCCGATTCGGGAAGAGGCTTGATAAAGATGTCGGCTAGGTTCGACTTTGATTCAACATAGTGTAGTTCTATGTCTCCCCTTGCCACATGGTCTCTAATGAAGTGATGTTTCACTTCAATGTGTTTTGTCCTAGAATGGTGAACTGGATTTTTGGTTAAGTTGATTGTGCTTACATTATTACACAAGACTTTGACCTTGGTGTAATGTAGCTCATAATCCTCTAAGGTGTGCATAATCCAAAGGAGTTGGGATACACACCCACCCATTGCCACATATTCCGCCTCCGTTGTTGATAGGGCAACGCATGGTTGTTTCCGACTACTCCAACTAACTAAGGAAGACCCAAGGAATTGACACCCTCCACTTGTACTCTTCCTATCTAACTTGCAACCCGCATAGTCCGAGTCAGTGTATCCAATTAGATTAACACTAGGAGTTCTAGGATACCAAAGTCCGACATTGAGGGTCCCTTTTACATACCTTAAGATCCTCTTAACTACAACCAAATGGGACTCTTGGCACAAGATTGGTACCTTACACACATGCCTACCGTAAAAAGTATGTCGGGTCTACTAGCGGTTAGGTATAGGAGGCTACCAATCATACTCCTATATTGTTTAGAGTCTACCATTTTCCCTTCAATGTCACTATCCATTTTTACATTGATTCCTATGGGTGTAGATGCTACCTTAGCATTTTCTAAACCAAATTTCTTTAACATCTCCTTAGCATATTTGGTTTGAAAGACATGTGTACCTTCATTAGTTTGCTTAACTTGAAGGCCTAAGAAGAAGGTTAACTCTCCTACAAGGCTCATCTCAAATTCATCTTCCATACATTTGATAAATTCTTGTAGGAAGTCATTATTTGTTGACCCAAAAATGATATCGTCTATATAGACTTGGGCAACAAATATTTCCTTGTCCTTAGATTTTAGGAACAATGTAAGGGTCAATTGTTCCTCTCCTAAATCCCTTAGACACTAGAAATGAAGAAAGCCTTTCGTACCAAGCCCGGGGAGCTTGTTTCAATCCATATAAGGCTTTTCTTAGTTTGAACATGTGTCTTGGAAAGTTAGGGTCCTCAAACCCTGGGAGTTGTTCTACATAGACCTCTTCCTTAATGATCCCATTAAGGAATGCCGACTTTACATCCATTTGGTGGAGTGTGAAACTCATGTGAGCGGCATAGGCTACACTACAAGAATTTTTGGATTCAACAACACCCAATAGACAACGTTTTTTGAAAAACCGTTGTCTTTTTTTATTTAACAATGATTTTTTCCAAAACTGTTGATGTTGAAAAAAATTTTGCAGAAAAAGGCAACGGTTGTTAAAAAACCGTTGTCTTATGTATGCCAAAGACAACAGTTTTTTAAAAACCGTTGTCTATTGGGTTGGCTACGACAACAGTTTTTAAATAACCGTTGTCTATTGGTGTTGCTTACGTGGTAATACACAACAGCGAGCAAGCGGAAAAATGAAAACGCCCGCGCGTTTACATTGAGTAATAGTGATCCCTCTCGCCACTTTCACCAGTCTTCGTCTTCGTGCCCTAGCCAAAGGAGCAGAGGTGTTGCCCCTCCCCTCAAAGCGTCTTCATCTTTGTCTTCCTCTTCGAGCCCTAGGCCGCTGCCCCCCTC
Organism: Boesenbergia rotunda; assembly: GCA_024364735.1. Taxonomy (NCBI): domain Eukaryota; kingdom Viridiplantae; phylum Streptophyta; class Magnoliopsida; order Zingiberales; family Zingiberaceae; genus Boesenbergia; species Boesenbergia rotunda. The sequence goes on along the minus strand of JAGFNQ010001999.1, from coordinate 71,807 downwards.
CCAGTCAACAACTCTTTTTGCTCATACCCAAAGGTTTCCGCTAGTAAGGTCAGTCCCAAATGTTGTCGTTGCCTTTCTCCTCACCTGCGCCCATGCCCTGGCCACAACCCTTTTAAAAGACTCCCCTCTTCGCACACGCGACGAGAACCGCAGCCATGCCGTCTCCCTCGTCGCCCTCGCAAGCTACTCTTCTTCCTCGCGCTGCCTCTTGATCTCCAACTCCCTGGACGCCCCTCTCGGCCTCTCCAAGTGGAGCCCTAATCCTGCCCCTCCTCCCGAGTACTCCTTCCTCGCGTCGCTCGAGAAGTTCCTGACGTCGCGCGCGCCCCCTGCCGGATCCCTGAGCGTCACTTTTGCTGTTGATGGCGGATCTCCCTCTGTCGCAGTCACGACGCTCGACGACTCGATCCGGAAGGAAGAGGCGGAGAGGCTTTATGGAAGCGAATGATTCGCCGCTCGATTTCTTCCAATTTTTTTTCTTTCGATTGTCTTCGCCGACCTAATCGAGGCAAAGGATAATCTTTGGTGTAATCTTTCAATTCGTCGGCTTCTTTCTGCTCTCCGCTGGTTCCAATCGATTCCAGTGAGAAAGGTTCGATTTTTTATCACTTGATGTTCAGTTATCTTTTAACGTGGTGTTGCTTTGCATCCATTTTTTTCCTTTGCATAGGTGTTGCTTTGTTGGTTCTGTGCGCATGGAATCTCGCATCATACTCCTTTTGTTTTATCTGTATTCGTTTTATGAATTAGCACAGAGAATATCTATGGCATTCTGAATCTGAACTTTTGTAGGTTGCAATGCTTGGATTAGATGCAGCTGGAAAGACTACTATTTTGTACAAGTTGCACATTGGGGAAGTTTTGTCGACAGTTCCAACTATTGGTAAGTCATCTTTCACTGTTAAACGTAATAGGTAATCTGCAGAAATTATGGAGCTGATTTGCTTATTATAATTAGCCAAGAAGTTATGAGTATAAGATCTGCATGACATTCATTGATATGGATGGAATTTAGGTGTGAGTAGTAGATTAGCCAAGTGTTTTTAAAACCAGACTGTGATTGGTGGCCAATTAGTTCCTACTTTTTCAGGTTGAACTGGGCTAAAATCCTGTTCTACAAGGATGCCCCCATCAATTAAACTGGACGGTTTGTTCTTTGGTTCCTGGGTTTGCTGGTTGAACTAACCGGTTTGGTCTGGTTTTGAATATACTCATCTACCACGCATTGGAGGGGAAGAAATTTGTTTTACTTGAAGACATTTTGTTGTCTACATAGATTTGAAAAAGTCACTAGTTTATAGGTGGAAGTTCATATTCATCTTGAACTACTACTCGAGCTTATATGAGGTATTATCATCTTGTTTATTATTTCCTCTTGATCATTGCTTTTTGATATCATATTTTTAAGTGGAATGTGGTCCGGCTCAATGGATCATATCCCTCCACAAGTCACTCAAATTATAATCTGATAACTCTCTATGGTTAAAATTGATATTGTATTAGTAATTAAAATATATCATCGATAGATAGACAATTAGTTTTGTCACTTGTATTTTTTTGTCGCTTTATATTTGTCCTTATATGTAAAAGATCTCTTGCTTCATATGGCTCTCTTAACTTTATTAATGAATTATCTTTTGGCCTATGATATTAGATTCTTCCAACTATTCTCTATTCCACTTTCTAGTGATGATATCTAATACGATTCTTCTTCTCTCTGTTCATTATATAGCTATGAGAGTTTTACTGATCTCCATTGCATTGTTGTTAATAAATCTCTTTTACCTATTTTTAGGCTTCAATGTGGAGAAGGTTCAATATAAGAATGTGGTTTTTATCGTCTGGGATGTCGATGGGCAAGAAAAATTAAGACCCTTATGGAGGCACTACTTTAGCAACACTGATGCAATGGTAATTTGTCATCCTTCATGTTCTAGTTTTAGTTTTGGTTAGCAGTACGGTTTAGTGTTAATTGTTAGATATCTGATTCTAGTTTTAGTATTTGTAAGTAGTACTGATGTAGTGTTCAATAGTGAGATATCTGACAATTTTGAGTGTCGAAGTTGATTCTATTTTTGCTTGTTTTAAACACAGTTCTACTTGCTAAAATACCTTTTGTCTTACAATTTTTTGAGGCATGCCACCTAAATAATTTTCAAAATTATTGCAAAATGCAATAAGTATGGCTTCAACAATTATTAAAATGAAAAATTGTATTTAAATGCACAAAGGTTAGAAAAGCTGAATCGATTAGAGTAGGTGTATGAAATAGAGAGAGATTATAAAAACTATTAGTCAGTAAAACAAAATATTATTAATCATACTACCATGAACACAACTTGATGAAGGGATTCATGTAGCCAACCTTAAATAGTTAGGAAAAACATGGCTTGATGGCTTGATTACTGATGACAACGACAATGGCACCATCAAAAGATTCTTTAGTTAGTTGTTAATTTGTGTGTATTATCAGCTCTATCTAACTCACTAAAATATTTTTTGTCATGCACTTATGGTGATGCAAAGCATCAAAAATTTCTTGAGTTGTATGTATGTTTCTCTATGGATGGACAAAATGCTAACGTTTGTGTAAGAGATAATGTAGCAGCAGATGTTTGTGTAAGATTGTTTGCTGGTGGTTTATCTGGAATAACAGCTGCTTCACTTATATATCCACTGGATCTTGTGAGGACACGTCTCGCAACTCAGGTAATACCATGATATATGTGAATGTGTATAATCAGTATTCTAACTTTTACTCTTCATAGGCAATAAAATCATAGTTGAAGTTCTTAATTTTGGCATATTCAAAGATACAGAACATATAGGTGTTGTATTTAGTTATCATTTGATTTTGTATTAACTATCTTTTGGTGGCAGGGTGTTGGACCTAGCATAGCAATAAGTTTTTCAATTTATGAAACTTTGAGATCCACTGACAAGTTGAAAGGAGAGCCTTTGTTTGTGGTTTCTTTCTATTTAAAATATGATTTTTATTATATTTTTCTTTTTGTTCTTTGAAATTAGGCCATGTGATTCTCCTATCTTGGTTAGTTTAACTTGTGGAAACCCACATACAACATTTTAGTTAATGAATTTTTCACACAGATATATATATCAACTTGACTAGCAGCTAACTTGTGGAAAAGTCTCTCTCTGTTGTTAAGTAAACTTTTATATATAGAATCATTCTAAACCTAGACGAAATATAAACTCAAAGCAGCTTCATCATATTTTAATTTTTGTCATCTTATTTCATAGGATAATAATAGCAATAGTAGTAGTAGTATAAGAAAAAGAAGCAACAGCAGTAGTTCAAATAATAATATGATAACTGGTTCTACAAGAGGATTGTTGTATGTGCTGGGTAAGGATCATTCTTGGAATTACTTTGTTGTTGATACAACACCCATGTCTTGCATGTTCATCCACTATTTTTAGTTGTGAATGCTCATTTTATATTTTTATTTGTTGTGACAATTCATATCCAAGGGAAGGAATCAGCTTATGGTGTAAAGCTAAGGGGCGGGACTGTCTTCATCTGGTTGACTGCACTTGGATGAAGCTAGCTGCTGGAGATATTTCGATGATGTTTATCTTAGTTTCTGGTTCTTGATGTATATGATATTTTGATGATGTTACCTCATGGACTAATACTGGGAATATCATGATGTATGATATTTGCAGAGTATGATGTATAATATTTTGATGTATCTATGATAGTTTGAAGTGTGCTTGCTCAATATTGTTTAATTATTTAAATAATTTAATTTTTAAATGGTATTTGTTGTAAATTATTGGCTGCCTCAATCAAAAGACAACGATTTTTATTTGTTGTTAAACTATTGTTTAAATCACACACAAACAACGGTTTAATACTATTGTTAACCTGTTGTCAATCACATTAAAAGACAACGGTAAAAACCCATTGCTACATTGTTGTTATTGACTATAAACGACAACAATTTGTAACTGTTGATGTTGAGCGCCCCTTTTAACAACATGGCCTTTAACAACAGTATTTTTAGCCTACGACAACGGTGAACGCACGTTGTTAATTAGCATTTTTCTACTAGTGCTAGTAGAATTCTAATTGATTCTAACCTAGCTACGGGGGCATAAGTCTCATCATAATCTAATCCCTCAACTTGGTTAAACCCTCGAGCTACCAATCTAGCCTTATTCCTAGTGATCTTACCTTGGTCGTCTAGTTTGTTCCTAAAGACCCATCTTGTGGTCACAATGGTACAATCAGTGGGCCTAGGAACTAACTCCCCAACTTGACTCCTCTCAAATTGATTTAGCTCTTCTTGCATGGCTAAGACCCAATCAACATCTCCCAATGCTTCATCAATGGACTTGGGTTCTAATTGGGAGATAAGAGCTATTTGACTAGTTTGATCCCTAAAGTAGGACCTAGTCCTTACTCCTTGAGTGACATCACCCACTATTTGGTCAATAGGGTGATCATGGTGATGTCTCAAGGGTCTAGAGGTTGTGGGTTCATTTACTCCTTCTTCCTCATCCTCTAGGGTACTTCTCACTCCCCCTTGATCATTGCCCTCCAAATGTAGATCTTGAATTCTTTGGGCAAGGGGTTGGACCTCCTCTATATCCCTATCAATAGAAGCCTTTCTAGGGTAGGTACTAGTCGTTTCATCAAATTTGACATTTGAGGACTCCTCAATCACTTTTGTCCTCTTGTTGTACACTCTATAACCCCTACTAGTCAATGAGTACCCTACTAGAATTCCTTTATCGGCTTTTGACTCAAATTTTCTTAGGTCATCTTTGGTGTTTAAGATGTAGACTTTACATCCAAAGACCCTAAAATAGTGGACTTGAGGTACCCTTCCATTCCACAATTCAAAGGGTGTTTTCCCTAGAAACCTATGTACCAACACCCGGTTTTGAATATAGCAAGCGGTGTTAACCGCTTCGGCCCAAAAATAGCTAGGAAGAGAGTATGCATTAAGCATAGTCCTAGCAGCTTCTTGCAGGGCTCGGTTTCTCCTCTCAACTACTCCATTTTGTTGAGGAGTCCTTGGGCATGAAAATTCATGCTTGTACCCATTTTCAACACAAAATTGTGTGAAGCTAGCGTTTTGGAACTCCCCACCATGGTCACTCCTAATTCGGTTTATTTTGGTATGTTTTTCGTTTTCTACCCTCTTACTAAATCCTATAAAGATCTCTAGGGTATCATCCTTATGTTTCAAGAAATAAACCCAAGTAAATCTAGAGAAATCATCTACTATGACTAGACAATATTTACTCCCCACAAGTGAAGGAGTACTATGACAATCAAATAAATCTATGTGGAAAAGTTCTAAAGGCAAAGTGGTAGTGGTTAGAGTTTTACCTTTGTGTGATGCTTTTGATTGCTTACCCTCTTGGTATGCATCACACAACTTGTTCTTCTCATACTTGATCATTGGTAGCCCCTTCACCAACTCTTCCTTGGTCACTCTTGCAATGCTCCTCATGTTGACGTGTCCAAGTCTTCGGTGCCACAACCATCCTTCTTCTTCTTTAGACATGAGACACTCAACAACATTGTTAGTAGCATAAGATAGATCAAGATAATATAGATTTGTCTCTCTAAACCCTTCTAATATGATAGCATTTGATTCATTATGTCTAATGATGCATTTTCTAGCATGAAATTCTACTTTAAAACCGGCATCACATAATTGACTTACACTTAATAAATTAAACTTCATGTCTTTGATTAAAAGTACCTTATGAATCGAAATAGTGGGAGATACCTCAATTGTGCCCCTACCAATAATCCTCAACTTTCCACTATTCCCAAAGGAGACCGTCCCTTCTCTTAGGTAGCTTATAGTGGTGAACTTGCTCACATCCCCGGTCATGTGTCTTGAGCATCCACTATCTACTATCCACATAGTTGGGGCCTCCTTCACCTTTACCTAAACAACATGGAAAATGTACTCTTTTGGTACCCATATCTTTGATCCATAAGCATTATTTAGAAATCTCTTAGGTACCCATGCCTTCTTTGTGGTTCCCCTAGCCCCTAATCTCCTAAATGTACCAATCCTACCGGTAAGTGAGACAAAGGCTACCTCCTTTGTCTTAGGCCTATAACCCAACCCGGCTTTGTTATACACAACCCTTTGACTGTTTATAATCATATCTAGGTTACTTGATCCTACTTGGAATTTCCTAAGGGCCTTCGTGAGGTCATCTACCTGTTTCCTTAATTCCCTATTTTCATTTTCAAGGTGTGAAGCATGTGAAGAGGTAGAACTAGCATGCAAATCTTTAAGTTCAATAGCTTCTACTCTAAGCATGACAATTTGTTCTTTTAGCTCCTTAACTTTACTTCTAGCCTTAGCTAAGTCCATATTTGTGCTAGAAATTATCTTTACCAAAGTGGAGGAGGGCAAGTGGTATACCTCACTTACCGATGCTTCTGACTCTGATGACGAAGTGGAGGAGCTCTCATCTTCACTACTTGAGCTTCGTTCATCGTCTGAAGAGTCCGAGTGATCTTGTGCCATAAGAGCAAAGTGAGAGACTTGCTCTTCCTCTTCCTCTGAGGATGAAGGATCATCCCAAGTTGCCTTAAGGTTGGTGGCACCTTTCTCCTTTCCCTTTGATTTCTTCTTGTCACTCTTCTTCTTCTCTTCCTTCTTGTCCTCCCTTTTCTTCAATTGGGGACACTCATTCTTCATGTGTCCCTCTTGGTGGCAGTTGTAGCATATGACGTCCTTGGCCTTACCCTTACCTTTGGCCCCTTTCCTAGCATAGGATTTGTTAGAAAAACTTTTAAAAGCTCTACGAAACTTTCTTACCATGAACGCCTCTTGATCGCTATCCAAAGAGGCACTGGATTCTTCTGAGTCTGATGAAGATGAATAAACCACCTTCTTCTTCTCCTTCCTCTTCTTCTTCTCCTTTTCTGCAACAAAAGCAATACCTTTCTCTTTTGCCGAGACATTAGCTTGCTCGTGTAGCTCAAATTCACAGAAAAGATCGTCTAGTTTAACAATTGACAAATCCCTCGATACCTTGTATGCATCAACCATGGATGCCCACAAGGTGGTTCTCGGGAAGGCTTGAAGAACGTACCTGACGATGTCCCGGTTCTCAATCTTCTCTCCAATCACATGGAGCTCATTTATCACTTCTTTTACCCTTCCATGTAGCTGGCTGACGGTCTCGTTGCTCTTCATGGAAAGAGATTGCAGTTGGGCCACCAACAAGTCCTTCTTGGCTCTTCTGGACTCGTTTGACCCCTCGTTCAGTTCAACCAACTTGTCTCATAGTTCCTTGGCACTCTTGAACGACCCACCTTGTTCAGTTGCTCCTTCGAGAGCCCGCATTGTAATGTGGTGGTGACCTTGGCATTTGATTGTGCCCTCTTCATCACCTCCTTTGACCATGATCTCATAGGTGTTGGGTCTCCTCTTTCATCGACGGGCGCCTCGAAGCCATCTGCAACACTTATCCAATTTTCAATGTCATTCATGAGATAGTATTGCATCCTACCTTTCCAATAGGCGAAGTCGTTCCCATCGAAGAAGGGTGGTCGTGCGGTTGAATATCCCTCTTGGAATGCCATCACAATTGTTCCGGTTGACTGTTAGATCTTCCGAAACGCACCGGCTCTGATACCAACTGAAGGATCATTTGGGCGTGCAGAGGGGGGGTGAATGCACTTTTTCGGATCTTGGATCTCTACAGAATTGTTAGCGCAGCGGAAATAATATGTAAAAGAATTAGAAACAATGCTAACACTTATCGGTTACTTGGTATCCACCCAGATGGGTGACTAGTCCAAGGATCCACGCCGCGAGCACCACTTTTCACTATCGAAAAGTCTCCTTGAGGTGGAGAAACCTTTACAGCAAGATCTTCCTCTTTACAGATGTAGAAATAAGAGAGAGGAAGCAAAAATCACTCTACATACGAGCAGCACTTCGTCACTGTACGGAACCGTACCGTGCACGTAGAACGGTGCTCCTTTTATAGGTGAACAGGACAGATTCGCAATCTGTCCAGCCCGCACCAGTCGACTGCCCAAATGCCAGTCGACTGGCCTAGCATTAATTGCTAGCCAACGGCTAGTTTCGGGGTATACCAGTTGATTGCCAAAATGTCAGTCGACTGGTCCGAGGCTGCAAACTTTCTGTGGGTTTTGCCCTGCCTCCCAACTCAGCTCCAGCCACTCCGGACCTTCTCCTTCACGTATGCCTTCAGGTCTACTCCCTTGGCTTGCCCCTTGAAGTCCTCTTCCTCTGGCTATCATCCCTCGGATGCGCACACAAGCCTTCCCTTGGCTTGCCTCCATGCCACCCTTCACGTGTGCCCTTGAAGTCCACTTCCTGGCTTGCCCTTGGAGCTCTCCTCCCTCGGCTCTCGTCCCTCGGATATGTCCACCATGTGTGATTCTCCAAGTCCTGCAAACTCAATCACACACATCAAATACAACACAACACTCTAACCTTAAACATATTCGCCCACATATCAAAACCATGATCTTCCAATCATTTAAGGGTCGATTGCCTCAACACAGGTTTGTATCAATTTCAATGAATGATCAATTATGTTTCAAGTATGTTGATAACATGTTTGCACAACCAATTTTGATAATCCATAGATCTAAGTTTATCTTCACCTTAGACCTAACTCTCAATTCTATTTGATAATTCATCAGGATTGGATAAATTGGATAATTCATAAACCCAAGTTTGCATCAAGTCCATAATCCCCAAATTTATCTGTTAGGTTTGTATTAACATCCCTAAATGCTCATAAACATGAATAAGAAAATCCTCCAGTATAGATTAAATGAAAGGGATTTTTCATGTGTTTGTCTAGAATTTATTCCTCATCAAGGATTCCTTATGAATTCAAAATGTTCAAAACAGTTTTGTTTGAAACTTGTATTAGGTTCGTATGAATAAATTCCAAGTGTGTCCCAATTATATTTATGTTTACTCCAATCAATTTTGATAATCCACAGATCTAGGTTTGTCTTAACCATAGACTTAATTATATTGGAGTACTCTTGATAAATTATAGTCCCAAATGTACATAAATACAAATGAGAGAATTTTCAAGTGACACCAATAAAATAGAGTACATGGGAAAAATTTTCATATATCTATATTGGATATGATATGGAGTTTATGATTTCCATTTAACTCCAATCATCTAAATTCGAGATGGAAAAGAATCATTCCTTATAGGTAGTAAATATCCCTTAAATTGAGGAAATGGTAAGCACATCCCTAACTAGAAATGGCCATGTGTTTGGAGCACCAAATATCAACCACCCATGTTGATAGATGCTCCCCCCTCTCAATTAATTGCCCTATACCAATTTTCGAAAATATAGATGTTTTTGGGGTACTCCAAATTTTTTGGGGACCTAACAGCATCTTACAATGAAAGATCTTTTGGTTCACCCCATGTCCTTAGTCATTTTCTTTTCTAACTTTTTTGATACCTCCTAGAATCATTTGGTGATCCTAATATGGGTTCTAGATTCTTTGACATGTGACCTAATGATACAGACTTTGGACACCCATGCCCTTAGTCATTTTCTTTCTAACTTTTTGAACCCTAGAATCATTTGGTGATCGTCTAATATGGAGTTCTAGATGAATATATAATGACAATGAAAACTTGGTTCTTTAGGTTGGTAACCTAAATCAACCTTGTTGTAAACCGCTTTTTGTGAATTTAGTATCATGTCTAAGGTTTTAGAGCTAGTTGAAAACTTCTCAAGAATATTCTTGAGATTTTTAATTTCGCTCCTTAGGGTCTTATTTTCATCCTTAAGAGACTCACTATGCAAATCGTTGATTACCTCATCTATAGAGGTTTTCAATTCCTCTACTTCTAATTTCAATAACTTTGCTTTGTTCTTAGATTTCTTTAATAAATTAGTTAAGCATGCAATTGTCCTATAGCACTTATCTAACTCGGGAGAGATTACCTCTTCATCATCCGAAGATGATGCAGCCGCGGTTGAGGAGCTCCACGATTCGTCACTACTTCCTTCATTTGAGTCCTCTATTGCCATGAAAGCAAAGTGATGGGTGTTTTTCTCCTCCCCCTTTTCTTTCTTCTTCTCCTTCTTCTTTCTTTTGTCGCCTGCCACAAAAGCCACCCCTTTCTCTTTTGGGCTTTGGTTAGCGATCTCGTGTAATTCCATTTCACAAAATAAATCCTCTAACTTAACAAAGGATAGATCCTTGGAAACCTTGTAAGCATCTACCACGGATGACCACAAGGCATTCCTAGGAAAAGATTTTAGTACGTACCTTACAAGGTCGCGATTCTCGACCTGCTCATTAATGGAATGTAGACCATTCAAGACCTCTTTGAATCGTTCATGAAGTTTACTTACCTTTTCATTTTCTTCCATGGAAAGGTTTTGGAGTTAGCTGAGAAGAAGGTCTCTCTTGGCTCTCCGGGTATCTTGAGTGCCTTCATGGAGCTCAATGAGCTTGCTCCATAGGTCTTTAGCACTTGTGAAAGGACCCACCTTGATCAACTGCTTCTTGGTCATCCCACATTGCAGGGTGACCATAGGTTTGGCATCGACTTCCCCCTTTCTGATTTGCTCAGCCGACCACCTTAAAAAGTCAAGCTCCTTTCCCTCAGCGTCTTTTGGTGGGATGAAACCCTTCTTTACAGCAAACCACATACTGATGTTAGTCTTGAGATAAAACTCCATCCTTGGCCTCTAATATGGAAAATCAGTTCCATCCAAGAACGGAGGTCTGTTTGTGCTGAAACCTTCTCCTCCCATCGCCATCTTGTTGACTCTCGGGTGTTAGTCCGTTTGAACAGAGCCAAGCCCCAAGCTCTGATACCACTTGTTGGTGCTTCGATGGCTAGAGAGGGGGGGGGGGGTGAATGTAGCCAGACACTCAAATATTCGCCTCTTTAAACTTTTCTGCGATCAGGGTTAGCAGCAGCGGAAACAAAACATATACAGAAAGACAAACTTAACATAAACGTAGAAATGAAGAACACAAACCAAAGACGCTAACACGATGATGTACAAGGTTCGGGGATAACTTGCCCCTACTCCATGGCGTGCCCGTAAGGTGGGTGATCCCTTGATCGTTGGCAGATCAAGCCCTGGTGAACCCGGATATAATAGAGCCTCATTCTCGGTGGAGAAACCTCTCCACAAACGTCTCCGTATGATAACAATTAAGCTCACGAGACAAATAAGAAGGAAAGCTCACACAAATCTCACAGGAATGCTCAAGCAAGAAACTACGCAGAGAGCTCAACCCCACAGTAAAAATTTCACTCGTTTTTCTGTCTGTTCTCTTCTTCTTACGCTCTTCTGCATCTCAGCTTCTTCTTAAGCTCCTGCTCACCATCGCCAAGCTCCATCAGCACCCACTGAGCCATAGCCTGACCCACTGACTCCACTGAGCGCTCAGTCCACTGAAGACCTCTTCAGCTAAGCCTCCGTCAGTCGCCAGCCGCGCGCCAGAAGCCGTTGAGAACTGGAAACAGGAAACAGACAAACCTGCCACGGTGAAAGTCGCCATTGACTCTTCTCCTTGGCTTGTATCATCCCTGTAACGTCTGCACACTTCAACAGATGATTAGCAGAGCATATCAAACGAAATCAGCAATGTATCAAAAAAAAAAACTAGAGCGATTCAGAGCATCTGACAACGATTTCAAATTAAAGTTCAGGCACTGATCGGTCACCAGACCGATCAGTGAAAGCCCTGAACGATCAGGCTCCAGCCTGATCGGTCCACAGTTAGCACAGGGATCGCAGACTTCTTGTGATCGGTCACACTAACCGATCACAGATCGGGGATCGATCACCAGACCGATCCAGCAGTTTGCTTGCCACAACCCGCAGAAACCACACACCTGATCGGTCACCTGACCGATCAGGTTGTGCCCTGATCGGTCTGGTGACCGATCAGGTCACTCCCTGACCGATCATGAGCCATCCTGATCGGTCAGGAGGAGGATAGTCCGATCTTTGATCGGTCAGATGGACCGATCAGGGGTTCTCACAGAAACCTACTGTCCCTTCTCTAATCGTTCACCAGAACGATCAGAAGCCAAACAGAAACCTTTCTGTTCTCTCCCTGATTGTTCACCAAAATGATCAGACTTCGCCTGATCGGTCACCAGACCGATCCATAATAGGGAGTTCGTGCCAACTCCCTGATCGGTCTCCAGACCGATCCAGCTCCGACCAAATCACCCCTAAGTCTAGAGAACAGACTCCCTAGCCTTCTCTGACTCATGCTCAGTCCGCCGGACCAAAACTCCGTGCCCAGCTTCACTCACTGGGACTTCATTCAACCTAGTTTCACTCGCTAGGACCTGGCTCCACTCATCAGGGTTTCGGTCACCTAGCTTCACTCGCGAGGACCCGGCTTCACTCACCGGGATTTCAGTCACCTGGCTTCACTCACCAGGACCCGGCTTCACTCACCGGGGTTTCCGTCACCTGGCTTCACACACCAGGACCCGGCTTCACTCACCGGGGTTTTCGTAACCTGGCTTCACTCACCAAGACCCGTGCCCAGTCCCCGACCAGGACTTAATCCGAATTCACTCAACCAAACTTAAATCGGTGTCAACACCAAAACAACAATCGGGTCAGACTGCATCAACAAATACAACCCAAGATATCTAGAATTCATACTGGGAAGAATTTTTAATCAAACCGGCTTAGTTAATCTTCCATTATTTCTCCCTTAAGAACATAGGTAAGTTGAAACATAGAATGATACTACAAAAAGAAAAAATGTCTTAGAAATAAATCTTTCATTTTGGCTGTGAAATGTATTGTATTCCTTATACAACAATACTACACGTCCATGTAGCTAGAACATAGTACTTGTTTTCTTGAAGAATTGCAACTCAAATTGTAATATGGAATGGCAATTGTCTCAGAATCTATCAAGCAGAAGTACGAGAAGACTTAAAAAACATGCACCAAAACACTACATTGGAATTGCATAACAAACTGTTCCACTCATCGCTGGTTAAACATCAAGAACTAACACAAACAAGGTATATATCCAACCTGTTACTTCATCTCCCACTCACATCATTTGCACTCGTGTTGAACCAACCAAAATGCCTGGAATAATGAACACATGGAAAATCTACATAAATGTTAAAGAATTTTTTTCAGATGAAACAATGGCATATATGAAAAAGTGGAGGAAGAGGGTATTGAGACACGGAGATCAGGCCACATGCATCCAAGAAAAAATTGCACTGATGACGCAGACCTGGAAACTCGTATCCCTCCTCCCGCTTCCTCTTTGTCGAATCAAGCACTCGGAGAGATGAGGGTGAGGACTCTGGGACTCCGGAAGTCGCAGCCCCGAAGAGGCGCGGCCCCAGTGGTGAAGTAGCAGAGAGCCCTGAAGGCGGCACCGGCAGCGAGGCGACGAGGAGGAGGCGCAGAGGGGAACAACATGCGCCGTGCCCAATCGCGAAGCTGGAATCGCGATGGAGGCGATGGCTGAGGGCGGGAGGTTTTTCGTGAGAGAGAGAGAGAGGGCACTGCGTCGTTTTGGCTTCGCTGAATCACGTGCCGCGCACGTGATTGGGGTTTTTATAAGCACAACGTGGTCCGGGGGGGACCAGGAATCTGCAAACCGGAGGATCCGCGCCGCTAAATATGTAGTAGTTTTTTCCCCCAAGCGGCGGCTCACATTTTCCCTAGCTACATGCCGATTTCCCAGATATCCCTATCACGGACGCTAATTTCTGTCGAGCACACACCATCGCCCCCTCTCTTACTCCCTTTCTCATTCGTCATCTGCTCTCGCCGTCGCCGCTCCTCCGCCGTGATTCCTCCTCAATATTACCTCTATTGCATGATTCCTTAACAACTTTAAGGGTGCGTTTGGTTAGGGGTTATCCTTGATAACCTTGGTTATCCATCCAAGGTTATCAACGAAAATCTTGTTTGGTTTACATAATCAGCGATTTCCAAATAATAATCGATGTCCGACACGTCAGCAAAAGGGGCATGCAACCCGAAATCGGAAAACCTTAGAAAAGTAAGATTTTTCTTGATTCTGGGGTTATGAAACTTATCATTCCAAAATTATCCTCCAATATTTACATTTAAGACGAAAATAATCATTACAATTTATAAATTCCGGAAGCATTATTCGCGGTCGACGACTGGCAACCACGGCCGACGACCGGCGATGGACGACCGGCGGCCGCCGGTGATCGACCGACGACCGACGACGGTGGCCGACGGCGATCGCCAACGATCGGCGTCGATCATCGACGGTCGGCGCCGATTGCCGATGGTCGGCCCCGACAACCGGCCGGTCGCCGCCGCCGACATCAACAGCAGGCCGCCAGTGTTGGACACTGATTGCCTATGCGGACTATTAAATAAATTCAATTTAAAATTTAATAAAATTATCTAAATAAATTTTAAAGGGTAATACGGTAAAATATTATATTATGTTATAGACTATTACCTCCAAACAAATAAGATTTTATTTGATTACCTAAATTAAACCAAACAACTTCAGGTTATGTTTCATTCCCCATTACCTTGGTTATGTGATTACTTAGTAATCACATAACTAAGGTTATATATGATAACTTGAACTAAACACACTCTAAGGGTGCGTTTGATTGGGAGTTATCCTTGATAACCTTGGTTATCCATCCAAGGTTATCAACAAAAATCTTGTTTGGTTTAGATAATCAGTGATTCCCAAGTAATGATCGATGTCCGACACGTCAGCAAAAGGGTATGCAATCCGGAATCGGAAAACCTTAGGAAAGTAAGGTTTTTCTTAATTCCGGGGTTATGAAACTTATCTTTCCAAAATTATCCTCCAATATTTACCTTAGCAAAAGAGACATTATTCGCGGACGACCACCAGCAACGTCGGCGGGCGACCACCGTCGTGTATATAATATCATCTTACTTTTTTATTTTAAATTTATAAGCATATAATATTAGTATACTTAAATTTAAATAAAGGGTAATACGGTAAAATATTATATTATTTCATAGATTATTACCTCCAAACAAATAAGATTTTATTTGATTACCTAAATTGAACCAAATAACTTCAGGTTATGTTTCATTCCTCATTACCTTGGTTATGTTATTACTTGATAATTACATAACTAAAATTATATCTGATAATTTAAACTAAATACACCCTAAAGATTTTCCTTGTTACCTTTCATTTTCTTATTTAAAGGTCTAAGAAACATGAATACAAAGCACAGTGATGTATAAATTTCCATCCTTAAAACTTATATATATGATTTTTTTCCTTTTTTTTTCCAAAAGCATACCTAAATTGTCACCAAATCCTACCTTCTTCATGTTTAGATGTTATCTTAATTAATTCATTTTTCTACTACTACTACTACTACTACTACTACTACTACTACTACTACTACTTCTTCTTCTTCTTCTTTTAAAATATTTTAATTTACAAGTCCATAAGTTTTTGGATTTAAATAAGTTCTTGGATTTATCAATGTTGGATTATCTTCTTCTCCTACGTACCTTAGTTAAATAAGTTGTCTTGTAAGTATGACATTGGCTTGTTCGATTTTTTGTTGTTGATCTTTTATTTCTTCACTTTCATTACTTAAATTGGATGCATTCAGAAGCCACGCATGTTAGTTGTATAGGATCAGAATGATAACTTGTGGATATATTGCACGCATGTTACTTTTATTTATTTGATCTTTTATTTCTTCAAAAGCATGCATGTTATAATATTTACACATTTTTTAAAGCATGTATTTAGATGGCTTTAATGACTTCTGTGTGGAAGCATGTATTATGTATTGATTGTGTTAATTTGTATAGAAGCGTTTTTAAAGCACGCATATTTTAAAGCATGCAAGTTTTTGTTGACTGTGTTAATTCGTATGTATTTTTGTTTTTTTAATGGAATCAATATTTTTTATAAATGATCAAAATATAGAAATAGAAGGTACCTTGAATAATCAAAGAGATGTAATTTCAAATCAATTATATGTTGATGTGAAAGATAATCTCCCAATTATTGAAAATATGGCTTCAGTTCCAACTGAGATAGATGTGCAACCATCAAGTATTGATGAACAAAATATCTCATTTTATACGTGACAAATTTAGTAACTGATTATTCTTTATTTGTAACTGTTCCTGTTGCGAAGTAAACTAGACGCCCCTATAGTGGATGGGCCTTCGGGGAGCGCGAGATCGCGGAGGTGATCTACTAAGCTGGATCGCCTCTAGCCTGCAAGACAGAGACCATTAGAACCCGTCGGGAAAAGTCCCCGGCCAGGAACTCCGACGATCAAGTCAGTATTCGACGGTGACAATGGAAAGCAATGGAATAGTATGGAATGTACTATCGCGCGTACCTGAGAGATGCGGAGTGAGGAGACTTATATAGCTGGGGAAGCTGACAGCTCCTACCCCGCCTGCCACCTGTTGCCATTAGCGAGGACAAGGTGAGGCATGCCCAGAGATGGCAGGATAAAGTAGCGCATACTGCATTAAGGAAAGGGGCACTGTCAACTTAATGGTTGGCGTCATTGGGCGCCGCTCGGGCTGACACCAGTGTATGTGGTCGTGGTACCGGGGGGGGGGGGGCAGGTTCTGGCAGGAAGATCAATACCTCAGCGGGATATCCTTCGTTTGAGACTAGGATGACTTCAGTCTGGCGCTGACCCCGCACATCTTCTGGTAGCTTGGTATCAGGGAGTGGTTGTGTCTGCCAATGCCGGCTGAGGGCATATGAGGGTGCCGACTGGGGCATTGAGTATCGAGGTCGGCTAAGGGCCTATAAGGTGCCGATTGGGGCACTGAGCATCGAGGCCGACTAAGGGCCTATGAGGGTGCCGACTGGGGCACAGAGTATCGAGGCCGGCTAAGAGCCTATGGGGGGTGCCGACTGGGGCACAGAGTATCGAGGCCGGCTAAGGGCCTATGAGGGTGTCGACTGGGGCACTGAGAATCAAGGTCGGCTAAGGGCCTATGAGGGTGCCGACTGGGGTACTGAGTATCGAGACCGGCTAAGGGCCTATGAGGGTGTCGACTGAGGCATTGAGTGACGAGACGTCGAGTAACGCTCCCTCTGGTTCAGGCTTACCCCTGGAGCGTGGTCCACCACGCGTCGGCGGGGGGCCAAACCTGGAGGGGTACTAGAGCACAAACGTTCAAGCTTAGGTCAGCTCGATCCTAAGGAGCGTGGGTCGCCACGCGTCCGTTCAAGGGCTTGGATCTGAGCGACGCCTATCTGACGGGCCTTCCCAGCCCACTAACCATCTTCCTTCTGACTAGGCGCCAGGCTGCCGGGCCATGCCACACGCAAGCTGGCCCGGGATCATATACATCCCCCTCAAATCTAGTCGAAGGAGGCATGCAGTCCGACTGACTGGACCCTGACTCTGGCTCGGGCCTGGCGCACTTTCCGAGATCATGGCGTATCCTCTTCTTAGTTGCCATCTTAATGCCTCAGGACTCGCTCCCCTAAACCATTCGCGCCCGCCTATCGAAGGGTATGCCATCATTCTTCGTGAATGTTCTGCCCACACATGCGTTTTGCCATTTTGAACGTCATCCAAGCCTGATCATACGGTTCCGGCTGGGTCACACGTTTTTCCCAGCTCCTCATCGAACGACCCACGTTCCTCGTCTATTCCCATAAGTAGGCCATCCATCTGACCATTCTTCTCCCTGCATTCGAACCCCTGCATCATTCTCCGCTGCTTTGAGTGCTACTAGGGCTCCAACAGCTCATCGTCCTCGCCTTTCTTCGCCGCCGACTCCTTCCATTGGTTAACTTCCTTTCTCCTTCCCATCTGATGGCTTCTCCTTCTTCGTCTTCCTCCCCTTCTCTGCCATGGTACTCCGCCATGGTAACTGACCTCACTGCCCATGACCTGGAGCAAATACAGTCGGACTTTTTAATCCCCTCCGACCATCAACTGCGCCTGCCCAAGTCGACTGATCGACCCGATTCTGCCCCACTGGGCTATCTCACCTTATCTCGGGATCACCTACAAGCCGGTCTCCGCTTTCCCATTCATCCTTTCATCTCCGCTATTTGCGACCACTTTCAAATTCCCTTATCCCAATTAGCTCCCAACGTCGTACGCATAATGTGTGGCTCGGTCATCATTTTTTCATTATACAAGATCCCCTAGAGCCCGAGAACTTCCATTACCTTTTCTACCCCAAACAGCAGGAATCGGGCGATTTCTTCTTCCAAACCTGAGCCAAGGCTTCCTTTCTCTCGAATCTTCCCTCTTCTAACAAGGGATGGAAGGAGCGTTATTTTTTCATCGGTCCCATCTTGGCCCCAAGCTGGCCTACGACTTGGATCGAGGAACTTCCCGTTTCCGATCTCCTCCCCAAAAACTATCGCACCACCGAGGCCTACCAGACCGTTGTGGCCGAGCTGGAGGGTAGGCACTTTCATGGGGGGCACCTGCTGAAGGAGGGGATTCTCTCCGCCTTTGAACTCAGCCCCGGGCCAGTCCCTTCACTGTCCGTAGTTGGTAAGCCTTACTGTGCCTTCTCTGCACACTCATTGATTATGCCTGAGCTTATTTTATTTTCGAAGTTTCCATGCTGCTGTCCGCATCTCTAAGGGAAGGATTCAGACTGAATGAGGTCGAGCTGCGGATTCGGGTCGCCACCGTGTTGGCTACCAGAGGAGGTACTTTGGCAGAGGATGCTTCGGCAGGCCCGACTCCGACTGTACCAGAGTCATTTCCCATCGCCTCTGAGACGGGCCCACCTACAACTGCCAAGCCACGTACTCCTTCCAAGCGTGGGCGAGCATCTTCCCCAACAGGGGGCTCATCTCGCCTTTCCTCCAGCAAACATCTGGAGAAAAAGAAGAAGAGAAAGAAGAAAGCGGCTCCCGATTCAGGAGCCCCTTCTACCTCCACCGCCATCATTCCATTTGCGGCCCCTGCCGTTGATTCTATCGCCATCATTCCTGCTGATGCTTCCATTGACCACCTGCCGCCAATTACTCTTGCGGTTGATTGACGGGCCCAAATTAGCTAGTTAAATTTGTCACGAAAGTGTGGGCTCGTCAGATTTAAATACGAATGAAATGAATAACTGCTGGAAGCTGGAAACCCTTTTACAATCAAAAGTATGAAAATGTAATATAGGGGCCACAGGTCATATTTTTCTCGGGGCTAGTTGACGTTGTGTGATTCGCGCTTGTATTTATGTGTCGTTTGTGTTATTGGGTTTCAAATAAATCGTGGGTTCGGTGTCAATTAAAATTGAAATTGCAATGTAAAAGAAGGGAAATTTAACTATGTGAACTTAAGCAAAATGGAATTTCAAAGTTTGGAAACATTGGGAAATTTAACTCACCAATGCAGCTTAGCAAAGTTTGGAAATCAAAACTGAACTCAATTGTAAGTGTATGAAGGAATTTCAAACTAGCTGCAATGTTCAGAACTAACCAAAGGAAGAAATGTATGAAGGAATTCGAAATCAGCCAAATGTAAATGAATGCTGAAATTAAGTACAGTAGTTCACTGAAGATTAAGTTATTTGATACCCATCACTGCCGTAGCTTAATATTGATGCACAGAAAAGTGAACAGCTTGATACGCAAGGAAAGTTCTTGAGTGCCAAAAGCTAATTCTAAATGTAGAGCTCTAGCTAACCATTCCAAAACGAAAACTGATTGATACAACTTGAAGAAACAAAGCTGACAGATTTGGAACTGCATTTTTTCATGTGCAGAAATGAGCTACAAATGCAGAAATTGAGAGTTGAAATTAGGGAACAATGAACTCAGAATTGTTCGAAACAACTTGGATCAAGTTCAGAGGCTGAAATAAAAGACTGATACTCAGAATTTAAGTGCAGAAACGCAGAATATGAAGCTGAGTTCCAAAAAAACAAAGCATGTGCAGAACTGGACCAAGCTGCAGAACGTGCCAAAATAAGAAGCTGCAGAATTGGTTTTGATACGCTCGAGCTGATCTTAATTTCAGAAATAAACCTGACTGAGAAATGAACTCGAATCTAATACATTAACACACTGATTGTGATCTCTAATTGCAGGAATTGGATTGGGCACAGTCTGAAATCGGAAGAGAATGCAAAATTCAGAAACTAAGTTGGAAACGCAAGAACAAGGCTTGATACGCAAGGTTTACTGAGAAACAATCTGAAAATTGGAATTACCACGCCAATCAAGAGTCAGAATTAAAGCTAAGGTCTAAATAAACTTAGACTAACTAATTTAGCTCACTAAAAATGAAACAACTTGAAAATTTCTGAAACTGAATTGCAAATTCAGTGATGAACTGATACGCAAGGCAATTAAATGGCACGCAACAAATAAATTGCAAACTACATGAAATTTGATCTAATTGTCACCTACACGAGCTCAGAAACTACTAAACTTGAAGATTTAAAACCTAATTAAACTAAACAATTCAGAAAACTAAATCTACAGCTGGTCTAATTGCAGAAAACAGATTGCGCAGAAATGAACTACAGCTAAAGCAATGAAACTTAAGTGTCTAAGCTACTCCTCAACCATTCCAACGCAAGAGCTCCTTGGTCGTCAATCAAGGGAGAACCTCGGACCCGCAAGCTCCACAAATCAGTGCAAATTGCCTCTGCTACCGAATCTGATCAGATTTCTGCTCAAACTGAAATCAGCTTCCGAATCCTTCAAACTCACTGTGGTGGCTTGCGATCTTGATTAGGGAATGACCGAGACCTTCCAGGGAACCCCTCTAGTCAGCTCGGATGCAGTGGAATGGATCACAGCTGAGTTCGCTGAATTCGGATAGTGAAACTGCTGAGACCTCGCGCAGCTTCTCTATTGAGCAAAACTTCAATCGGAAACCTCACTGAGACTCTCTATACTGACCTAACCCTTGCCTTGATGAAAGATTTGAGGGGTCGCGCCCCTTTGGATGAAGAACTAAGCTAAAGAAATGAAGAACTCGAAGAAGATGAACAGTGCGGCGGAGACGCGACGAAGGAGAAGCGCTGGGATTTTCTGATTAAATAGCTATCAATGGACGGCCCAGATTAATTTGAGAGAATCCAACGGCTGATCTTGCTCTGATTTGAGCCAAACTTTGATGATGATGATCTGGGGTCAGGATCTGCCTTGTGGTAGCTCGGATCCTCCAGATATGCAACGGATGGTCCAGATCAACTCTATCTGTGAATGGACGCTCTAGAGCCCTCCTTGCTTGATCCAACGGTTGATTTAGCTCTGATTGGAATGAAACCTTCAGATCTTGATCATAGAGCTTGATCAACCCTATCCCTAGCTCGGATTGCTTCAGATCGTCCCGGATGGCTCAGATCTAGCCGCTTTTGAATCGGACGGCCCGGATTAATCGTAGGCTTGATAATTCGATCCGGTTCACATCCGACTCAGGTTTGACCCAGTATGCCCTAAGTCCTGGATCCTTTCATGCCTACAAAAATATATCAGAAAATTAGTGACCAAATAATCCAAAAATGTGTAATTTTACAATTAAGTCCAAAATAAGAGGAAATCCTAAAACCTAGGGTAAAATCATAATTAAGCAATAAAAACATGGGTCAAACATGGATTTTAACATCTAAAATAATCACAAAAATGGTACTTATCAACTCCCCCACACTTAACCTTGAGCGTCTCGCGAAACTACTAAATATGTATCCCCTAGATTTCTTAAGCATAATTAGAAGCAATTGAAAAGAAATTACCTAGGGTCGTCAATTCTCATAAATCTAAGCTCTATGGATTAGTATCTTGTCCTTAAATCAACAACTTGGCCTTTTCATCCATCATGAGTCATTGAGATGAATCTAAATCACTAGCCTTTCAAGGAAAATATTGGTGGCTCTCTCCTAAGTTCTAAGTTGATGATGGAAGTGGAGCTCACTCAAACACACATGCTTCTTGCACTACCATAGGCTTGCTTATTATCTACTCTCCACCATTAATCATGATTAGGATCAACAACTATAAAAACAAATGAGAAACAGAGAATATGGTGAAAAATGGAACAAAAGCCAAGAAAAATGGAAAAATAGATAAAGTGGAAGACTTGAGTGCTTGGGGATATTTTTGATGCTCTTTGCTTCTCTTTAGAGTCCTCTAATGAATTCAAAGGTGTCATGGGGTAAACTCTTGCCTTGCACTTCAAAAATTCCTTACTAGTCCCTTTATGCCAATTTCCATTTACATGCCAATTCTTCCTTCTCTTTTCTGAATTTGGTTTCTTTTCTTTCTCCTTCTCTAATGAAATCAGAATGATGGTAGAACAATTCTTCAATTTAGATGAGAAAAGCTTCACTTGATTCAATGGTGCCGAAACTTCCAATTTGTGTGCTATTTCGTTTCTCTCTTCTTTCCTTCTTCTCTTTTCTGATATTTTTTTCTTTTCCTTCCTCTCTAGTAACTTCAGAATGTAATGGAGCAAGGCTTAAATCAGAGGGAAAACTTCAATGATTTATAGTGCCCAAAAACTCAAATTGGATGCCCATTGTTTCCATGTTTCCTTGTTTTCTTTCTTTTTCAAACTCTCTTTTTTTTTCTGCTCTCCAATCTTCTAATGGAGCTCATTCGGATCAGCATTCATATCAGAGAGCTTGAGACTTCAAATAACAATCAGGAACAAAAAATTTGATGTCCACATATATCCTTTACTAACTCTTGCAATTCCTTTGTGATACATCCCCTTCTTTAGTTGGCACACTTCCATCCTTTGTTCTCTCTTTTTTTTTTTTTTTTTCAGATTCTGGCTTCTCAGATTTGGCTTAGCTTCAATTCAAACTTAACAGCAGTGTTTTCAGATTTGTGCCTTCCCAACTTTTGAGCCAAGCCAATTTCGGTCTCAAGTTGATACCACACTTTTGTAAAACTGCTTGCATGAAATTTTCTACTTTTGATTGACTTCCAAACCTCCTACACCAGTTTTCTACTTGCTTGCTACGGATTTTTTTTCTCTGTCATCAGGCTGACTAACTTCCTGGTCTCCATCAATTTATCAGCAATTTGCAAGTTGGCACAGAACTCCCTTGATAACTGAAACTTGTGAGCTGAAACTTATCTTGAAAACATTTCTGAATTACATCAGTTTCTCATTGTTTGTTTCGAGTTTCAGCTCCATGGCATCCATTTCTATTCTCTGATTCCTTCAAGCACTTAGCATCAAGTAGTATTTGCTTCAAATGATAGTAGAAAACTCAAGAGTTCCACTCAAAATTCAGATCAGCACATCACATTTCAGCCCTTTCACTTTCTATTCTGATCAGCAGTTGTTTCGAATTTTCTTTGCATCTTCCTGCATCAGATTCTAGCATCCATTGGTTCTTCTTATACCTTGCAAACTTCTGCATTTTTCTGGTGGGCAGTTAGCATCAAATAGAAATGGAAAGGTTGATCCCAGCTGTTTTGAATTCAGCCCACTGCATCCTTCTTTCTTAATCTGTTTCTTGATCTGAAAAAATCCAATCAATCACATTTCTTCCTCCTTTGATCAGCAGTGAATGTGCCTAACAATTTCAGATATATTCCTATACCTACTGCTCTGATTTATAGCTTTAAAAACTCAATTAGGTTGCAAGTTGGTACAAACTGCCTTCATAGCATTTACATTGGTTTTCCTCCTTTCATAACTGAATTTCCAGCTTAAGTATCAACTTGCTGCTCTCCAAAACCTCTTGGGCTTCGAGTGGGTTTGTTTTGAGTCCTTTTTAGCATCCTTTGCAGCAGCCACATTAGTTCCAACTCAATTCATTTGCATTTCAATCCCTGCACTGCCCAGAATTTTTTATTACTGCACTGCCCAGCAGATTTTTTTCTTTTCTCTGTTTTTGGCACAAATCTTCTGCCCTGATCCAGATTTTTCTTAGCTTGTATCAGTCTTCACTCAGCCTCATTTCCAGAATTCAATCCAGATTGTCTTCATTTCTAGCATTGGCAGTAATTTCAGCTTCAAGTTAACCAATTTCTGCACACTTGAGCTTGGCACGGCAATTTTTCTGTGTTTTCAGATCTGTCCAGCTCTTGCTGCATTTCATATTCTCTGAGTTCTCCAACAATTAGTATCAATTAGGACTTGCATCTAATGATAGTGGAAGTTTAGGTGTTCCACTCGAAATGAGCTGAGTAGCAAGTCAAGTTTCGAAAACTGCATTGCAAAATTTTTTTCTTTCCTTTATGTTCTGATTTCTTCAGTTTCTGCCACTTGTAAGCTGCTCCCTCTCAAGGTTAAATTCAGCTACACATTGCTGGATTAGGAAGCAGGAATTCAGCTAGAAGTTGGTACAAAACTTCCTTGTATGATATGGTAAACAATTTCTGCCCATATTTCTGTCCAAAACAGTTTTGGGGCTAAATTTGTCTTCAACTTTCTGACTTTTCTGCAAAGAACAGCTGCACTCCGACATTCATACAAAAGGTTGCTGATCTCAACTTCCCAAATTCTTGATACAAGCCTCTTTCGACTCAAGTTATTCTTCTTGGTGCAGAATTTTGGCTTAAATTGAATGGTTGCGTGCCACTTGATCCTTGGCACAGAATTTTCTTCTTTTCTTCTTCATCAACCAATTTGAGCTTGGCCATGTAAACTTGGATCTTCAATTTATAATCAGTAGAATCTAGATGCCTCCATTTGCTTCCATCCTCTTGCTCATTTTCGAAATTCAAATTCAACTCACTTGGCCCTTTTGGCTTCAACTTGGCAAAAAAAATTTTTCTCGACATGAATTGCATCCTTAATAAAAATTTATTCCAAATCACCAATCACTCCCCCACACTTAAATCTTTGTCCGTCTCGGGCAAAATAGTATCAAGAAAACATCCCAAGCAAATAAATCCATAGACAAAATGGGGTTAAGATTAGAAATAAGGAAAGACAAATAGAATAGACATGATTTTTGCCAAAATTGAGATGGAAAGGTAAACAAGGTGATTAGTCTCTATAG
Organism: Boesenbergia rotunda; assembly: GCA_024364735.1. Classification (NCBI taxonomy): domain Eukaryota; kingdom Viridiplantae; phylum Streptophyta; class Magnoliopsida; order Zingiberales; family Zingiberaceae; genus Boesenbergia; species Boesenbergia rotunda. The sequence goes on along the minus strand of JAGFNQ010001999.1, from coordinate 46,843 downwards.
ATGTGATCCAATCATTGAAATATGGTTTTGAAAGAACCTAAGCAAGTTCTAGAGTTCAATAACATGTGTGTCACAAATAATAGGCTAATCTCACTAGGTAAAAATAATCCATCTCAAATCCTCAATTAAGAATTTAAAACCAAGTAGTACTCAAGCATCCAAGATTTCATCCATTAGCTCAAATCCTAAGTTTTAACAACCAAATTTAATTTATTTTCCAAAAGACTCTAAAATGCTATGGGATAACCTATAGGGATACATTTATTTCTACTCATGCAAGAAAAAGTGCAAAAAGAAATAACAATGTATTTACAAAGACTCCTATGCATTCTACTCTGCTCATGCATTTATTAGCAAGAAAATTCTACTTCTAGAAAGCATGAAAATGAAAAATACAATAAAAGCAAATACAAGAAAAATCAAACTCCCCTTTATTCTGGTGGACGGAGTCGATCCAGAAGGAGCCTCCATCTTGGTAGTGGAGGTGTCTGGGTGGCTGAGAGAGCTAGGACTCCCCCACACTTGAACTTCACAAAAATATTCTCTGGTGGCCTAAGGCGATTCAGGTTCAAAATCCATGGAAGGAATGGAGGGCTATGGATTAAAGTAAGATCTTCTCCTCCTTCTTTATGCCTTTTAGAAGTACTTCCAGGAGGCTGGAGTCTGTTCAGTTGGAGCACCCACCCCTGAAGTCTTCTGGACCCTGCAAAACAATATAATACCTCTCTCAAGCGTGCAGGGTCAGAAAGAAATAAAATAATGTCAGTTTCTGCATGAATTGAATCCAAATCTGCATCATGTCCAATTAAATCAATGCTTGGTGTCTCAATAAATTTTTCACAGTTATTTCCTACAAAATTTGCATCCTGAAATTCATCACAAATAATAAAATCAATTTTTGGCACTTCAATAAAAATTCCGCAATTATTTTTCAACACAGATGGATCAAGCAAAGTATCACAGCCTATGAAATCAATTCTAGGTGCCTCAATGAATTTATCAAAATTATTTCCAGAATAAGATATATCAAGAGATTCATCACAAAAATCAACATCAAGTCTAGGCACCCCTAAAAAATTTTCACACTCAGCATATGCATCTAATGTAACACCACATGCTTCATTTTCAACAATTTCTACACTAGGTACCTCTAGGGATTTTTCACAATTATTTTCTACAAGAGATGTATCCCTAAGTATATCACAAACAATAAGATCAGTTTGAGGTACCTCATTACAAATTTCAGAAAAATTAGGAGGAGAATTTACCTGATCGTGCTGAAAAGTACCTGGAGATTCTACAAAAATAGATATATCTGTGGTCTCCTCCTGATCATGTGCAGTCTCCTCTTCAGCCTCAGGCTCTGGTGGACATTCAACTAGAGTAGGTGATCCTTGGGTTCTTGCTTCCACCATGCAAGTCCCTACTGTAGGATCGATGCACGTGAGAGGGGGGGTGAATCACGTGACTTTTAAAAAATTAAATCAGAGTGCTTTAAAAAGCGTGCACAGCGGAAATGAAAGAGACGAAAAACGAACACACAAACACGAACGATTTTTACTTCGTTCGGAGCCTTCGGCGACTCCTACTCGAAGGCCCAGGTCCCTCGGACCTTTCCGTTGGGCAATTCACTAAAACTCTCTATCGGTCAACCCCGATAGAGTAGGCGAGTACAAATGAATTGAAAGTGTGACAACCCCACACTTTCAAGTAATTAAGTGCAATAAAGTATTAAAAGAAATTCTTCTTTTTACCGACGTCCGGAGTAGGTCAACTCTTTCGGGGCAGCAGGACGTCGTCGGCTCGAAGTGAAGCGTTTCCGGAGCAAGGCGCGAGTGTAGAAGAACTTGGAAGCGTTGAAAGAATTGTTGTTCTTTGAAGAGGGTCGAGGCCCTCTTTATATAGGGCAGGGGCGCCCGACATGCTCGGGGCGCCCCCCACGTGGCTGTAGATCCGGCGATGCTCCGGTCAGAGCTAATCTCGTCTACTTCGGGATTGCTTTTGACTGGGGCGCCCGACGCGCGCGGGGCGCCCGATTGACCGGTCAAAATCCCATCTTCTGGCTTCGCGAGGGTGAGCTGCAGCCGCCTTCAGTGGCGTGGCACAGTGGGCGCCCGAGACATGCGGGGCGCCCCCAATTGCGCTGCTGTCGGGGCGTTTACCTCTTCGCTGACTTTGGGTTGACTCTGGGGCGCCCGACACATCCGGGGCGCCCTGCTCAGCTACGGCCTCACTCCTTTGAGGCTCTCTGAGCTGCAGAAACACAGTCCTTCGGTCCTGCATCCAGGGTTAGTCCAAAACAAGGATAGCATAATTTTATATGGACTAAAATAAGATATAATTCTAAGTTAATTAGATCCTGTCTCCCAGACCAGGATCTAACCAGGACTCAACTTAGATCACCTAAATGGGTCTAAGTTGGACCGCGCCTAAAGTCCAAGATTGGACTCGTCCTCACTGGGTCGCTCCTCCAGTGACTTACCTTACTTACCCATTGTGCAGTTCTACTTGACTTCTTGATCCTACCAGGACTTCCTGCCAAGGCTCAACCACCTTGGTCTTCTTGCCAAGTCTCAACCAACTTGGTCTTCAGCCAGTTGTCAGGTCCCGCGGACTCAACTGGACTTCCCGCCAGAACTCAACCATCCTGGACTTCAGCCTGGTGTCTGGTCCTAAGTCTTTCAACCTGCACACTTGG
>JAGFNQ010001999.1:0-44086 GCA_024364735.1 Boesenbergia rotunda | reverse complement strand
GACCCAGTATGCCCTAAGTCCTTGAACCTTTGGTGCCTACAAAAATAGATCCAAAATTTAGTGGCCAATTAATCCAATTTAATGCAATTTTGCAATTAAGTCCAAAATAAAGGTAAGTTCTAAAACCTAGGGTAAAATCATAATTAAGCAATAAAAACATGGGTCAAACATGGATTTTAGCAATTAAAATAATCAATAAAATGGTACTTATCAACTCCCCCACACTTAACCTTGAGCGTCTCGCGAAAACAGTAAATAAGTATCCCTTAGGTTTTCTAAAGCATAATTAGAAGCAAATGAAAAGAAATTACCTAAGGTTGTCAATTCTCATAAATCTAAGCTTTATGGATTAGTATCTTGTCCTTAAATCAACAACTTAGCCTTTTCATCTATCATGAGTCATTGAGATGAATTTGAATCACTAGCCTTTCAAGGGAAGTTTTGATGGCTCTCTCCTTAAGTTCTAAGTTGATGATGGGAGTGGAGCTCACTCTCACACATGCTTCTTGCACTACCATAGGCTTGCTTATTATCTAATCTCCACCATTATTCATGATTAGGATCAACAACTATAAAAACAAAGGAAAACATGAAAAATGGTGAGAAATGAAATAAAGACTAAGAAAATAGAAAATTTTGATGGAGTGGAAGACTTGGTTGTTTAAAAAATGTTTCCAATGTGCCTTGCCCCTCTTATCAGACCTCTAGTGATATCAAAAGCGTGGTGGAGTAAATCTTGAGTAAATTCCTTTGACTTGGATGAAAAATAACTCCATTTGATCTCAATGTGCCAAGTTTCAATTTTTGTGCCAACCTTGCTTCTTTCACTCTTTTCTCAGATTTTTTTTTTCTTTCTTTCTCTCTAGTGAATTCAGAATGTAATGGAACAAATCTTCAATTTGCATGAGCTGCCGTGAGCTTCAAGAACAGCAGAATACTTCATTCCTTGATTCCAAGCCTTGGAAACCCAATTCTCAATTCCAAGTTAACACAAACTGCTTTTCTCTTCACTTGTCTCAGATTTGTTTCTTTGCAATGGCACAGATTTGCTTAGTTTCAGATTTTCCAGCTTGTAATTCTTCATTCTTGTAAAGTCAGAAATCAGATGTCAAAAATTCTGATCAGCAGGGGGAATTTCAGCCGAATTACTACACTGCATTTCATCTTTTCTGATTTCTCTTTTCTGCTGCAATTCCAACTCACGATCTCAATGTTCCTGCTCTCCATAACCTCTAATAGCTGTCGAGTGGTTTACTTTCAATTCAATTCAGCTTTCGATGCTTGCAATCAGCTGGATTCTAGCCTCACCACTGCACAGATTTTCACTGCTTCAAATCACTGCTTCCTTTGCACATTTATCATCCATTTCTTTCAGTTCCTTCCTTTCACTACATTCATGTGCTTCTTTCTTCTTGATTCACAGCCTTGAAAAATCGAAATCAGCCAAAAGTTGACACAAATTCTGCACAAGCTGTTTTTTTTTCTTCTTCTTGGCATAACAGTTTTTCTGTGTTTTCAGATCTGTCCAGCTCTTGCTGCATTTCATATTCTCTGAGTTCTCCAACAATTAGTATCAATTAGGACTTGCATCTAATGATAGTGGAAGTTTAGGTGTTCCACTCAAAATTGGCTGAGTAGCAAGTCAAGTTTCGAAAACTGCATTGCAAAATTTTTTTCTTTCCTTTATGTTCTGATTTCTTTCAGTTTCTGCCACTTGTAAGCTGCTCCCTTTCAAGGTTGAATTCAGCTACACATTGCTGGATTAGGAAGCAGGAATTCAGCTAGAAGTTGGTACAAAACTTCCTTGTATGATATGGTAAACAATTTCTGCCCAGATTTCTGTCCAAAACAGCTTTGGGGCTAAATTTGTCTTCAACTTTCTGACTTTTCTGCAAAGAACAGCTGCACTCCGACATTCATACAAAAGGTTGCTGATCTCAACTTCCCAAATTCTTGATACAAGCCTCTTTCGACTCAAGTTATTCTTCTTGGTGCAGAATTTTTCTTCTTGGTGCAGATTTTTTTTTTTTGGCTTAAATTGAATGGTTGCGTGCCACTTAATCCTCAACACAGAATTTTCTTCTTCATCAAATCTTTTTGAGCTTGGCAATGTAAGCTTGGATCGTCAAATTATAATGGAGAATCTAGATGCTTCAATTGATTTCCATCTTCAACCACTTCTTCTTGCTTGATCTTGATACCAAACTCAACTCAATTGGCAAAATTTTTTTTTTTTCGAGTTGAAATACATCCAAAACTTTAGTCACTCCCCCACACTTAAATCTTTGTCCGTCTCGGGCAAAATAGCATTAGAAACATATCAAACACAAGTCCAAAGAAAAGTGAAGGTAAGAGAAGGAAATAAGTAAAGACAAATAGGATAAACATGATTATTGCTAAAAATTGATGTGGAAAGGAAAACAAATGGATTAGTCTCTATAGATGTGATCCAATCATTGAAATATGGTTTTGAAAGAACCTAAGCAAGTTCTAGAGCCAATGACATATGTGTATCACAAAGGTAAGGCTAATTCTCACTAGGTAAAAATAATTCATCCCAAGTCCTCAATTAAGAATCTAAAGCAAGTAGTACTCAAGCATCCAAGAATTCATCCATTAGCTCAAACCTTAAGTCTTAACAACCAAATTTAATTTATTTTCAAAAGACTCAAAAATGCTATGGAGATAACCTAGAGGGATACTTTTATTTCTACTTATGCAAGAAAAAGTGACAAAAGAAATAGCATGCATTTATTTACAAGGACTCAGTTCAAAGGAAAATTCTAATTCTAGGAAGTATGAAAATGAAATAAAAGAAAATACAAGAAAAATCAAACTCCCATTTATTCTGGTGGACGGAGTCGATCCAAAAGTAGCCTCCATCTTGGTAGTGGAGGAGTCTGGGTGGCTGGGAGAATCAGGACTCCCCACACTTGAACTTTACAAAATAATGCTCCGGTGGCCGTAGGCGATTCAGGTTCAAGAGCCATTCAAGGGATGGAGTGCTTTTAATTAAAGTCAGATCATCTCCTCCTTCTTGATGCCCTTCAGAAGTCCTTCCAGGAGGCTGGAGTCTGTTCAGTTGGAGCACCCACTCCTGAAGTCTTCTGGACCCTGCAAAAACATGTAATACCTCTCTCAAGCGTTCAGGGTCAGAAAGAAATGATATAAGTTCAGTTTCTGCATGAAATAAATCCAAATCTGCATCATGTCCAATTAAATCAATTTGTGGTGCCTCAATAAAATTTTCAAAATCATTTTCTACAAAATTTGCATCCAGGAGCTCATCACAAATAAAGAAATCAATTTCTGGCTCATCAATAGAAAGTTCACAATTATTTTCCATCCAGGGTGTATCATGCAATGTGTCACAGCCAATCAAATCAATATCAGGTATTTCCAAAAGTTTTTCACATTCATTTTCAGCATAAGACATAACAAGAGATTCATCAAAATAAATAACATCCATTTCAGGCACTTCTAAAAAATTTTCACTAGTCATATCCATAAAAGATGTATCTAAAGATTCATCATAACAAACTACATCAATTATGGGTGCCTCTAAAATTATTTCACTATTCATATTTACAATGGATGTGTCAAGTAATGCATGATGATCAATAAAATCAATGTTTGGTACCTCTATTGGATTTTCACAAACAATCTCTACACAAGGTATATCAATAAATACATCAGAATCAATAAGGTCATCCCTAGGTACCTCACTGCATTTTTCTGAAGAAAGAGGAGAAATACTTACCTGAGCGTGCTGGATGATACCTGGAGGTTCTATAATAGTAGATGTATCTGTGGTCTCCTCCTAGTCAAGTTCATGCTCCTCATCAGCCTCAGGCTCTGGTGGACAATCAACTGGTGATCCTTGGGTGCTTGCTTCCACCATGCAAATCCCTACACTTTCTGGTTCATTCTCTAAATCTTGTGGTGGTCCCTGGGGCTTAGTGCAATCCCCTACACCTATGGAATCATCTCCTCTGCATGCTTCTCCTGTAATATCTGCAACAACAGTGTCAGAAAAATTAGGACCATCAATAATGCTATCATCAGAAAATAAAAGTCTAGAATGGTCCTGTGGAGCTTCAATTTCTTCTTCTGGAGCTGAAAAATTTGGAATTGGATTTTGAATAGGAGTCTCCGGAGGAATGCATGCTGTAGGTGCCCAGACTTTAATGTATTCTTCTTCTTCTTCTTCTACTAAATTTGCAGGATTAATTGAAGAAGAACCTTGCCATGCACTAGGGTCTCCTTGAACTGATATAAAACCAACTCCGGGGCTCTCAGAATTACAAGCAGCTTGAGAAGATAATTGTTCTGCTCTTTGGGCTTTTATCTGATTCAATCGATCTTGCACGTTTTGAAACCATTGTTGTTGTTGTTCTTGAAAAGTTTGCTGTTGTTGTTGGATTTGTTGACACATCTCCCTAATCCTTTGGTATAGAGCCTCATCCCAATCAGGATCATCAAAACCTCCTTGGTTAGTGTGGAACCCCTGTTGGTCTTAAAATGGAAAATAGGGCTGCTGAAGTCCAGGAGGAGGCTGTGCATGCTGAAATGGAGACTGTGGGGGCTGATCAAATGGTTGAACATGCTGAAAATTTGGTTCACAAGTTGGTGGAGATTGCTGAAAATTGTAGCCCTGAAAATTCTGATCATAGGGCTGAAATTGTTGGTTGGAAAACTGGAATTCTAGTGGCTGAAAATTATGATTAGGCTGCTGAAAATTCTGATTGCAAGGGTGAAATTGCTGCGGTAATTAACATGGTTGCTGGAAATTCGAATTATCTGAAAACCCTTGCTGAATTCCTTGAAAAAATGATGGATCTTGTTGATAAGGTGGCTGAGAGTTAGGCTGAAATTGCTGAATTTGGAGCTGAAAACTTTGCAATAGTGGCTGCCCAATCTGATTTTGCTGGAAAATTGGTTGAATTGGCTGAAAATCCGGCTGAAGTTGTTGGAATTGCTATGGTTGCTCGAATTGTTGTAATGGTGGCTGAAAAAATTGATTGGGTTGCTGAAAATTTTGATTGCAAGGTTGTTGAAATTGGTTGATAGGCTGAAATTCTGATGGCCACATTTTTATCTTGCAGCCCTGTCACAAAACAAACAAGAAAAATGGCAGCAACCGTATACAAATGATAAAGCAACAGAAAATAGAACCCAATGATATGTCAAAAAGCATACAAGCAAAAATCAAACAAATCAACTAGTTGCTTCCCCGGCAACGGCGCCAAAAGGAGCAGAATTTTCAGCCCTACAATCAAGGGTTTCAAGGGCTGGAAAATTCAGAATGTAGCAAAGGGGCCACAGGTCGTATTTTTCTCGGGGATAGTTGTCGTGCTTGATTCAAACTTGTAGTTATGTGTCGTTTTTGGGTTTCAAATAAGTGATTGAATTTTGGTTTGAAATTGAAAATGAAATTGCAATGGAAAAATAGAAACCTTGATTAAATAAACTTAAGCAAGAAAGTTGGTACTAAAAAGCTCAACTAGTGAAACCTAAATAAGCACTTACAAACATTTTTTATGGAAATCGTTTTCTGTTTACAACCAACCAAAAGAAACTCCAAGCAATGAAGTAATGGCAGTGAAGGAATTTTCGAAAACAAACTAACTTGATACAATGGAAAACATGCGAGATATATAACTCAAACAAACAACTTAACTAAGCTAGCTAAATAGTTTTTTTTTTGGGAACCAACCACTGCCAATAAAATTCAGAAATGAGTGAGTTTAAACTTATTGATTCAAACACAATTACATGCCACCAAAACTAGCTGAATTCGGATGCAAGAAGGGCTAAGGCAAGTGGCACGCAAGCAAGAAGTCCTTGTGCCAAAAGGAACTAACTCAAAATTCGGAAATAATGATCTTCCCACTTTCTGTTTTCTTTTCTTTTTAAAACTGATGGATTTGATTGGGAAATAAAGCTATAAGGACAGAACTAAGCAAAACTAAAGTAAAGAAGTAAAACTAAAATCAGAGTTATAGAGACAGAATTTTTAGAAATGAGTAAACAGCAAACAGATTTTGCTTTTCCGACTTAAGATGGCACGCTACAATGGAATTGATGCTCAAAACTTAAAGAAAATGCTATTTTAAACCAAACACACTATCTATCTACTGCTAGAGCAAGATTTAACTACTAAGAAACTCAGGAATCGGAGACAAATTCAGAAACCAAATGAAGGAAAACAAAACAGATTCAACTTGGCACGCAAACAACACAACTTGGCACGCTAGCAAATTAAACTAAAATCAACTGACATTTGATCTTGTTGATTGCTAAACAAGTTTCTAAATTACTCTACTTGCAGAATTGAAGCAAATTACAGCTAAGAACTTGAATTCATGAATAACAGTAACTGATAAGGAAATTAAAAACAGAGCAAATGCGGCAGAATTAAAAACTGTAACTAAACAATGAAAATTTATGATCTAAACTACTCCTCGATTCTTCCCGAGCTCAGGATCTTCTTGGTTGTCAATCAAGAGCCGGCTTCGAACCCCTAGGCTCAGCAAATCAGTGGAAAAACAGCTTCAGTCCATCGATTCTGCTCAAACTGCTTCAGCTGGGAGAATTCCAATCCAAATGCTTCGATCTTCGTTTGTGGAGCTGCGATGGTGATTTGGAAACAATCTGAGGTCACCTGAGAACCCCTACAAGTGCCTCAGATCATCGGAAATGGATTGTGGCGAAGATCTCAGTGCTTGGACCACAGAGATTGCGAAACCCTCAACAAGCTCTGTCCGGATGAAATTTGAGCTGAAATCTTGGTTGATGCTGCCTTCTAAAGATTCAGATGATGAAATTCGATTGGAAACGAGGTGGTCGCGCCTTAGATTGAAGAAAACTTGAAGAAAATTGGATGAAAACGAAGAACTTGCGAAGACGGCGTAGACGCGACGAAGGTTAGCTGCGGCAAATTTCTGATTAAATAGGAAACAATGGACGGTCCAGATTGATCGGAGGAGATCCAACGGTAGATCTTGGTCTGATTTGAGCCAAACTTTTATGATGATGATCTGGGGTCAGGATCTGCCTTGTGGTAGCTCGGATCCTCCAGATATGCAACGGATGGTCCAGATCAACTCTATCTGTGAATGGACGCTCTAGAGCCCTCCTTGCTTGATCCAACGGTTGATTGAGCTCTGATTGGAATAAAACCTTCAGATCATGATCATAAAGCTTGATCAACCCTAACCCTAGCTCGGATTGCTTTAGATCGTCCCGGATGGCTCAGATCTAGCCGCTCTTGAATCGGACGGCCCGGATTAATCGTAGGCTTGATAATTCGATCCGGTTCACATCCGACTCAGGTTTGACCCAGTATGCCCTAAGTCCTTGAACATTTGGTGCCTACAAAAATAGATCCAAAATTTAGTGGCCAATTAATCCAATTTAATGCAATTTTGCAATTAAGTCCAAAATAAAGGTAAGTTCTAAAACCTAGGGTAAAATCATAATTAAGCAATAAAAACATGGGTCAAACATGGATTTTAGCAATTAAAATAATCAATAAAATGGTGCTTATCAGGCGTGGAAGCTGATCCACTTATAACTTGTTGGCGAGGCAAGAGTTTGGCACACACGGTCTGGCGAGACTCAGGGAGCGTGGGCCGCCACGCGTCCGACTGAGAGCCAATCCACGGGATAAATGTAACTTTGGCGCACAGGTCGGTAAGACTCAGGGAGCGTGGGCCGCCACGCGTCCGACTGAGGGCCGATCAGCAGGATAGATTATAACTCGTGCGGAGACGAGAGTCTGGACACTGACACAGGCCGATTCTCAGGAGTGTGGGCCGCCACGCGTCCGATCGGAAACACTGAATCGAGTGGGGCGTGGAAGCTGAACCACTTATAACTTGCTGGCGAGGCAAGAGTTTGGCGCACATGGTCGGGCGAGACTCAGGGAGCGTGGGCCGCCACGCGTCCGCCTAAGGGCCGTTCTGCAGGATAAATGTAACTTTGGCGCACACGGTCGGGTAAGACTTAGGGAGCGTGGGCCGCCACGCGTTCGACTGAGGGCTGATCCGCGGGATAAATGTAACTTTGGCACACATGATCGGGTAAGACTTAGGGAGCGTGGGCCGCCACACGCCCGACTGAGGGCCGATCCGCTGGATAAATTATAACTCGTGCGGAGACGAGAGTCTCGAGTACCTGCAGATGGAGTGAGGACTATGTTTTTCCACTATCATGAGTGCCTTACATTTACATTATAATTTCTCATTCAGCAACTCGGTATGGCTGAAGGTGAATCGTACTCCAGGGTCGATCCAACCTTTTCCCCTTTTCATTCTCTAAGTAGTAGGCCCCTGAGGCGAGTTTCTGAATAACTTTGAAAGGTCCTCCTCACTGCGGCTCCAACTTGCTGACATCTCCGACGGGCTTGATCCTCTTCCAGACCAGGTCCCCCACTTGGAATTTCCTCGACAGTACCTTTCGATCATTCTTCTGTTTCATCCTTTGCTGATACGTGAACATCCATGCGGCTGCTTTATCTCGGATTTCGTCGACCAGGTCCAGCTCCAGTCGCCTCCTTTCTAAGTTATCTTCATCATAAGCCGCCCGCCGGTCTAATTCACATCCGACCTCGACCGGGATTACTGCTTCGCTCTCATAGACTAGCTGGAACGGTGTGCACCCCGTCGTTTCCTTGATCGTGGTCCGTAGGGCTCACAGGATGCTCGGGAGCTCATCTACCCACGTTCCGCCAACATGATCCAGCTTAGTCTTTAATCCTTTAAGGATCTCTCGGTTGGCCACTTCTGCTTGACCATTGCTTTGGGAATAGGCTACAGAGGTGAAGGCTTGCTTGATACCGTATTTTGCACACCACCCTTGTATCCTTCGACCCTGGAACTACCTTCCATTGTCCGAGACAAGTTTGTGCGGGATTCCATATCGGCATAATATGTCCCACCACAAGAACTTCATAACCGCCTGCTCGGTGATACGCGATAGAGCCTCCGCCTCTATCCATTTGGAAAAGTAATTGATGGCCACCAGCAAATACTTCTTCTGGGCTGCGGCAGTCGGGAATGGTCTCACGATGTCCATGCCCTACTGATCAAAAGGGCAGGAGACCGCCGATGCCTTCATAGCTTCTGTAGGTCGATGTGGTAGGCAATGATGCTTCTGGCAGGATAGGCAGGTGGCGACCAGCTCGTTGGCGTCCTTCTGCAGGGTCGGCCAATAATAGCCTGACATCAGTGCCTTCCGGGCCGTCGCACGAGCCCCCGCGTGGTTTCCACAGATCCCCAAGTGCATTTCTCGCAGCACGTAATCTGCGTCTTCGTCGCCCAGACACTTAAGTAGAGGTCGGGAGAACACCCTTTTGTACAGCACGTCACCAACCATGGTATACCGAACTGCATGTTTCTTGAGCCACCGAGCCTCTTCTCGGTCGGCTGGCAAGACTCCCCTTGTGAGGTAAGCAATGATTGGGGTTCGCCAGTTAGATTCTAACTCCAAGTCAGCTTGCCTCTCTATTTGCATGATCAAGAGTGCTGGGCCTCCTGGCTGGGGGAGCACCCAAGAGCCAACTGAGCTGGCTAGCTTAGCCAATTTGTCTACCTTAAAGTTATCCTCCCGTGGGATCTTCCTTACTTGAACTTCTTTGAATTCGGCCTTCAGCTTCTCATAAGCCTCAATGAAGGCCTATAGCCGATCACTGTTAACCTCAAATCGCCCAGCCACTTGCTATGTCACCAGTTGGGAGTCAGAATAGAGCATCACCAGGGTCGCTGACGGGCCCAAACTATGTGTCACGAATGTGGGCCTCAAATTTAAAATTTATAAATGAAATGCTGGAAATCCTTTTTACAATCAAAATCTGAAAATGTAATATAGGGGCCACAGGTCGTATTTTTCTCGGGGACTAGTTGACGTTGTGTGATTTGTGCTCGTAGTTATGTGTCGTTTGTGAATTTGGGTTTCGAATGTGAATTTGATTTGGTTTCAAATAGAAGTGGAAAACACAATGAGAAGAAGGAAACTCAACCATGGGACTTGTGCCAAAGATTGGAATTAGCTGCAGCAATTGCAGCCGGTCAAGTGAATTGGGAGGCTAGGCTTATCAAAGAAAACATTTGCAAAAATGGATGCAGAAATTCGAACTTGAAATCTGATTAAAGCATGCACAAGTTAAATGCAGAAATTCACATGAAGCTGAGATTAAATGCATGCCCCTGCTCGAAACTGAACTTGACAAATGCATGCCCCTACCAGAACTGAATTTTAATGCAGGAATCCAATATAAAGGGCTGATACGCAGAGTTAAAACCTCATTTCAGAATTTAACACCAAGTGCTTGTAATGAACAAACTGCAAGTGGAATCAGAGGTTAACACTAAGCTCACTTGATACAATTTTAGAGAGAATCACTGAGGAGTTCCGAACTGACTCAATGGCAGATATGACACTTGAATTTCAGAAATGAAATTTCTGTGTTTGCAGAAATAAATTGATACGAATCCTAGAAACCAAATGCAGAGATCAAGTTTTACTTCAGAAATGGAATGCTGCAATGTAATGGATGAATAGTCAAGCAAAGTAACTGATCCCAAAGGCTATAGAATTTGAATTGCAGAGCTTCCCTGATACAATTTCAGAACTACAAGTTAAACAAGCAAAATGACAGTGATACACAAATGGAGAAACTGATACGCACAACATGTGCAGGAATTTCAGAAAAAAAAAGAAACAGAATTCAGAAAGGAATGATACACAGCAAGTTTGTCAGAAATGCAGAACAATTCAGATCAACAAAGTGATCTAACTCAGTGCTGATGCTGAACCTGATACATTCTCAGAATTGCTGAACTAAAACTGCTAAAAATGAATCGATATGCAGGACACGAGGCTGAAATGCAAGTACAGCTAGGCTGAAATTCAGAATTAAAACTGATCGAGAAACAAACTCAACTCTAATGCATTGGCAACTAAATGTGATCTTCAATTGCAGGGAATCAACGAAATACTAATCGAATCGGAAAGAAACTGTAAAAATCAAAAACCAAGTTGGAATTTCAGAATATGGCTGATACGCAGCTGAAATTTGATACGCAAGCTGTAAAACCTGAAATTAACTGAAATGGAAACCTAATGCTCACTAAACAACTACCTACTGATTAACCTTCAACATTTAAACTCTAATTAATAGAGAACAAATTCAGTAATCGAAATTAAACAACTGATACTCAAAACAGAAACAGAACATTGCAGAAATGAAGATTACAGCTAAGAAAACGAGATTAACCAAGCCTCAATCCCTCATCTCAGCTCACTAATCCTTTCTGTCACTCAAGGATGAGCCTCGACTTGAGAAATAAGCAATCCATACAAGAAAATGAATTAACTGATACAAATTGCAGAAACGAAATAGCAGAAATAAAATCTAAAGCTAATTACTGAAAGTTTGCTAACTAAACTAAACCCCAATCCCTATCCTTGCTGTCACTCAAGGATTAGCATCGATTTGAGGTGGTCGCGCCTCGAATTGAAGAAAAACTACTGAAAATCTGAAGAAGATGAAGAAATGGAAGCTTGCGGCGAAGACACGACGACTGTGCGCTGTGGGAAATTTTTCCTTAAGTAATTAAGCACGGACGGTCCAGATTGATCCACTTCAATCCAACGGCTGATCTTGGTCTGATTTGAGCCAAACTTTGATGATGATGATCTGGGGTCAGGATCTGCCTTGTGGTAGCTCGGATCCTCCAGATTTGCAACGGATGGTCCAGATCAAGCTAATCTTTGAATGGATGATCTAGAGCCCTCCAAGCTTGATCCAATGGTTGATCGTGCTCTGATTGGGATGAAACCTTCAGATCTTGATCAGAGTGCTTGATCAACCCTAGCCCTAGCTCGGATTGCTTCAGATCATCCCGGATGGCTCAGATCTAGCCGCTCTTGAATCGGACGGCCCAGATTAAATCATAATCTTGATAATTCGATCCGGTTCCACTTCCGACTCAAGTTTGACCCAATATGCCCTAGGTCTAGGATCCTTTCATGCCTACAAAAATATATCAGAAAATTAGTGGCCAAATAATCCAAAAATATGTAATTTTGCAATTAAGTCCAAAATAAGAAGAAATCCTAAAACCTAGGGTAAAATCACAATTAAGCAATAAAAACATAGGTCAAACATGGATTTTAACAATTAAAATAATCAATAAAATGGTGCTTATCAACTCCCCCACACTTAACCTTGAGCGTCTCGCGAAACTAATAAGTCAGTATCCCTTAGGTTTTCTAAAGCATAATTAGAAGCAAATGAAAAGAAATTACCTAAGGTTGTCAATTCTCATAAATCTAAGCTCTATGGATTAGTATCTTGTCCTTAAATCAACAACTTAGCCTTTTCATCCATCATGAATTATTGAGATGAATTTAAATCATAGCCTCTCAAGGAAAATTTTGGTGGCTCTCTCCTTAAGTTCTAACTTGATGATGGAAGTGGAGCTCACTCAAACACACATGCTTCTTGCACTACCATAGGCTTGCTTATTATCTAATCTCCACCATTAATCATGAATAGGATCAACAACTATAAAAACAAACGAAAACATGGAAAATGATAAGACATGGAGTAAAAATCAAGGAAATGGAAAAAATGGATAAAGTGGAAGACTTGAGTGCTCAAGGATGTTTCTAATGAATTTTGCCCCTCTTTACAGTCCTCTAGTGATATCCAAAGTTTGATGGAGTCCAATTTGAATAATTCTTTTGATTTGGATGAAGAAACCCTTCCTTGGTCTAATGTGCCAAATTTCCTTTTGTGTGCCAACTTTGCTCTTTGTTTTGTTCTCTAAAATTTTTCTTTCTTTCTTTTCTCTACTGTAATCAGAATGAATGTGGAACAAATCTTCAATTTGCATGAGCTGCCGTGAGCTTCAAGAACAGCAGAATACTTCATTCCTTGATTCCAAGCCTTGGATACCCAATTCTCAATTCCAAGTTAACACAAACTGCTTTTCTCTTCACTTGTCTCAGATTTGTTTCTTTGCAATGGCACAGATTTGCTTAGTTTCAGATTTTCCAGCTTGTAATTCTTCATTCTTGTAAAGTCAGAAATCAGATGTCAAAAATTCTGATCAGCAGGTGGAATTTCAGCCGAATTACTACACTGCATTTCATCTTTTCTGATTTCTCTTTTCTGCTGCAATTCCAGCTCACGATCTCAATGTTCCTGCTCTCCATAACCTCTAATAGCTGTCGAGTGGTTTACTTTCAATTCAATTCAGCTTTTAATGATTGCAATCAGCTGGATTCTAGCCTCACCACTGCACAGATTTTCACTGCTTCAAATCAGCCTTTTACAGCCTTCAATTCGGATTGTCTTCAGCTTGTTTTCAGCTGCAATTCAGATGCTAGCATTTGGCAGCAACCTTGCATTAGTTTCAGCTCAAAACAGTCCAGCTTGTATCATTTCAGCTCTAAAATTCTGCACAGATTTGGCAGATTACAAGCAGTGCAGTTTTTCAGCCCTTTTTTCAGCCTTTGGTCAGCTTTTCGGATTGTAGCAAAATGCTACTGATCTTTCTATCCAAGAACAGCTGAAGTCAATTCAATCCCTGATCAGTTCAATCCCAACATTTCTGCCCAAAATTGTAGATTCACAGAAATTTTTTTTCTTTTTGGCACAAGTTTTCTTCATTTGTTGCCATGGTTCTCCTCATTGTAGATTTCATCTCTTTTCAGCCATTCTTGCATTGCTTTCAATTCAGATCAGTTTGTTCAATTTCAGGAGCTCCAAATTGAGTTGTTAAGCATGCAATTCACTGCCCAAAACATTTTGCTCACAACTTTACTTTCATTTATTGCATTCCACTTGGATTTCAAAGTATGATAAGGAATCTAGATCTCCATTTTTGCTTCCATCTCCCTTGCCCATTCTGGATACCAACTCACTCAAACTCATGCTTGGCACATGAAAATTTTTTTTTTTTCGAGTTGAAACGCATCCTTGATAAAAATTGCTTCCGAATCACCAATCACTCCCCCACACTTAAATCTTTGTCCGTCTCGGGCAAAATAGCATCATCGAAACATACCAAGCAAGCAAATCCATAGAAAAATTGGGGTTAAGATTAGGAATAAGGAAAAACAACTAGAATAGAATAGACAAATTGATGTGGAAAGGTAAATAAATGGATTAGTTTCTATAGATGTGATCCAATCACTGAAATATGATTTTGAAAGAACCTAAGCAAGTTCTAGAGTTCAATAACATATGTGTCACAAATAATAGGCTAATTCTCACTAGGTAAAAATAATTCATCTCAATTCATCAATTAAGAATCTAAAACCAAGTAGTACTCAAGCATCCAAGATTTCATCCATTGGCTCAAACCCTAAGTTTGGACAACCAAATTTAATTTATTTTCCAAAAGACTCTAAAATGCTATGGGATAACCTAGAGAGATACATTTATTTCTACTCATGCAAGAAAAGTACAAAAAGAAATAACAATGTATTTACAAGGACTCCTATGCATTCTACTCTACTCATGCATTTATTAGCAAGAAAATTCTACTTCTAGAAAGCATGAAAATGAAAAATGCAATAAAAGAAAATACAAGCAAGAAAAATCTCCCCTTTATTTCTGGTGGACGGAGTCTATCCAGAAGGAGCCTCCAACGTGGTAGTGGAGGTGTCTGGGTGGCTGAGAGAGCTAGGACTCCCCCACACTTGAACTTCACAAAAATATTCTCTGGTGGCCTAAGGCGATTCAGGTTCAAAATCCATGGAAGGAATGGAGTGCTTTTAATTAAAGTTAGATCATCTCCTCCTTCTTGATGCCCTTCAGAAGTACTTCCAGGAGGCTGGAGTCTGTTCAGTTGGAGTACCCACTCTGGAAGTTTTCTGGACCCTGCAAAACAATGTAATACCTCTCTCAAGCGTTTAGGGTCAGAAAGAAATGAAATAATATCAGTTTCTGCATAAAATGAATCCAAAACTGCATCATGTCCAATTAAATCAATTCTTGGTGCCTCAATAAATTTTTCACAATTATTTCCTACGACATTTGCATCCAAAAACTCATCACAGATAATGAAATCAAATTTTGGCACTTCAATAAAAATTTCACAATTATTTCTCAACACAGATGGATCAAGCAAAGTATCACAGCCTATGAAATCAATCTCAGGTGTCTCAATGAATTTTTCATAGTTATTTTCAGCATAAGATATATCAAGAGACTCATCACAAAAATCAATATCAATTGCAGGCTCTTCTAGAAATTTTTCACACTCAGCATTTGCATCTAATGTAACACCACATGCTTCATTTTCAACCAATTCAACACTAGGTACCTCTATGCAAATTTCAGAAAAGTTAGGAGAAGAATTTACCTGATCGTGCTGAAAAGTACCTGGAGATTCTACAAAAGTAGATGTATCCGTGTTCTCCTCCTGGTCATGTTCGAGCTCCTCTTCAGCCTCAAGCTCTGGTGGACACTCAACTGGAATAGGTGATCCTTGGGTGTTTGCTTCCACCATGCAAGTCCCTACACTTTCTGTTTCGTTCTCTAAATCTTGTGGTGGTCCCTGGGGCTTAGTGCAATCCCCTACACCAGTGGAATCATCTCCTCTGCATGCTTCTTCTGTAATATCTGCAACAACAGTATCAGAAAAATTAGGACCACTAATAACACTATCATCACAAAATAAAAGACTAGAATGGTCCTGTGGAGCTTCAGTTTCTTCTGCTGGAGCTGAAAAATTTGGAATTGGATTTTGAATAGGAGTCTCCGGAGGAATGCATGCTGTAGGTGCCCAAACTTTAATGTATTCTTCTTCTTCTTCTATCACATTTGCAAGATTACTTGAAGAAGGACTTGTCCATACACTAGGGTCACCTTGAACTGATATAAAACCAACTCCGGGGCTCTCAGAATCAAGAGTTGCTTGAGAATATAATTGTCCTGATTCTTGGGCTAGCCTTTGTTTCACTTGATCAACTAATTTTGCAATGCGTTGTAGTTGTTGTTGATTTTGCTCTTGTTGTTGTTGTAACATCTCCATCATCCTTTGTTGTTGAGCCTCATCCCAATCAGGATCATCAAAACCTCCTTGGTTAGTGTGGAACCCCTGTTGGTCTTGAAATGGAAAATAGGGCTGCTGAAGTCCAGGAGGAGGCTGTGCATGCTGAAATGGAAACTGTTGGGGCTGCTCAAATGGATGAAATGACTGATTAAATTGCTGAATATTTGGTTCACAAGTTGGTGGAGATGGCTGAAAACTGTAGCCCTGAAAATCTTGAATCTGAGGTTGAAATTGTTGTGGTGAACACTCAAATTGATGTGAGGGCTGTTGGTACTGATTTTGGTGCTGAATTTGTTGAGGATATGGCTGGAAATTGCTTTGGAAATTTGATGGACCTTGCTGAAAACTATTCCCCTGAAAACCTTGATTTTGGTTAAATGTTGACTGTTGATGCTGAAAACCTTGCTGAAAAGGCTGAGACATCTGCTGGAAATTTTGAAAGCTTCCTTGAACTTGCTGATTTTGGTGGTATTGAGGCTGAAAATTCTGATATTGCTGTTGGAATTGTGGCTGCCCATTCTGAAATGTTTGCTGAAAATTCGAATTAGGCTGCTGAAAGTCTTGACTTGGTTGCTGAAAATTTGAATAGTATTGCTGAAACATTTTGATCTTGCAGCCCTGTCACAAAACAAACAAAAAAAATAGCAGCAACCCGTATACAAAAGATAAAGCAAAAGAAAATAGAACCCAATGATATGTCAAAAAGCATACAAGCAAAAATCAAACAAATCAACTAGTTGCTTCCCCGGCAACGGCGCCAAAAATTTGACAGCCCCTAAATACTATGTTAAAGTTGTCACGAAATTGTGGGACCGTCAAATTTAAATGTGAATGAATAACTGGAAACCCTTTTTACAATCAAAATCTGAAAATGTAATATAGGGGCCACAGGTCGTATTTTTCTCGGGGACTAGTTGACGTTGTGTGATTTGTGCTCGTAGTTATGTGTCGTTTGTGAATTTGGGTTTCGAATGTGAATTTGATTTGGTTTCAAATAGAAGTGGAAAACACAATGAGAAGAAGGAAACTCAACCATGGGACTTGTGCCAAAGATTGGAATTAGCTGCAGCAATTGCAGCCGGTCAAGTCAGAATTGGGAGGCTAGGCTTATCAAAGAAAACATTTGCAAAAATGGATGCAGAAATTCGAACTTGAAATCTGATTAAAGCATGCACAAGTTAAATGCAGAAATTCACATGAAGCTGAGATTAAATGCATGCCCGTGCTCGAAACTGAACTTGACAAATGCATGCCCCTACCAGAACTGAATTTTAATGCAGGAATCCAATATAAAGGGCTGATACGCAGAGTTAAAACCTCATTTCAGAATTTAACACCAAGTGCTTGTAATGAACAAACTGCAAGTGGAATCAGAGGTTAACACTAAGCTCACTTGATACAATTTTAGAGAGAATCACTGAGGAGTTCCGAACTGACTCCATGGCAGATATGACACTTGAATTTCAGAAATGAAATTTCTGTGTTTGCAGAAATAAATTGATACGAATCCTAGAAACCAAATGCAGAGATCAAGTTTTACTTCAGAAATGGAATGCTGCAATGTAATGGATGAATAGTCAAGCAAAGTAACTGATCCCAAAGGCTATAGAATTCGAATTGCAGAGCTTCCCTGATACAATTTCAGAACTACAAGTTAAACAAGCAAAATGACAGTGATACACAAATGGAGAAACTGATACGCACAACATGTGCAGGAATTTCAGAAAAAAAAAAGAAACAGAATTCAGAAAGGAATGATACACAGCAAGTTTGTCAGAAATGCAGAACAATTCAGATCAACAAAGTGATCTAACTCAGTGTTGATGCTGAACCTGATACATTCTCAGAATTGCTGAACTAAAACTGCTAAAAATGAATCGATATGCAGGACACGAGGCTGAAACGCAAGTACAGCTAGGCTGAAATTCAGAATTAAAACTGATCGAGAAACAAACTCAACTCTAATGCATTGGCAACTAAATGTGATCTTCAATTTCAGGGAATCAACGAAATACTAATCGAATCGGAAAGAAACTGTAAAAATCAAAAACCAAGTTGGAATTTCAGAATATGGCTGATACGCAGCTGAAATTTGATACGCAAGCTGTAAAACCTGAAATTAACTGAAATGGAAACCTAATGCTCACTAAACAACTACCTACTGATTAACCTTCAACATTTAAACTCTAATTAACAGAGAACAAATTCAGTAATCGAAATTAAACAACTGATACTCAAAACAGAAACAGAACATTGCAGAAATGAAGATTACAGCTAAGAAAACGAGATTAACCAAGCCTCAATCCCTCATCTCAACTCACTAATCCTTTCTGTCACTCAAGGATGAGCCTCGACTTGAGAAATAAGCAATCCATACAAGAAAATGAATTAACTGATACAAATTGCAGAAACGAAATAGCAGAAATAAAATCTAAAGCTAATTACTGAAAGTTTGCTAACTAAACTAAACCCCAATCCCTATCCTTGCTGTCACTCAAGGATTAGCATCGATTTGAGGTGGTCGCGCCTCGAATTGAAGAAAATCTACTGAAAATCTGAAGAAGACGAAGAAATGGAAGCTTGCGGCGAAGACGCGACGACTGTGCGCTGTGGGAAATTTTTCCTTAAGTAATTAAGCACGGACGGTCCAGATTGATCCACTTCAATCCAACGGCTGATCTTGGTCTGATTTGAGCCAAACTTTGTTGATGATGATCTGGGGTCAGGATCTGCCTTGTGGTAGCTCGGATCCTCCAGATTTGCAACGGATGGTCCAGATCAAGCTAATCTTTGAATGGATGATCTAGAGCCCTCCAAGCTTGATCCAACAGTTGATCGAGCTCTGATTGGGATGAAACCTTCAAATCTTGATCAGAGTGCTTGATCAACCCTAGCCCTAGCTCGGATTGCTTCAGATCATCCCGGATGGCTCAGATCTAGCCGCTCTTGAATCGGACGGCCCAGATTAAATCATAATCTTGATAATTCGATCCGGTTCCACTTCCGACTCAAGTTTGACCCAATATGCCCTAGGTCTAGGATCCTTTCATGCCTACAAAAATATATCAGAAAATTAGTGGTCAAATAATCCAAAAATATGTAATTTTGCAATTAAGTCCAAAATAAGAAGAAATCCTAAAACCTAGGGTAAAATCACAATTAAGCAATAAAAACATAGGTCAAACATGGATTTTAACAATTAAAATAATCAATAAAATGGTGCTTATCAGTCGCTCCCACATGCTTGGCAGCCTGTAGTCCGGATATGAGGGCCTCATACTCGACCTCATTATTCGTGGCCCGATACTCCAGTCGAACAGACAGGTGCATTTGCTCTCCACTCGGGGAGATCATCAAGATACCTATCCCACTCCCTGACCGGGCTGCTGAGTCGTCCACATATATCTACCAGGCTTCTTCAACCTCGTCCGCATGCAGCTCACTTAGAAAATCGGCGAGGGCCTGCACCTTGATGGTTAGCCGAGGCTGATACTGAATGTCGTATTCGGTCAGCTCGGTGGTCCACTTAATCAGCCGCCCGGATGCTTCAGGATTGGAGGCCACTCGACCCAAGTTGTTCTTTGTCAACACCACGATAGGGTGTGCCAAGAAATAAGGCCGGAGCCTCCGAGCGCCCAACAACAATACATACATCAACCTCTCGAGTGTCGTGTAACGACACTCGTCTCCCTTTAATAGATGGGCAAAGAAGTACACCGGGTGCTACTCAGCCGCTTCTTGCTTAACTAAGACCATGCTGACCGAGTTAGTTGATGCAGCCAAATAAACATACAGGCTCTCCCCAACCTCTAGTTTAGCCAGTACAGGCAGCTCTGCAAGGTAGGCTTTCAGTTCTTCGAACGCCTTGTCACAGTCAGTGTCCCACTGGAATTTGGTGGCCTTGCGGAGGGTTTTGAAGAAAGGCAACCCTCGTCCAACCGATCGGGAGATAAATCGAGATAGGGCTGTGATTCGCCCTGTGAGCCGCTGTGCCCCTCTGAGATTTCTGGGCGGGGGCATATCCAACAAAGCTTTGACCTTACTGGGGTTGGCCTCGATGCCTCGCTCAGTCACGATGTATCCCAGGAACTTTCCACTCCGGGCGCCGAAGAGACATTTGGCCGGGTTCAGTTTGAGCCCGTATCTCCGCAGTGTCTGACATGTCTCCTCGACACCCGCCACCAAGTCCTCGGCTCGGGTGGACTTGATGAGGATGTCGTCCACATACACTTCAACATTTCTTCCGATCTAGGATCGGAAGACTTTATTCATCATGCGCTGGTAGGTGGCTCCAGCGTTCTTTAGTCCGAACGGCATGACGGTGTAACAATAGGTACCGTCTGCCGTAATGAAGCTGATATTCTCCTGATCTTCGACGGCCAGGGGTACTTGATGATACCCCTGGTAAGCATCCAACATGGAAATGAACTCGTTGCCAGCTGTCGAGTCCACCATCTGGTCGATCCAAGGCAAGGGATAGCAGTCCTTCGGGCAGACCCTGTTGAGGTCCCGAAAGTCAATACAAATCTGCCACTTATTGTCTGGATTGGGCACCAACATAACATTGACTAACCAGGCCGGGAATTGCACCTCCCGGATGTGTCTGGCCTCCGTCAGCCTCTCTATTTCGGCTCGGATCGCCTTATTTTGCTCGGTGCTGAAGTCCCGTTTTCTCTGTTTCACGGGCCGAGCATGGGGATACACGTGGAGGCGGTTCTCCGCCACCTCCGGTCGAACGCCTTTCAGTTCTTTGACTGACCAGGCAAAGACATCTTGGTTTCGAGCCAAGCATTCTAGCAGGGGCTTCTTCAGTTCCTTGGACAGCCCTGCTGCTATCTTGACTCGGGCATCCTCCCGATCTGGGAGGAGCTGCACCTCCTTCTTATCTTCATGCAACTCAGACCAAGGGGAGGCTTGGACCATGTTGCAATCAAAGAAGGGACACGGAGCCTTGCGACTCTCTACCTGGATGTCATCCACGTAGCATCTCCTGGCCACTCTTTGGTTGCCCTTGACTTCCCCCACCTTGTCCCCGATTGGGAACTTAACCTTCAGGTAAAAGGTGGAGGCGACGGCCCGGAACTCGTTGAGGGCCGGTCGGCCCAAAATGGCGTTGTAGGACGAGGGAGCGTCCACCACCAAGAAAGTGGACCACCGAGTTCTCTTCAGTGACTCCTCGCCCAAGGAGATGGCCAGTTTGATCTGACCAATAGGCTGAACCAGATTCCCCGTGATACCAAACAACGGGGTCGCTACCAGGTCCAGCTAGGACCTCTCGATCTGGAGCTGGTCGAACGCTCTCTTGTAGAGTATGTTGACTGAGCTGCCAGTGTCCATTATGGTGCGGTGGACTTGATAGTTGGCGATGACGGCTGTTATGACCAGCCGTCATCGTGTGGGACCTCTAGCCCCTGCAAATCCTGAGACCCAAAACTGATCTGGGGCCCTTCCGCTTGAGCCGAGCTAGTGCCGACTTGATGTATCTCCAGTCAGCGTACCTGTGCCTTCCGGGCGCGATTGAAGTCTCCTCCCGTTGGTCCGCCCGAGATGACATTTACGCCCCCTCGGACGACATTCTGCTGGTTGGCCTGGTCCTCATCCATCTCCTCGTCCCCAGCCCTGTTCCCCTGAGGGAAGAGATTGCGGGCAACTGGGTGTTAGTAGGAGCCCTAGAGCCAATCATGTGATGATTGACTAGAGGCATTTTTTATCATTTTCTATCATTAATAAAGACATGATTGGTTATTATACTTACTTTGTATTCTGTGCCGAATGACTAAGTATAATAATGTCCTTGTGTAGTAGGTTCTTATCTACATTATATCGATTGGTTGAATCGATAGTGAGATAATGTAGAGAACACTATACTAAATTATTCCTAGTCAAGCATTAATATTCAAGGACAATATTAATGCGTGGAGACTAGCATGTAGGTCAACTGATGACTTGAGCTCACAAGTCATAGATATGTGATATCAAGTTGACACATGGGTATACATTGGAGAATGTATACTGAATAACCCGCCATGAGAAAGTTTCATAGATTATCATATGAGTGTCATAAACTTTCTCATGTGACTATTGGTATGAATAGTCCTTAGACCTGAAGTCACTACGGTTCCCTACATAAGTGGTTATGTACTTTGGTATCGTCAAACGTCACCCGTAACAGGGTGGACTATAAAGGCAATCACTGGGTATGTAATGAATTATGCGGAGGGATGTGAATGATGTAGATGGGATCTATCCCTCCCATATGACGGGAGTGATATCTGTGGGCCCCTTGATCGAGTAGGACTACTGAAACGCATGACCATGCTCAAATGAGTCAATATGAGATATTGAGCTCATTTGTTTGAGTGAGTCTACTCGGGGATCAAGAAACACAAGAATGATTGAGGATGACACGGTCTATGCCTCATTGGTCAATCTAGATATCAAGGATTGAAGGACAAGGTCATACATTATCATAGTCACGGAGGTTTAGTCGGATCTCGACTTTTCTTGTTACTTGGGTAGCAATGATGCATTGCTAGATGCCGCTCATTGCTTATGTGTCTAAAGTGTTTAGGCGCATTGCCAACGTCATGAGAACCTATTGGGTCACACACAAAGGACACAATGCTTCGGGAAAGTTGTTCGACAGATCTGAGCCCGAATTGGGAACTCGGGAGATCTGAGCCCGAGTTGGGAACTCGGGAGACCTGAGCCCGAGTTGGGAACTCGGGAGGTCAGTTCGGGGGACTCGAGTTGGGAACTCGAGAGAGACCGAGTCGGAGCTCGGCGGGCCGAGTCGGAGCTCGGCGGACCGAGTCGGAGCTCGGCGGATCGGGTCGGCACTCAGCGGATCGGGTCGGCACTCAGCAGACTGGGTCGGAGCTCGGCAGACTGGGTCGGGAGCTCGCCACTCGGGAGACTTGGTCGGGAGACCGAGTCGGAAGCCCAAGAGGCCCGGTCGGAGTTGCATGAAGGAAAGAGAAAAAGTCTCTCTTCATTGGATGAAAAGATTCTTTTCTTGCATAGGAAATGATAAAGAGTCACATAAAAAGATGTGCTCTTTATTGGGAAGCCAAAGAGACACAAAGCTCTTCATATTCATGGGATGATTATAAAAGAGGGTCTTGTGACTTTGGATGGGGGCTTCTTCTTGCCTTAGCTTTTCCCCTTCCCTTCCTCTCTTCTTCCTCTCCTCCACTCTTGGCCGAAACCTTACTATAAGGTGTTTGGTGGTTTCGAGCTACCCCAAGTTGCTAGCACAACTAAGGTAGCTCTCCCGAAGTTGAGAGATTATGTCCGTGTGGATACGAATAGAGGCACGAATGCTTGAATGTGCAAGAGATCCGACACATCTTGGACGAGCGGGATAAATGAAGGGCACGCTTCAAAGGTAAAACAGTAGATAAATCTATTAGATAGATAGCTTTATACGAGTTTTCTTTCGCATGGATCGCTCGTGGGTTCTTGTTTCCACTGCATTTTTATTGTTTTGTGCCGGGAGAACCCAACACTGGGGAGTTTCCTCGTAACTCCTCGGTCGTTGGGTCGACATTCGAGCCACCTCGGCCTACACCTCGTCCAGGTGGTGTCTGTCGTACTCGCCCTCTAGGGGGCAGGGGCTCGGCCCCGACCAGCTTGGCGGCACTCCTCGGTGGCGTGGTCGTGGCTCTGATGGAAGGTGCAGTATGGCCTCCATCGGGCGGGGAAACACCCTTGGGTCACCTGCTGTACATGCTGCAGCTCCATGCCTGCACGCTCGGCGAGCCCACGCGGGCTGCGAATAGGTCCCCCTGGGGGCCTAGCACCCTGAACGGGATTGGGAGGTGCTATGGCGGCCGACTCCTTTTTGCTAGCGGCCTGCGCCTCCTCCACATTGATATATTTGATAGCCTTGCCGAGAAGGCTGTCGAAGTCCTTCGGGTGCTTCATGATCATCGAACGAAAAAACTCCCCGTCCTGCAAGCCCTGGGAGAAAGCGCTGACCATGACCTCCTGGGTGGCAGTCGGCACGTCTATCGCCACCCCATTGAACCTTTTGATGTAGGCCTTGAGGGTTTCCTTCGGGCCTTGCTTCAGGGCGAACAGATTAAGGCTTGTCCTGTGGTGCCGTCGACTGCTAACAAAGTACTGCAGGAACACTCTTTTGAGCTCCTCAAAGCTCGTAATCGACCCCTCGGGGAGTCGGTCGAACCATCTCTGGGCTGCGCCAGAGAGGGTTGTCAGGAAGGCTCAGCACTTGACGCCTTCCGGATACTGATGAAGCAGAGCCGCGCTCTCGAACTTCATCAAATGCTCCTCCGGATCCGTGGCCCCCGCATATCGGGGACAGTAAAGAAACGTAGGTGGTGGGGCACTAGGTCTTCCAAGACCCAGGGGGCAAAGGGACTATGTACTAATGCAACTGAAGCAGGATCAGCTGGGGCCTTTCCCTTGTCCAGTCGCCTCCCACGCACCGGGTTGGACACTGAGGCTTCTTCTGACACAGAATGGGCCTCCTCACCTTGGCCTCGGGGGACGACTGCAAGGGGAGGCGCAGAGCCGCCCTCAGGCCGAGAGGGTCTTCCTTATCCTCTGGAAGGCCGATGTGCCACTGGCTCCGGGCCCTGAGGCCCCTGACTGGCGGCTTGTGTGGGCCTTTGAGAAGCCCTTTGAGCTCGCGTAGCCATTAGAACCTCGTACTCCTCGCGGGAGACCTCCACAGTGAACGGGTTGGGGTCTGCTATCTTCACTTCCGATCAGGCTGCTGGTGTCCCTCCTTCTAGTGCCAAATTTGATCCTGTCGCGAAGTGAGTTGGACACCCCTACAGCTGAATGGGCCTCCGGGGAGAGCGAGGTCGCTGAGGTGGTCTACCGAGCTGGATCGCCTCTAGCCTGCAAAACAGAGACCGTTAGAACCCGCCGGGAAAAGTCCCCGGCCAGACACTCCGACGGTCAAGTCAGTACTCGACGGTGGCGATGGAAAGCGATAGAACATTATGAAATTGTACTATCGCGTGTACCTGAGAGATGCGAAGTGAGGAGGCTTATATAGCCGGGGAAGCTGACATCTCTTGCCCCGCCTGCCACCTGTTGTCATATAGCAAGGACAAGGTAATGCATGCCCAGAGGTGGCAGGATAAAGTAGCACATACTGTATTAACGAAAGGGGCACTGCCAACTTAATGGTGGGGGCAGTTAGACGCCGCTCAGCCTGACATCAGTGTATATAGTCGTGGTACGGGGGGACAGAGTGTGGCAGGAAGATCACTACCTCAGCGAGATATCCGTCGTTTGAGACCAGGATGGCTTCAGTCCTGCGTCGACCCCGTACAACATTTGGTAGTCTGGTGTCAGGAAGTGGTTGTGTCTGTCGAGACCGACAGAGGGCCTATGAGGGTGCCGACTGGGGGCACTGAATGATGAGGCCGGCTGAGGGCCTAGGAAGGTGCCGACAGGGGCACTGAATGATGAGGCCGGCTGAGGGCCTAGGAGGGTGCCGACTGGGGCACTAAGTGACGAGGTGTAAAGTAATACCCCTCCAGGTTTGGCTCCCCGTCGACGCGTGGCGGACGTTCTGGGGGTAAGTCCGAACCCGAGGGAGCATTACTTTATGCCTCGTCACTTAGTGCCCCAGTCGGCACCCTCCTAGGCCCTTAGTCGACCTCATCATTCAGTGCCCCAGTTGGCACCTTCCTAGGCCCTCAGCTGACCTCATCATTCAGTGCCTCAGTCGGCACCTTCCTAGGCCCTCAACTGACCTCATCATTCAGTGCCCCAGTCAGCACCTTCCTAGGCCCTTAGCCGATTTCATCATTCAGTGCTCCCAGTCGGCACCCTCATAGGCCCTCAGTCGGCCTCGGCAGACACAACCACTCCCTAACACCAGACTACCAGAAGCTGTACGGGGTCGGCACAGGACTGAAGTCATCCTGATCTCAAACGACGGATATCTCGCCGAGGTAGTGATCTTCTTGCCACACCCTGTCCCCCCGTACCACGACCACATACACTGATATCAGGCCGAGCGACGTCTAACTGCGACCACCTTTAAGTTGACAGTGCCCATTTCCTTAATACATTATGTGCTACTTTATCCTGCCACCTCTGTGCATGCATTACCTTGTCCTCGCTATATGACAACAGGTGGCAGGCGGGGCAGGAGCTGTCAGCTTCCTCGGCTATATAAGTCTCCTCACTCCGCATCTCTCAGGTACGCGCGATAGTGCAATTTCCATCGCCACCATCGAGTACTAACTTGACCGTCGGAGTGCCTGGCCGGGGACTTTTCCCGGTGGGTTCTAACGGTCTCTGTTTTGCAAGCTAAAGGCGATCCAGCTCGATAGACCACCTCAGCGACCTCGCTCTCCTCGGAGGCCCATTCAGTTGTAGGGGCGTCCAACTCACTTCGCGACAGGATCAGAGATTTTTAAAGAATATTTTTTTTAATGTGATATGATATCAATGAGTCGGAGCTGAAATAATATTTGATATTGAAATTTTATCATTTTATCATATGTGTAATATTAAATATGATGATTTTGGTTGAAGATGACTTTACATAGCAACAATAACATGTAATCTTAGCAGAAATTACAGATCAAATCAGTCATGGCCAAAAGTACCAGAAAGGAATCCATGCAATATAAGGTTAGAGATGCGATTTGGCAAAAACTTGCTTAAAGTAAGAAAGTCCATCGATGGCATAGTAGAAAAGGACTCCTATGTCATGTCTCAACATAAAAGAGCTGTTAGTCCAATATACAATCGAACAACATCTTCTTTATATGATGGACAATTTAAAAAATTTATATAAATACCCATGCAGTATATATGACCTCTAGTCTCAAATAAAGATATGACATATAAAGAAATACATCCATAGCTATAAAATCCATAAAACTCACCTAAGCTGTACTCCGAGTATGTGCGCAGCAAAACATCACATAAAGTCCAACAGATAACTCATAAATATAAACCACGAGTCAAATACAATTCAATACAAGTCCACGACGTAAAACAAATATAGAATAAGAGGTATGCGGTAATAGAAAATAAAAACACGCAGAAGAACCCAAGCCGGAGTCGTCGGGACTTAGAACTGACAGCTGGGCTCCCTTGACGACCAATCAACCTGAAAATAAAAATATGGTGACGGGTGGTGAGTCCAAGTGGACTCTGCGGGTATAGCGAAAGATATGCATGACAGTATAAGTAGTTGTACGAGCTATAAAAAAATAACAGGATATAGTCTCAAAGGAAATATCAGAATATGAAAATACCAAATGAATTTACATACCATAAATCAACCTATCCTGATCATAAAAGGCTCGTATCATATGAGCAGGTGCAGAGTCATCGACACCAAACACATAATATCTCTTGTATGTGCATGTCAAACATATGTAGCAAATAAATGCAACAATCACAATTAAATGCACAATACATCATATACATATGATACAATGGTATGGTCACTCGTGACACCAGTCAAGCCACCGAGATATGTCATATGTGTCGGTCGAGTGGGTAGGGTTGTAACAATGTGCACATTCTGCCATCATTGCTCCTGAGTGACCGAGTGGACACGATGTTGGTGGAGCTATCATTCCACCCCATGTACATATGGGGGAGATATCTCTCTCATCTTCTCAGATCACTAGAAAGAGGAGGGATCCCTGCTTGCTACCACGCTCCGGAACCGCTACCCGTGAGTAGTCGAGTGGAGCAGTACAAAGCAAATGCACACATCCAACAGTAACCACTAACTCATGAGTGGTTATAAATATATGCAGCAAATAAATGCAGCAATCACAATTAAATGCATAATGTATCATATGCACATGATGCAATGACATGGTCACTCCTGATACTAGTCAAGCCACCGAGATATGTCATATGTGTCGATCGAGTGGGTAGGGTTGTAACACTGTACACACTTTGCCATCACTACTCCTGAGTGACCGAGTGGACAAGACGCTGGTGGAGCTATCATTCCGTCCCATGTACATATGGGGGAGATATCTCTCTCATCTTCTCAGATTACTAGAAAGAGGAGGGAGGAGGGATCCCTGCTTGTTACTACGCTCCGGAATCACTACCCATGGGCAGTCGAGCGGAGCAGTACAGAGCAAATGCACACACTCAACAGTAACTACTAATCCATGAGTGGCTAAGTGTGCAGATCATGTAGCAGACATCAAGCTTAAACCACAAGGGAGCCGATGGTGGTCGGCATGCAACGATGCAGAGATGGTGCATAACTCAAACACATGCAACCCCTACTAGGTCGTCAATATATAACTCAACCTAATATGCACAAGTCGAACACATGTATCATAATCTAACCATCATACATCTAAATACATATGCAAGTATAACTAGAATCAATCCATATAAACATACAGTGGCATGCTATTATATCTATGTATACATACTCGCATTAATACTATACAGAATCAGATATCAATAAAATGAGACTGTATAGATTAAAATTAGATCATATCCAAGATCAAACAATAAGTATCAAGTAGGATAACAATGACAGCAGATATAAGGTAAATAATAACCTACTGAACAAATATAAACAACCATGCATAAAGGTAAGGTGGATCTAAAGAAGATAAGTAAGAAATACTCGCCTCCAATGGAAGAAATCTATATGCGTAGGGAACCACCTGCTGAATAATCAACAATAATAAATCCAAATCAATATCCTATATCAAAGGACATAGTTAAATAGCTATTGTAAAAAAAAATACTAATTAGCTAATAAATCCCTAAATCGTATTAGGGCTAACTTCCAATTAATCCCATTCCTTGAGATCATTCAATGTTAATCCCATTTTAACCCTAAAAGGTCTCCTCCCTTCCTTGGTTAGGTTCATTCTCACACAAATCAAGTAATGCCATATCTTAATCATACCAATCCAAACCATGTAATGATTAATTCTGTTAACGCTACTCTAAAGAAAACCCTTTTGGTCATGTTACACATGGTTGATAATCGGGTAGCACCTCAACTGAGCTAGCTATAACCAAAACCCTATAGGATTGGGCAACAACTGTGATTATTCACAACCACCACCAAATGAGACTACAGCTCTATACCATTCATACAACTCACCATCATAAACTCATGGTAAGGATATTCCATAAACAATGATCCAATCATAACAAGACACACTACCAATCCAAGGCGATCTCAGAACAAGGAAGAGAGGACCAAAATCCAAATGGAATCATCCCAACCCACAAAACACTCCCATCCCCACCACTACGGCAGTGGAGAAGAAACCCCAAAGAGAACATCCAAAAACAAGCATCCAACTTCATCTTATTAGATCATGCAAGGCCAAGTCAAATCCTAAACTTGAAGCTCATGGTAGTTGCTTGGTTCAAATCAACATGGTTGAATGATTCCCAAACCTGGCAACCACAAAAATTCCAATCCAAAACCAAGAGTTCCAACACAAAACTCGCTCAGAAATCAAACATAAATTTCAAAGACAGAGTAATCCCAAGATCTAGTTTAAACCACAGTGTGATCATGGTAGAAGATTTAAACCCAAAACAGAATTGAAATCTCATTCCCAATACAGCGAAAACCTCACAAAACACCAATCGATTAAGTGACCCACAATCTGAGATCTAATTCCTAAACCCCAATCCATTTGGAAACCTAACTTATAGAAATCTCACCTGAATCGCCACCGGCAGGAACCCCTCTGCTTCGATTATCCTGATTTGCAAAGTCCTGTGAAATCAATCCCTTCCCAACGGATTCGGTCCGTTTCCCCTCCTTCGGTGAGCTCCTAATCAACTCCCAGACTGCCCCATTTCAAGTCCTGCCCAAACCAGCCGATAGCAGTTAAAAATAGTGGCAATAACCGGCGATCAACAGGAGGAAATAATCACAGCAAGAGTCAGCTTACGCAAGCTTATAAGAATCCATCGAGAGTCGGAAACCTACCTCCTAGAAGGATCGCCGCCACTATTGTCTTGCCGGCTGTAGAGGTCGCCGACAACTCAGCGCAATCACCCAGCCTCAGATCTGTTGCTCCGCACAGAGATCCTTGTCCAAAACTCGAAGACCTCACTGTGGCACCGCGACGACCATGAGTGAAGAAGAAACTCGTTGATCAATGGAATCAGAGCAGAGGTGTTTTCAGTGGAGAAGAAGCAAAGGAAGAGGAGATGAGACATTTGCGGCAAAAATAGTGAAGAAGAGAAGTCACCCATGTTAGGTGGCATTTTTGCAATCAATCCCATCGCTTTTGACCAATCCCATATCAGCCCTTAGGTTATTTTTCATTTTATACCTTCTCTTTTGGATTCTTTCTCATATCCCCTATTAGGATGTATACTAAAAGCCTAACTTTTGTTAGGATATCTATAATTTGGATTGAGAATCACATGATCATTGTTTGTATTTTATATTTATTATATGTGTGCATATTGTCTAATACTTTACATTGTAGATAACATGATGTATGGTGTTACACAGAAGATCATGTTATCAGTCCCTTGTAGAATATAAGTAGAGGCTCACAACCAAGATGATTTTGGACAAACCATTGGCATAGTTGTAGTGTAATTTGGTATTGGTCTATCTTGACCATAGAATTACACTAGTACACTTTGTGTGTATTGAACATGCGCTACAAGAAAAACATTAATTACCGACGGAATTTCTGACTGAAATTATTATTCCGTCGGAATTTTCGGGAAAAAAGCCATGTGGATGGGAAAACCAGTTTAATTAGGGCAGATTCCCTTTCCTCTTTTCCTCTCGCCCGCGTTCCTTCGTTGCTTCGCGCCGTCGCCACCTCCGGTCTCCTCCCTCACTCGCGGTGTGCTCGTTCTCCGGTAAGTTTGGTTTTTTGTTTTCTCCTTTCTCTGGCCGGTCGGCAGCATCGACGGCGCGACCAGATCTGGCCGCGCTCGGGCTCGGCTGGCCAGATCTGGCCCACGCGGGCTCGGCCGACCAGATCTGGCTGCGCACGCGCGCGGCCTGGCAGAACTGGCCATGCGGGGGCGTGGACGGCTAGTTTTGGCCGTGTGCAGGCCGCGACCGACCAGAGCTGACCGCGCCTGGCCCAACCGCGACCACGTACGTCCGGCCAGGGCTAGAGTTGCAATTAGGGTTCGAACAATTAGGGTTCCAACCTTAGTTCCAACCTTAACCCATAATGAGTTGATCTCATGTAGTTGATCGATAACATCTCAGTGTGGATCTGTTGTGATTAGGGAATGGTTTTCTTTGATTTTATCCGTTGACCTTCTGTGCTAATCTTGATTATTGGCAATCAGTTTCTTAAGCTTTCTTTGATTTTTGGCAATCAGTTTCTACTGATCTTGATGATCTTCCTAGCTGTGGCATGTTTCTCTGCTGTGAGTTTGGGTTGGAAAATAGGATTAGGGTTGTGATCTGTGTTTTTGGATCAGAATTGAAGATCATTAGATTAATCCATGTATTTTTGATCAGATGATTGAATTTAGTGTGGTTAGAGTTAGGAGTATTCCAATGAGTTGTCTCCCCGCTTGGATTAACTTTTTAACTATTATTTATTTTTTCTTAGGTTATTGATTTTGCTGCTCTTCTCCGACTTGCATCTAATCTTCAGGTATAATTCGTTCTTATGTTTTTTGTTATGTTAGAATTAGCAAATACTTGTTATTTTATTCTTTAATAATGAGGTATCTTTAGTTATTATATGATTTAATTATTTTGTTAATTTAACATGTTATTTTAGAATTTATTATAAGAGATAGCATTTAGAATTAATAATTTAGCTATATCTTACTAACACCATGATAGTTGCTTTCATTAGAATAATTTAGGTATATCTTAATGAATTTAGTTTAATTTTATTCTATTTAGGCAACAATGTATATGAATAAGGCTTAGATGTACAATCGATTAAAAAATGGATTTATTAGAGATGATTTATTATTGATCTTGAACAATTTATGAATTTTGCTAAGAGTCATCCAGAATGTATGAATGATGATAAGTTAAAGTGCCCGTGTAATCATAAAAAATGCGATTCCTGCTAGATTCCTTATCTCGTCTGCCATCACAGGACACCCCAGGGCTCTCTCATCCGCTGGCTGATTAAGTTTTTTTGAGGTATGTTCAATTATATATTAATTTTTTAATTTATGATTAATCTATCGTTGAATGTGTGCTTTATACTAATATGTTGATTTGATTTTTATTTCAGCGATCCTCTGTAATCTGGTATGTTTTTACTTATAAAAAAAATATTTCAATTAGACACATGCTGTTACAATTTGTGTATTATTTATGATTTTGTTGCTCGCATATCATTAATATCAAGTTCTACTTGTCAGGGAGAGAAGATTAGATTTGCTTTCAAAATAGAGCACTTGTCTCTTAGATGGTGAAGTATTTCAGATTTTATTTTTAGTTTATTTGTGTTTTGTTATTATAGGATGTATTGCTTATGTTTCATGTTGTTTGTAGTTTATTTTATCAATTGACTCATTATTAGACTGTCTAACAACAGTTTGTGCAAATACTTCACTTGATGTTTTCAATTTGAATAACAATACCTACTGTAAGTGTATCCATTGTTGTTCTTTAGATGTAGGAATTCTTCCTTCTCGACATGGTGAAAAATCAAAAGAACTTGGTAAAAGGTAGATGGTATTTTTTGTGCCTTGGTTCTTGTCTTGTGATCGGATCATTTCAAATGAAGTTGGGTCATTTTAGATTGACAACATATTTGAGTTGTTTTATTCGAAATTTATTCTTTCAATAATTCCGAATATATCTCCTCGGTATTTGACTTAGTCGATTCACGACCGTTGGAACTTCCGGGAGGTTGCTTTCGGAGGAAGCAAACTGATTTGTATTTCACGTCGAGGCTAGTGTTGGACACTATCTCCATAAAATGATATTGCTCCGCTACTGGTGCTCACGGATAGCAACAATTCGTTTCCAAGTTACAACGACGTCGTCTCGGAATAGTAGCACTTCAAATTCCGAGACCGGCGAACCTTCCGTAGGCTTCTCGGACTCTCGATGCAGAAGAGGGAGGAGTGCAAATGCTTATAGATTGCAATGTTTGAATGAATGAAATGATCTAGTGGAGGGATCTATTTATATTGAGTGAAGAGGTAAGTACCCTTTGGTTCGGACAGATCTGGACCGTTCATAACAAAAGGGTATAACCTTTTAAAGGTGATTTAATCTCGTCCCTTGATCTGAAGAGTTATAACTCTTCATATCCATCTTGATCTCGGCCGTCAGATTAGAACATTTAATCCGACGCCTCAGATCCGTTCTCCCTCTTCACATTCAGATCTTTGATCGGATGCTCCAGATCGCACCTTCTTGCGATCTGTCCAGATCTTTGATCCGACCGCCACCATTGAGCGTGTCTTGAACAATTAATTTCTCATTCACCCTTATTCAGTTTTGAGCAAATAAATAGTCCAGATTTATCTACGCGAAACGTAGATTTCGATTTTGAAGTCAAACCTGACTTTCAACGATCGATGGCATCAAAATCGTATCCAATAATCCCCCACATGAATGGAAATTAATGCATGTATTGCATGTATGCATGCTGACACTTTACAAGAGTCCAATCGATAAGTCAATGCATCGGGAAAGATAGCTTGTGGCTTTGAACCTTCCGTAGTGGAATGCTATCGAGCATACTAGGCTGCGCAGTAAATGTGATGTCTTGAACTGCTCAGCTGTTGGTGTATACTAAGACATAACACCCACACAGAGACTTATCTCACCCACTTTTAGTTCTCATGGTTGGTTCCGTTTCGGCCATGGACACCATCTTGGATTCATGAGTATTTCATTGAAGCGGCCTATCTTCACACTCACATAGGTGACACTTCTATATCCTACCATACTCCACCTTAAAGGTATAGAAGTCATT
Organism: Boesenbergia rotunda; assembly: GCA_024364735.1. Taxonomy (NCBI): domain Eukaryota; kingdom Viridiplantae; phylum Streptophyta; class Magnoliopsida; order Zingiberales; family Zingiberaceae; genus Boesenbergia; species Boesenbergia rotunda. Next base: position 10,113 of record JAGFNQ010001999.1, on the reverse strand, counting down.
AAAAGCATAAGCTTATCCTCACTACATGTGGTAGGACAGCACCAAATCATCCTAGGATTGGGATAGTAGAGATAATTATTTCTCTTGTGTTGTTACAAAACTTCTGTAACTTCGTTGTCCCATTGAACCAAGATCTTGGGATCTCCAGTCAACAAGGTTGGGTTACCGCTACAGTCGTTTTTAGTTGTAGATTTTCAATCTCATTCCTCTTGATGAGCAGTATACTTGATCTCTATTTAACCCCTTCGTTAGGGGATCTGCCAAATTATCCTTAGATTTGACATAATCGATTGCATTCACTCCGTTCGAGATCAACTGCCTAATGGTATTATGTCGACGACGTATATGTCGTGATTTACCATTATACATACTACTCTGTGCCCTTCCAATTGCCGATTGACATCACAGTGGATAAGTACGACGGGCGCAGGTTTTATCCAGCTCGGAATATCTTCTAAGAAATTCCGCAACCATTCAACTTCTTCAGCTGCTTTATCAAGTGCTATAAACTCGGATTCCATTGTTGATCGAGCTATGCATGTTTGCTTGGTGGATTTCCAAGATACTGCTCCTCCACCGATCGTGAATACATATCCACTAGTGGATTTGGAGTCTTTTATATCGGAGATCCAATTAGCATCACAATATCCCTCCAAGACTACGGGATACTTTCTGTAATGTAATCCGTAGTTCATAGTATATTTTAAATATCTAAGAACTCGCATCACTGCTTTCCAATGGGTGTCGTTTGGATTGCTCGTAAAACGACTCAGTTTGTTGACCACACAGGTGTTGATGCAGTCTGACCCTGATTGTTGTTTTGGTGTTGACATCGATTTTAGTTTAGGTTGATTATGATGATTATGATTAAGTCCTAGTCGGGGATCAGACATGGTATGGAAAATCCTAGCTTGGAGGGCTAGGTGTTGGAAAATCCTAACCTGGAGGGTTAGGTGTTGAAAATTCTAGCTTGGAGGGCTAGGTGTGTGAAAAGTCCTAATTCGGAAGAGGTGGGTGAAAAGTCCTAGCTTGGAGGGCTAGGTGAAAAGTCCTAACTTGGAGGGTTAGGTGAAAATTCTCATCTTGGAGAGTTAGGTGAAAAAGTCCTGGCTTGGAGGGTCAGGTCCTAGCTTGGAGGGCTAGGTTTGGAAAGTCTTAATCCGGAAGAGTTGGGTGAAAAGTCCTAGCTTGGAGGGCTAGGTGAAAAGTCCTAACTTGGAGGGTTAGGTGCAAATTCCCAACTTGGAGGGTTAGGTGAAAAATCCTTAGCTTAGAGGGCTAAGGTGGATGAAACCCTAGCTTAGAGGGCTAGGTTGGAGCCCCTGGATCGGTCTGGTGACCGATCAGGGAGTTGGCACGGTGCTCCTTCGTGGATCGGTTTGGTGACCGATCCAGCGATGACTGATCGGTCTGGTGACCGATCAGTGAGTATGCGTTTCACCCATTACTTTACTCTTGATCGCTCTGGTGATCGATCAGGGAGCAAACATTGAGGTTGAGTTCCCTTGCTGAACTGCTCCTGATCGGTCTGGTGACCGATCAGGATCACTGTGCAGATCGTTCTGGAGAACGATCCAGTATTGCAGGTTCCTCTCTATGATCGATCAGGACGGAGCCTGATCGGTCTGGTCACGACTTGATCGGTCTGGTGACCGATCAGGAGGTTTCCTGATCGGTCCGGTGATCGATTAGGAGGTCTGGACTGCGAAGCTCAGAAATTGCCCAATAAAGGGGTGGATCGGTCGGGTGATCGATCCATAACCTGGGATCGGTCTGGTGATCGATCCAGGAGAGTCCCAAAGAAATCACGATTTCTAATTGAGCGTTGGGGACTGATCAGGACGGAGCCTGATCGGTCTGGACCCAGCCTGATCGGTCTGGTGACCGATCAGGAGGCTCTCTGATCGGTCTGGTGACTGATCACTTTAATTCAAAATGCACTGTCAGACACTTGATCGCGTCTGAACGTATCCGATTCTCTGCGCTTAACTTCTGATTCTTGATTTACTGAGTGATATGCTGTTCTAATACTCTGATCAAGCTGCAGGTGACAGGGAAGGATTCAAACACTCATGGAGAAGTCAATGGAGACTTTCCTTGGAGCAGGTTTGTCCGTTTTCCATCTCAGGTTGCAACGGCTGGAGCTGCAGACTGGAGCTGCTGACTGGAGCTTGGCTAAGGGGAGCTCAGGAAGTCCAGGGAGGGCTCAGTGGTAGCTGGCGTTGGCAGGGAAGCAGCTGGAGGCTACAGATGATGCTGTCACCTGGTGCTGAGTGGAGAAACAAAATGGCGGAAGAAGGCTTCGTTGAAGCGAGTTCCAGAGTTCTAGAGTTTGTGAACTGAGTTCTTGCTGCGCCTTTGTGTTCTCCACATCTTGCTTGCGTGTTCTGAAGTTCCATCATCTTGTGCAAGCAACTACAATCTGTGAAGCAACCATTCATTACTTGAGCGCTTGAAGGAGGGAACAAGAAGCTCCGAGTCCAACAGCGAGAAGACACGAGGAGAGGGCTCTTGCGTGAGATCGTCGCTGGGTGGAGCTCTGAGGGAGCTTGCTGTGTTCTTGTCTTTGCTAAGTGCTAAGTAAGATCTTTCTTGTTGTTTCATTATGCTTAAACATATATCTGTGATTGAAACGCTGTGGAAAGGTTTCTCCACCGAGAAGGAGGTTGCTTTCTATCCGGTGATAACCGGGGCTTGATCTGCCGACGATCAAGGGATCGCCCACCTTAAGGGCACGCCAAGGAGTAGGGGCAAGTTATCCCCGAACCTTGTAAACCCTCCTTGTTAGCGATCTTGCTAGTTGTGTTTGTTTGCCTTCGTTTTCTGTTTCTGTTTTTTGCACTGTTTTGTTTCCATTGTTTCTTCCACTGTGCTACTGATAAGGTTGAGTGCAGAAATTTGATAAGTGCCAAAGGTCAAAGTGTTTGGCTATATTCACCCCCCTCTCTAGCCATCCGGGTTCCAACAACAGGCAATATCCGGACGAGTACAGTTTGTGAGATACATCAAATTGCCAATTATCCGGGAATATTCCAATTGTGATATGGGTTCACCATGGTTTTTCGCTAAGTGTTGACTTAGATCCATAGGTGTTTTTATAGTAGAGAGATCGTATGCATTGAATCTTTTCAATACTGACTCTACATAATGAGATTGTGTTAAAACTATCCCATCGGACGTCCTGAGAATTTTAATTCCCAATATGACATCTGCTCGACCCATATCTTTCATGTTGAAACTATTGGTCAATATTTTCTTAGTACTCATGATGACATCATGATTACTTCCTATTATGAGCATGTCGTCTACGTATAGACAAACGATTACATAACTCTCAGGTGTTCTTTTGACAACATTATTTTGTCAAATTTTTCGTGCCATTGCTTTGGTGCTTGTTTAAGTCCGTACAATGACTTAACAAGTCGACACACCTTTCCCTCAGTTCCAGGAGCTATGAACTCGTCGGGTTGCTCCATGTAGATTTCTTCTTCCAACTCACCATTCAAGAACGCAGTCTTAACATCCATTTGGTGTATTTCAAGGTCATACAATGCTGCAATGACTATCAACACTCGTATGGATGTAATCCTTGTCACTGGTGAGTAGGTATCGAAGTAATCAAGGCCTTCCTGTTGCTTGTACCCTTTAGCTACAAGTCTGGCCTTATACTTGTCAATCGATCCATTTGCTTTATACTTGTGTTTTAGTATCCACTTACAACCTAATGGTTTAGTACTAGAAGGAAGGTCTACTAATTCCCAAGTATGGTTATTCATGATTGACTCGATTTTACTATTGACAGCTTCTTTCCACAATGGGCCGTCGGGACCAGAGAGAGCTTCGCTTAGTGTTCTTGGGTCCATTTCTGACATGAATGTTATGAAATCCGACCCGAACGATTTCTCAACTCTAGCCCGTTTGCTCCGACGTGGCTCTTCGCTTTGATTGTCAATAGCCCTTTTATGACAACTAAGTTCTGGAACATTATCTTTGTTAGAACTTCCGTTGTCATTTTTTGAACGTTTTCCTTATTTGGAAACACGTCTTCAAAAAATATTGCATTCCGAGATTCTATGGTTGTACCCACGTGAATATCAGGAATGTCTAACTTATGAACTATGAAGCGATATGCACTACTGTTTTGGGCATATCCGACAAATATTGCATCGAACGTTTTAGGTCCGATCTTAACTTGCCTGTTCAATGTCCATCAGGACCTCCATACTATCTGCATCTTGAACTTCTTCAGGATGGATTTTACTCCTATAATTTCTTCTAGAAATAAACTCTCTTTCTAGAAAAACTCTATTTCTAGCGACAAACACTTTGCCTAGAATTGGATTGTAGAAGTAATATCCCTTCATTTCCTTGGGATATCCTATAAAATAGCACTTATCAGATTTGGGTCCTTGTTTATCTGAGATTTGACGTCTAACGTAAGTCTCACAATCCCAAATCTTCATAAAAGACATCGTGGGCCTCTTCCCAGTCCATATCGTATGTGGTGTTTTTATGACGACCGTTGATGGAGCTCGTTAAGTGTGAAAAGAGCCGTCTCTAGAGCCAATCCCCAGACGGAAGTAGGAAGATCTGTCTGACTCATTATCGATTGTACCATATCTAACAGAGTACGATTTCTCCGCTCGGGCACACCATTCCACTGTGGTGTTTCCAGGTCGAGTGAGTTGGGATATGATCTCACACTCAGCTAGATGGTCACGAAACTCTTGGCTAAGGTATTCACCACCTCAATCTGATCGAATCATCTTAATATTCTTGCCAAGTTGGTTTTGTACTTCACTTTTGAATTCTTTGAACTTTCAAAGGATTCCGACTTGTGTTTCATGAGATACACATAGCCGTATCTACTAACATCATCAGTGAAAGTGATGAAGTACTGATAGCCTCCTCTAGCTGTGACATTGAAAGGGCCACATACATCAGTATGTATGAGTCCTAACAAGTTTGTCGCTCTTTTGCCGTGTCCACTAAATGGAGTCTTGGTCATCTTGCATAGAAGACAAGATTCACATGTCTCATATGATTCAAAATCAAATGAGTCAGTAATCTATCCTTATGGAGCTGGGATATGCGGCTCTCATTTATATGACCTAAGCGACAATGCCAGAGATACGTTTGGTTCAAATCATTTGGTTTGAACCATTTGGTATTTATGTTATAGATTGGGTTCTCTATGTCTAGAACATAGAGTCCATTCATAAGTGGTGCACTACAATAGAACATGTCATTTAACATTATAGAACAACATTTGTCCTTTATGATAAATGAAAAGCCTTTCTTATCCAAACAAGATACAGAAATTATGTTCTTAGTTAGTGCAGGTACATAAAAGCACTCCTCTAGTTCTAAGATAAGCCCAGTGGGAAAAGACAAGGAATATGTTCATACAACTATAGCAACAACTCTTGCGCCATTGCCTACTCATAGGTCCACTTCGACCTTTGTCAACGATCTAGCTCTTCAAAGGCCCTGCATATTAGTACAAATGTGAGATGCACAACTGGAATCTAATACCCAAGAAGAAGAAATTGATAGATTTAATTCTATAACAAATATACCTGAGGCAGAAGTCTCGCTTCCAATGTCTGGTCTCACCACAGTGGAAGCAGGTCCCTTCCTTAGACATCCCGCCTTTGGCCTTCAGTGCAGTAGAGTTGGCCTTGCCTTTGGCTTGGGTCTTTCCCTTGCCCTTAGGCTTCCATTTGCTTTTGCCCTTCTGTACCATCAGTACATTATTGGTCTTGGTTTTCTTGAAATTGAGTTCAGCAGTTCTCAACATGCTGAGCATCTCAAGCAATGGCTTATCATTTTCATTCATGTTATAGTTCATGACAAATTGACTGTACCCTTCCGGCAACGATTGCAGGATAAGGTCTGTGGCGAATTCTTGGCCCAGTGGAAATCCCAATCTTTCAAGGTTCTCGATATACCCAATCATCTTGAGTATGTGAGTTCCTACGGGAGTTCCTTCTTGCATCTTGCATGCAAATACGACCTTAGACACCTCAAACCACTCGTGCCTAGCTTGCCCTTGATATAGTTGTTTTAGGTGCTCAACCATATCATGTGCATCCATGTTCTCATGTTGCTTCTGAAGCTCAGAGTTCATGATGGCAAGCATGAGGCATGATACATCAAGTGCATCATCCTGATGCTTCTTGTAAGTGTTGGGGCAATCATCCCAAGTAAGATCAAGTGGATCATGGTTTTGATGTGTGTGGGTCAATATGATTAAGTTAGGTTATTATGTTGGTTTGATATGTGTGTTTGAGTCTTGCAGGACTTGGTGAATCACACATGGAGTACGCATTTGAGGGACGAGAGCTGGAGGAAGAGGACTCCAAGGGCAAGTCGGGGAAGTAGACTTCAAGGGCATACGTGAAGGATGACATGGAGGCAAGCCGAGGGCTTGTGTGCGCATCTAAGGGACGACAGCCGAGGAAGGGAACCTCAAGGGGCAAGCCAAGGGAGTGGACTTCAAGGAATACACGAAGGGTGGTCTTCGGAATGAGTGTGAGTGCAAGTGTAAGCTGGGCAGTCGACTGATGGCTGATCAGTCGACTGCCAGTGCAGAACTCGAATTCACAGAAAGATCAGTCGACTGGTCTAGGACCAGTCAACTGATCAGTTCAAAAAAACTAATCGTTAGGCTAGTCGTTGGCTAGCGGGTTGGCTAGGACCAGGGGCAGTCGACTGGCATCGGATTGGACTTCTTAAGGAGCAATCCTCTACTCTATTTAAAGGGAGACTTTTGTGTTGGGACCGGGTGCATGTCGACAAGGATACGAGTTCGTAATATTTTAAAATTTTACGTGCAGCGGAAGAATTAGCATAAAATAATTTCACAAATTATTTTAACCACGTATCTAGCATGCGACCTTATGATGTGTGGACGTAATCATAAATTAAAACATTACGGAAAAGTAAACTAATTTACTTTGTACCTCGCGTAACTCGAAGAAAGGGACGAGATCCAACCGTAGCGTCCCTTGGAAGCTCCGCCTCTATTCGCGTCCACGTCGAGTTCTCTTTGGGATGACTTCGCAAAGCCACGAGTTTTGTGCCGACGAGAACTACTAGATTCTCTAAAGGCACAACTAGAAGATCAAGAGAGAAGAAAGGAAACTAACCACCAAGAGACGGAATCTAAATTCCGAGAAGGAAGGAGATGTGATCCGCTTGTTCTTCTCCGAGGTCGTCTTGGTGGATGAAGCTCACGCCCACCTTGGGAGTTGTGCCGACCCTAGGGGAGGAGAGAGAGCCGGCCCTAGAGAGAGAGGGGCGCCGGCCCTAGAGAGAGAGAGGCGTGTAGAGAGAGAGAGAGCAACTAATCTCTTGATTAATTGATTAAGAATTCAAGGCTTGCCTTTGGTTCCTTATATAGTTGCTTCTCCCTTGCCAAGTCTCTCTCTTAACGGAATTAACGGAATTAATTTTCATAAGAAATTTATCTTATAATCTTTCTTATGAATAAATCCGTTATGCCTAGTTTTATTATAACTAACTTTATAATAAAACAAATACTTCTCTCCTTTAATTATGGAATAAATTTTATAAGAAATTTATAAACTTTCTTATTATGAAAAAATCAATTCATAATTGATTTTATAAAATTAAAATAAACCATTCCATGGATCATTTTAATTTCCATAAAAAGAATAAATTTCTATAAATTTATTTATATGAATTTCTTTATACAAATTTATTTATCCATAATTTATAAAACAAATCGCGCTAGATTTATTTTATTAATTAAACCAAATAAATTGGTTTCTTCCCCTTGTTGTGGCCGGCCAAACCAAAGGGGGTTAACACCCTCTTTGGCCGGCCAAATCGAGCCGAACCGATCGCGAATTAAACTCATTTAATTCGCCCAATAAGCCTTCAAAAGACTTAGCCATTTTAAGTTTCCGTTGCGCCTCTGATTAAGTAAGATTCGACTTATTTCTCTTGATTGGAAAATCCAATTTTCAACTCGTTTTAAATCCCTCAGATTACTCGTAGTACGTGTGACTAAATAGGCTTTCGATTTATGTTGGCCGTCTATAATTTACCAATTATAGAACGGTCATGAGTGGCACCTAGTAGTACATCATGACCCCCAATTAATCGAAAGATCAACGGTTTGACCTCAGAAGTAATTCCGAAACCCTTCAGCAGCTCTAATGAATCGTGCCCCATTCCCTTCACCATCTTATACCCACTTGGTTCAGGACACGGTCTATTTGTGTCAGTCCCCACTAGGCTGACTACGTCACACCTAGCCCAAGTAGTGTCTTTCTCGTCCTTTCGATTTCTAATTACTCTCATGTATTTAAGAGACTCGCATGTTGGAAATTCTAGGCCGCAAAAACCGCTTTTTGCGTTGCGGAAACCCCAGAAGTTCGGCCACGGATCCGTGCGAACATAAAAATAAATTACGAGTACGAGTTTAATCTACATTAGATCTACATGATAAGAATCATTACCCTTGACGCGTAGCCCTTCGCTTTCCCGCTTGTCCAAAAAACCGCCGGATCTCTTAGAGTATCAAAGCAGACACTCCTCTATACGTATCCACGCGAACAAATGAAGATGGATCAAAAGCTTAGGTGTGCTAGCACCCTATAGCTTTCGGCCAAGAGGAGAGGTCGAAGAAGCACTCCCACCAAAAATCCAGAGAGAAGAAGAAAAGCCTCACCCACAAAAATGAAACAAAACATAGGTTTTGTTCCCACATGGTGGCCGGCCACTTAATGGCCATTAATGGCCATTAGGTGGCCGGCCATAATGGCTATTAAGTGCCATTAGGTGGCCTTCCATATCCCCTTTCAATTTGAATTCGAAATTCAAATGGGGGGGAAAACCAAGTCATCACTTGGTCAAACAAAGGTGAGGTGGGTTTTGGTCAAGTCAAACTTGCCTTTTATGGACTTTCCATAAATAGTCAAGTCAAACTTGACTCCATTTCTTCTCCCATGTCAAGTCTAACTTGAAGTGGAACCAAGTCAAGTCAAACTTGATTTGGATTTAGGTCAAGTCAAACTTGCCTTTTATGGACTTTCCATATTTAGCCAAGTCAAACTTGACTTCACTTCTTCTCCCATGTCAAGTCTAACTTGAAGTGGAACCAAGTCAAGTCAAACTTGATTTGGATTTAGGTCAAGTCAAACTTGCCTTTTATGGACTTTCCATATTTAGCCAAGTCAAACTTGACTTCAATTTTTCTCCATCTATTTGTTCTTTGCGTGTGACCCTATAGGTTCTTGTAACGTTGGCAATGCTTCTAACCTCTTAGAAACATAAGCAATGAGCGGTATCTAGCAACACATCATTGCTACCCAAGTTACAAGAATGTTGAGATCCAACATCACCTTGTGACTAATAATTGTGACTCTCACAATATATGATAATGTCCCTCTATCCTTGATATCTAGATTAACTCAATTGAGGCATAGACCGTGTCATCCTCGAGTCAATCTATATCTTGAACTCCAAGTAGACTCACACTAATCAAGTGAGCTCAATATCTCATATTGACTCACTTGGGCATGGCCATGCACTTTGTGGTCTCACTCTATCAAGAATACGATATCGCTCCCGTCATATAGGAGGGATAGATCCCATCTACATCACTCACATCCCTCTCCATAATTTGTTACATACCCAGTAATCGCCTTTATAGTCCACCCATTTACGGGTGACGTTTGACGAAACGAAAGTACGCAACTCCTTATGTAGGAATCCATGGTGACTTCAGGTCCAAGGACTAATAGTCATACTAATAGCCACATGAGAAAGTATATGACACTCATATAACGATCCATGATTCTTTCTCATGGTGGGTCATTCAGTATACATTCTCCAATGCATACCCATGTGTCAACTTGATATCTCTATATCTATGACTTATGAGATCAAGTCATCATGTTGACCTACATGCTAGCCTCTACGTATTAACATTGTCCTTGAATGTTAATACTTGACTAGGAATTATTTAGAGTAGTGTTCTCTATATCATCTCACTATCGATTCAACCAATCGATTGATATAGATAGAAACTTCTACTCAAGGACATTATTATACTTAGCTAATTGGCACAAATACACGTTA
>JAGFNQ010001998.1:263894-322126 GCA_024364735.1 Boesenbergia rotunda | reverse complement strand
AAAGTATGAAATTAGAATTAGGAAATCCGGTTCCTAATTCAATTAATAAGCCTTGATAAATTAAGTCACATACATACTTTATTAAGGAAATCGTTAGAACATGACATAATTATATGTCATGAATGTGCATAAAAGAAATGGATGAGACCCAAAACTCCTTACAAAATATTAAGGCCAACACCTTCCATTAATGTGGTTAGAACCGGAGTTTTGTTTCTCGTTTGGGTTGATGGACACATCCATGCCCGGCTTAAACCTCAACATGTTCAAACCATGGAATTAGTTTATGATTATTATAGTTGGAGTCAGAGGTCAATCCTTAGTTTTGGTTGTTGGACACATCCAAGCCTGACTAAACGGTTGAATGAGCTCCAATCATATTAAAACTATTTCTTGATTAATGGGTCAGCCTTAAGCTTGGAGCATCGATTTGTTGTGCCACAGCCAAGGTCGATGTAAAGAGAGGTGCAGTTGGGTGCTATGTATATTATTGCATACTTGTTAATGAGTTAACAACCCAATGATTTATGCAAACATTCAATTAGTTGATAGCATAATGTGATAGTTACATATGTATAATATGTAATCGGTATAATTACCTACCTTCATAGCTAAGAATAACTTGATGGACTCTAGCCATGGTTGTTCTTATCTACGATTGGATATCAACCTATTTGGAGATGTTCCTATGATCTCCCGAATTGATAAAAAGGGTTATTCAATTCGAAAAATAAATAGGATTTAATTAATGTATATTGATGCATTCTTTATCATTCTCATCACATAACCTCAATTTGTATTTCTAGGATAATCACCTGATCATGTCTTCTCTGAATTTGCGTTCCATTTTGGACACCAATAAGCTGACTGGGCCAAACTTCATGGACTGGCTTCGAAACCTGAGGATAGTCCTCAAGGTAGAAAAGCTTGCTTATGTCCTTGAAGAACAACTTCCCAACCATCCTGCTGAAGATGCAACTCCAGACCAGTTAGTGGCCTATCAGAAACATGTGGTCGATTCTGAACTTGCGAGTTGCATCATGCTGGCCACTATGGTACCTGAGCTACAAAAGCAGCATGAGCATATGGATGCTCATACCATCGTCTTCCATTTTCATGAGTTGTTTGACGAGAAGGCGAGATCCGAAAGGTTTGAGGTCTCCAGACTCCTCTTCACCTCTAAGATGCAGGAAGGCACTTCTGTTTCACAGTTTGTGTTGAAGATGTTGGGGTTCATTGAGCGACTAGGCACACTCGGATTTGCAATGGATCACGAACTAAGTATTGACTTAATTCTACATTGTTTGCCCAAGAGTTACTCACAGTTTGTGATGAACTATCGGATGAACAAACTGGAGACTACCATTCCTGAGTTGCTTAACCTGCTGAAGACTGTAGAGCCTTCTGTAAAGCAGGATCAGAAGACGGTACTATTAGTTGGTTCCTCAAAGAAAGGATCTAAGAGGAAGCCCAAAGAACAAAATAAGGGAAGGAAGAAAAAGGCCAAAAAGATTGAAAAGGCACCAAAAGGCACTTGCCATCACTGCGGCAAGGAGGGCCACTGGCGAAGAAACTGCAAGGTTTATCTTGAGTCCTTGAAGAAGATGGCATCCGATGCCCCATCCTCTTCAGGTATCTTCGTTATTGAATGTCACTCTATTTCCTCGGACACCTGGGTACTTGATACTGGGTGTAGCTCACATATATGTAATGACATACAGGGGCTAAGGAATAGAAGAAGACTCGTCAAGGGAGAAGCGAATTTGCGAGTTGGAAATGGAGCAAAGATTGCTGCTGTTGCCATCAGAACATAATTGCTAAAGCTCCCTACTAGACTTGTCTTAGAATTGGATAATTGTTATTTTGTTCCTTCGTTAATAAAGAACATTGTATCTATTTCATGCTTGAATGAAAAGGGTTATCATTTAATTTTTAGTAACAATTGTTGTTACATAACTTTAAATGGTGTTCTTTATGGGACCGAAACTTTATGCAACGGTATCTACACGTTAGATTTATCTGATGACGTTTTCAATATCGAAGTTAGCAACAAACGTGCTCAAATAGATAATCAAATAGACTCCTATATGTGGCATTGTCGTCTTGGCCATGTAAGTAAGAAACGCATGACCAAATTACATCGATGTGGAATTCTGGAATCATTTGAACCCGGTTCATTTGATACATGCGAATCATGCTTAAAAGGCAAGATGACCAAATTACCCTTTTCCGGAAAAGGTAAACCAGTGGGAGAATTACTTGGTCTAATACATACTGATGTATGTGGACCAATGTCAACTCTTACACAAGGAGGCTATAGCTACTTCATTACCTTTATCGATGATCACTCACGATTTGGGTATGTGTTCTTAATGAAACACAAATCTGAAGCTTTTGAGAAATTCAAAGAGTTCAGAAGTGAAGTAGAGAAACAGCTTGACAAAAGTATTAAGATACTTCGATCTGATTGGGGTGGTGGTGAATACTTAAGTCAAGAGATTCTAGATTATCTTAGGGACAATGGGATATTGTTTCAATGGACTCCGCCATATGCACCACAACATAATAGTGTATATGAGAGGCGTAACCGAACCTTGATGGACATGGTTAGATCTATGATGAATCATGCAACTCTTCCAAAATCCTTTTGGGGCTATGCGCTTGAGACAGCTGTTTACTTACTAAACAGAGTCCCGACCAAGGTAGTCTCTACTACTCCATATGAGACGTGAAATAGTAAGAAACCTCATTTATCTCACCTAAAGATATGGGGTTGTCCTGCTTACGTAAAGCGAACTGTATCAGATAAATTGGATGCTAAGTCTGATAAATGTCAATTTATTAGATACCCTAAGGAAATGAAAGGTTACCAATTCTATCATCCCTTGGAACAAAAGATGTTTGTTTCAAGGCATGCTGTATTTTTAGAAAAAGAATTTCTTTTACAAGAAAATAGTGGGAGTAGCATTGAACATGAAGAAGTTCAAGAAACTCCAATAGACATTACAGAGACACCTAGTCTAGACCCACAACCAATAACTCATAATGATGAGCTATCAGTTGAACCTAAAACAACACCACTTCTTCGTAGGTCTGATAGGACACACAATATTCCAGAGAGATACGGATTTCTCATAAGTGAATCGAACGACGTGTTACTCATTAACGATGACGAACCTATCAGTTATGAAGATGTTCTGAAAAATTCAGAAAGGGATAAATGACTTGAAGCCATGAAGTCAGAAATGGATTCCATGTACAAAAATCAAGTATGAGACTTGGTTAACCCACCTGAAGGGATTAAGCCCATAGGGTGCAAGTGGGTTTTCAAGGAGAAAACCGACATAGAAGGTAATGTTGTTACCTTTAAGGCTAGATTAGTGGCAAAAGGATATCGTCAGAAATAAGGAATTGATTATGACGAAACCTATTCGCCAGTAGCTATGCTTAAATCCATTCGGATGCTCTTGGCCATAGCAGCTCATTATAATTATGAGATATGGCAAATGGATGTGAAAATAGCTTTCCTTAATGGAAACCTGCTTGAGGATGTATACATGATACAACCTGAAGGTTTCACATCGGTTAATAAAACCAAAGTATGCAAGCTTCGACGATCCATATATGGACTAAAGCAAGCATCCAGGAGCTGGAACATCCGTTTTGATGAGACAATCAACGAGTCTGATTTCTCACAAAATCCTGACGAACTTTGTGTGTACAAGAAGGTTAGTGGGAGTGCAGTCGTATTCCTAGTGTTATATGTCGATGACATATTACTTATAGGAAACGATATATCAGTCTTACAGTCAGTTAAAATTTGGTTGTCCAAAACTTTCTCTATGAAAGAGCTGGGAGAAGCAACCTATATCCTTGGGATTAGAATCTATAGAGATAGATCAAAACGGTTGCTTGATCTTTCGCAGTCTACATATATAGACCGAGTGCTAGAAAGGTTTAGCATGTCGGAATCTAAGAAAGGTTACCTTCCCATCAGGCATGGGATCAACCTTTCGAAGTCTATGTGTTCGCGCACAGATGACGAGGATTTGCATGAATAAGATTCCTTATGCATCCGTGATAGGATCTATCATGTATGCTATATTATGTACTAGGCCGGATATATCGTATGCTCTGAGCGTCACAAGTAGATACCAGTCTGATCCAGGAATGGATCATTGGGCGGCTGTCAAGACAATCCTTAAGTACTTAGGAAACACTAAGGATGTGTTCCTAATATATAGAGAAGGTGATATGGTAATACCTGGGTATACAGATGTCAGTTTCCAGACAAATAAGGATGACTCCAAATCTCAGTCCGGATACGTATTTAATTTGAATGGAGGCGCAATAAGTTGGAAGAGTTCCAAGCAAGACACCGTAGCGGATTCTACCACGGAAGCGGAATATATTGCAGCATCGGAAGAAGCAAAGGAAGCAGTCTGGATCAAGAAGTTTGTCTCAGAACTTGGTGTGACTCCAACCATTGATGAAGCAATATCGGTTTACTGCGACAACAATGGAGCTATTGCACAAGCGAAGGAACCAAGGTCTCATCAGCGATCCAAACATGTGCTTCGCCTCTATCATCTGATCAGAGAGATTATAAGTAGGAATGATATACAAATTGAGAAAATTCCCACTGAAAGGAATTTAGCGGATCTTTTAACTAAGGCCTTGCCTCAAAGCAAGTTTGAGGGTCATGTTAGAGCCTGTGGTGTTGGGTAGCGTAGCGATTGGCATTAGGCCAAGTGGGAGTTTGTTAGTGATATGAGAGAAGTGTCCTAAGACAATCGCCTTATGATTGTAATCATTTATTCTAATAAATGAATATTCACTATTTGAGTATACATGTTTGTGTATTTGATTGAGATCTTAAATTCATTTACTGAATGCCCGCAATACAATTCACAGCATGAGAGAATTTGTGATAAATTCACAACTAGTGATTATCTCTACATGTGCAATTGTGAAGTATTGAAATTGTCCCTAGTCGATGAATTGATAAATACAGACACTATCAATTCTATTGAGACTAGCATGGGATATTCTCTAATCAGCTAATTCTCACTGGCTGGTGACATTGAGATGTCCGGAGATAAACATGAAGGCTAGTTAAGGAAACTAGTTCATTGGAGTGACTGGCTGTAAAACTTCATATGTTAGTCTATATATAGATATGTCAGTGAAGTTCTTACTGCAGCATAAGTGCGATGTTCCTTTGATTTGCGGTGTTCAAGTCATCTTGGTCATGGAGACTTATACTTTGACATCTTAAGCAAGCGCCTCCAAGGAGGTGTGGACCCAGGATGATTGGGTATAAGCCGAAGTGCCCGAAGATGTTTGAACAACCTACAAAGGATTCACCACTCCTTGCGAGGAGATGTATACCCGAGGCCTATCATCGGATTGTTACTCGAAGCCTCTGGCCAGAGCATGACATGTTCAGAGTATGAATCTCTTAAATACATGAGAGTAATTAGAATCCATAGGACGAGAAAACGTTACTTGGGCTAGGTGTGACGTAGTCAGCCTAGTGGGGACTGATACACATAGACCATGTCCTGAACCAAGTGGGTATAAGATGGTGAAGGGAATGGTGCATGATTCATTATAGCTGCTGAAGGGTTTCAGAATTGTTTTTGAGGTCAACTGTTGACCTTTCGATTAATTGGGGATCATGATGTACTACTAGGTGCCACTCATGATCGTTCTATAATTGATTAATTATAGACGGCCAACATAAATCGAAAGCCTATTTAGTCACACGCACTACGAGTAATCCGAGGGATTTAAAATAAGTTGAAAATTGGATTTTCCAATCAAGAGAGATTAAGTTTGGTTGAGCCAAACGATAAGTCGAATCTGAATTTATCAGAGATGCATTGGAAGCGTAAAATGGCTAAGTCTTTTGAAGACTTAATAGATGAATTAAATAAGTTTAATTCATTGGGGCTTGGCTTGGATTGGCCGACCAAAGAGGGCCTCCATCCTCTTTGCTTGGCCGACCACAACAAAGGGAGAGAACCAAGTTTTGGTTCAATTTATAAAATAAACCAAGTGTGATTTGTTTTATAAAATTATGGATGATATAAATTTTTTATATAATAAACCAAGGTTTGGTTTATTTTTCATGGAACTTAAAATAAACCATGGATTGGTTTATTTTATAAAATCAATCATGGATTGATTTACCATGATAAGGAAATTTATTCCATAGGAGAGAAGAGACTTGATTGATTTTTTATCATGAATTAAAATATGATTTTAACCATGATATAAAATTAAGCTTGGCATGATGGAATAAGTTATTTCATATTTGAGAGGCTTGATGGTTGAGAGGCCACTATATAAAGGACCCAAGGCAAGGCTTGGGGAATAATCATAGAGACGAAGGCATAGGCTCTCTCCCTCTCTTTCTCTCCTTCTCTTCTCCCCTTCTTGCCGTGCGCCAACCAGCCCCAAGAAGGAGCACCAGCCGACCATCCTTTTGTGGTTAGTCTTCCAACTTCTCTCTTGGTTTTTCTTGTCGCGTTCTCGGAGAATCTAGTAGTTATCGAGAACACGAAACTCGTGGCTTTGCAAAGTCATCCCGAAGATACTCGGCGTGGACGCGAATAGAGGTGGAGCTTCCAAGGGACGCTTACGGTTGGATCTCATCCCTTCCTTCGAGTTACGCGAGGTAATACGTAAATTAGTTTATGTTTCTGCAAAAATTTTAAATATATGATCATGTCTACACAAGATAAAATTGCATGCTTAGATGTGTGGTTAAATGATTTAGAGAAATTATTTATGCTAAACCTTCCACTGCACGTAATTAATTTTGAAATTACGAGCCCGCATTCATGTCAATGCACCCGGTCCCAATAGTATCGACCCTGGGGGGTTGGAAACCAAGTAAAAAATCCTGTGTGCACTCTGTTGATTGCTTTTTCATTCCTTTTTATTTTCCGTCGTGCTACTAACTCTTTGATTAGAACGAACAATTGAAAGACGAGTTTTCCACGTTCGCAAAAGTTTTAACAAGTCGATATTCACCCCCTCTATCGACAACACTAGTCCCCACAAGTGGTATCAGAGCCTGGTAGCTCTACACCGGACTAACAGCCGATGGAGCAAAGACGCCAGTAGTTGAGGGGGAGCCCAGGAGTGAATCAGGTACATTTTTTTAATTATGGTCAATTTCAAATTTCATATTACATGTTTCTTGTGCAGGGAGAGTGGACACTATAAAAATCAATGTCCTACTCGTAAAACTCGCTCTTCACTACCGGCGGCAAAGGAAGTACCAGCACCAGGAGTCCGGAGGGACAAAAGTCAAATAAAGTGCTTCAAATGTCAAAAGCACGGACACTACAAGAATAAGTGTCTGACCAAGGTACGAAAAATTTATGTTCGTAAAGATTTTCAAATTTTTGCACTGTCATATGATAAGTTAGATAATTTTTCTGAAAAATTAGAATTATTTCATAGTCAAATCAATATCTTGCATGACCAATTGTCAAATGTAGATAATTTTAAAATATCAGAAATTAACCATTTAATCTTCAATGTCAATGCAATAATTTCTAAAGGTAATTTTGAAAATATTAATGATAATACTAAAAATATTTCTGAAAATTTTAAGGATAATACTGAAAATATTTCTGATAATATTAAGGATAATCCTGAAATAGGAACTCACCGGGTGCTTTTTTACCCTTGCCTTTTTTTTACTCCTGACGTTGAAGCACCACTCCTCAGTCCTCTACTAGGGTTCCGGCAAGGCATTGTGCTTCGTACACCTTCTCCGGCTAGTTTTCCCTGGGTTAGTTTTTCTTTTCTCATTTGCTTTCAATGGCGGCTTCATCTCTTCCCCCCTCCCCTTGGTATACCACCATGGTGTTGGTGCTAGATCACCACAACCTCAAGATGATCCAAGCAGATTACCACATTCCATCCGACCATTCTCTCATATTGCCCTCCTCTTCCGACCAACCTGCAAAACCTCCACCACATTATATTACCCTTTCTCGAGATCATCTGCACGTCGGGCTACGTTTTCTGGTTCACCCCTTCATTACCGCCGTTTGTCATTACTTCCGCATTAACCTATCTCAATTATCTCTGAATTCCATTCGGCTCCTTTGTGGGTCGGTCGATGTCTTCTCTTTGTATCAGATTCCCCTTCTCCCCAAAACTTTCTACTACTTCTTTTGCCCAAAAAGACAAGAACTGGGTGATTCCTTCTTTCAGGCCCGATCGGGCACTTCCTTCCTATAGAAACTCCCGAGCTCCAACAAGGGTTGGAAGGAAAGATATTTCTATATTCGCTCTATCCCAAGCCCGACCTGGCCGGTTGGCTTTCTGGTGAATTTTCCTTCTCCCCCACCTCTGCACAAGGACATCCGGTCATTCCCTCGGTACCAATTTGCCTTCTCGAAGATTGGGGGTCGACGTTTTCATGGGGGACAACTGTTGTGCGAGGACATCCTGTCCGTGTTCGGGTTCAACCCGGCTCTACTTCGTTGGCCTTCTTCCTTCGGTAAGCCCTTCGCCCTCTTCCTTATCCTTTTAGGCTTTATTGAACAGTGCTCCTCTCGCAGTCGACCTGATGCATTCGGTGGCTCCGGAGGAGGGCTACGACCAGGATGATGTAGAGCTAGAGGCCCGTGTGGCCGAGCGGTTAGCTGAGCGGGAGGCTAACCTCCCGTCCACTGAAGTGCCACGCTCTATTTCTCCTGTGACTGCGCCATCCGAAGAGGCGGTTTCCTGGTCAGAACCAGAAGATGACTAGCCACCTATCCTTCGGAGGAGTCGGCCTCGCGGCGGCGAGCCCGCACTCAACCCGGCTGATCTGGCTGAGACCTCTTCTGGTCGTCCAAGCAAAAGGCGAAAGGGCAAAGAGCCCACGCTTGATTCGCCCGTACTGCCGCATCCTTCTCCTCAGGCGTCCCCAGAGGTACCTGCTCTCCCCCAGTCGGATGGGCTTTCCCCTACCCGGTCGAGGGTGCTCACTGATGAGAGCCTGATGCATCTACTGCCACCTTCGCTGTCCGACCAATCCATGAGCATGATGGTGCCAAGCGGCGTAGCCCCTATACGGACGCAGGACGTTCAGCTGCACGGCTTGCTGGCAGACCATTTTCGATACGGTCTACGAGAGAGCGACTTCTATGCTCCGAGCATCTGAGCTGACCAATTCATGGTGGCAGCCACCCAGGTATAGCAACGCTGTCTCTGTTCTTGCTCTACACTTTCCTCAGTTGAGTCACTAACCGGTCCTTGTACCTGACAGTTTTGGTCCACAAGCTCCAGCATGTGCATGTCCCTGTTATGTCATACCAAGGCTTAATTTTGAGCTATGTGATGAGTGGAGTATCTGAAGGCCCAGCTTTGGCACACTCAGCTGGTTTCTAGTGATGCCTCCTTAAAGATCCTCAGGGCAGAAGTGATCGACCTTCAGGACCTGCTGGACCAGGCAATGGACGACCTGGAGACTTCTAAAGCGCAGATTGTCATGGCCTACGCGGCGGTAGCTCAAGTGTGACGCCGGGTTGCACAGGCTGAACACACGCAATGTCGTGCTTGGAAGACCAAGGATCGGCTACAGGGAGACCTTCAGAAGACTCAAGCCGAGCTCCAGGAGGTGAACCAGGCTGTCGAGCCTTTACGCGGACAACTGGTGGCCAAGGAGCTGGAGGTCGGTTCACTGACAAGTCAGCTGAGCGCTTAGGGCGAGGAGCTGAATCAACTACATGAATGGCAGGTGACCTGGGATGCAGCTCAGGCAGAGCTGGAGGAGATGCGAGCATATAAGTCGAAGGAAGCGACTCGGTGGGATGCTCGGCGGGTGGAGTATGTCGATTTGGCGGACTACACTGAGTAAGTGTCCGAGCGTCTCCGAGCTGTACTTTGATGCCAGTAGTCTAGCATCCTGAAGCAGCTCAGCCAGGGTGGACATTGTTGGGTATGGCTTGGCGGGTTTCCTTAGCAAATACCTAGTCGATCCAAGAGACCTCTCCATGTCTACGAATTAAAAATTAATCCGAATGAAGACCCGTCTCCCATCTACCATCTCGTGCCATATCGAACGATCCAAATCACAACTCGACCAATTACCAAAATTGGCCTTATGATTTGCTCGACCGTTCGACCGTGGAAAAGGTGATGAGTTGATCGCCGACATTTGTGTTTATGGTCGAGGTCCAGTTAATAAATTATTCATCATGATTCGGAATCAAAATAATAAATTGGCAAACATAAAATGACGAGGCAAACACAACAAACACATAATTGACATAAGGTTAATCAAAAGAGCATAGGGAAAGATATACATTCCCAATCACCTCGCGGTTTCTACCTTATGTCCCTCCCTTCATGGGCGTTGTGTGGGCGACGATCTACCACGAACCAAGATCACCAAGAGCTCTAAACAATCCCTTCATCCAGCCGACCAAACCCTAGCCTCTAGGGTTTACGCCACCGACCCACCTTCTCCTCACCCTTTGCGCCGCAGACTGCAGGAGCCGCCTCCAAGCCTCCGGACCAGCAGCCCACCTTGAGAGGAAAATAAATGAGGAGAAGAAGGAGAAAACTCTCCTTCTTCCTTACCCAAACTGCCCGAAAACCTCTCTTCCTTCAGCCTTGCGCCGCCGCCGCAAACCTCCCTTACGCCCCTCACCGCCAGCCGCCGGCCCTCTTTCCTTCACCGTCGAGCACCCCACAAAGAAGAGGACACCTCTTCCTTGTCTATACTAGCCTCAGCCAAGAGATGGTGAAGGAGGTAGGGAGAAAAGAGAAGGAAGAGCTTCCTTCTCTTGTGCGCCGGCCGAACCCCTAAGGGAGAGAAGGAGGGAAGGAGAGGAGAGGAGAGACTTTGGGTATCAACTCTTCGATTAAGCCTTGGTTTCTTGATCTCATAGGGTATTTATAGGGCTAAGGTAGGGATCAAGAGGAGGAGTTGGATCTTGTCCCACTAATGGATCTAAACCTGATCCATTAATTAAGATCCATTCCACTAAAGGATCTTAATTGAACTTCCTCACCAACCCCCATATTTTCATATGGGCTCCACATATTATGAGTCATCCATCCCCCCATGTTTAAGATCTCGAATACCCGTTAATTAATTTAAATTACTGACAATTCAAATTAATTAACTTCTGGATCCTTGACTAGTACCACTCATCCTTATCATCGTGCCGGATCAAATCCACCTGCAGGGTTTAGCACGATGAACCTTTTGAGGTCATCAAGGGGGCATCATCATCCTGACTAACTAGGACACGGATTCCGTCAATAATCAAAATCACATCATATTATTAATATTATTTCCCAACTCACCGGGCCTATCGATCTAACAGAATATATCTCACCCATTGGTGAATTAAAGAAATAATGATTAATAATATATGCCCATTATTATATCAGGATTAAGGGATCGTACTCTATAATATAAACTGATGTCCTATCCAATTATCAAGTCAGTACAAATTGGATAACCTCGAGTTTCGGTCTTGCTCAATGTACTCAAAGCACACTAGTGAAATTCTATGGTCAAGACCAACCACACCTAATTACACTACAACCATTCTGATGGGTTGTCCAATTCCATCTCGGTTGTAAGCCTCTTCTTATACTAGGCAGGGAACTGATAACACGATCTTTCGTGTGTCACTACACACCATGTTATCTACAATGCGTAGTATTGGACTTCATGCATGTACTAATGTAAACAAGCACCTAGTATAGTTGTGATTCTCTTTTCATAATAAAGATGTTCATATAAAGAAATTTATGTCTTTCAGTATACACATCTTACAGACACATTGCCCACGACCAACCTGACTCCTCGGTCACGATGTCGGACATGCCTACGGACTTGCCTGAGGAGGTCTACCGACCCTTCAAATGAGGGTCGGGAGTTTGTTCTTTCTTTCTTTCCTGTCTGTCGACTTGTAGGGGCTTGCCTCAGTACCGAATCATCCTTATTTCTTTCTATGCATCTTCCTCGGTTTCGGCCGAGCATTACCTACTCGGGCGATTGTTAATGAATGTGCATCGAGTGCGAGGGCGATCAGCCTATCCGGCTTCGCGAGCGCTTGTTGGATGCATTGGAGCGCGATAGTTTCTAAGTGCTGCCCACTTGGATGAGAGTGCGGTAATTCCCAAGTGTCGGCCACCTAGGGCCATGCCCCACGTTAAGACGCGGGTAGGGATGCTCGATCGATAAGAGCTGGGGGGCGTGGGTTGCCATGCGCCCGACTGAGAGCTGAGTCGAGGGGTTCACGGGAGCATACCCACTCATAATTCACGGGAGCGAGAGTCTGGTTTCTGGGTCGGGGGAATCTCAGGGAGCGTGGTTAAGTCTAACTATTGAGTTTTGGTTTTCTTGGTATGCTTGGGGATATTAATTACATTTAGTCATTTGTTGTGGTGATGGCTCTATCTTGATAGATTAAGCATGACATTTTGTTGTTTACCTAGTGAGGATATTGTCATGCTTATCCTTAATCCTCCTTTGCGTGATAGCATTTGTAATACTTGACACTCTAGAACTTGCTTTGATTCTTTTTGAAATTACATTAACATAAGCTTACATGAATATGATGGAGGCAAACTCACTTATTGATATCTTAGTTTTCCCTCTACTTTACTATTGTAACTAGTGAGCATTTCACCTATTGCTTTCATGTTTTATTGTCTTTCCTTTGTCAGATCCTCTTATTGTCATTATATTCTCACTGTCATATCTTTATTAGCTTATTCATTCCTTGAGGATGCGATGAGAGCATGGAGTGATTGCATGATGAGTACCTATTTATTTGTCTATTATTAGCCTCTATTATTGTGAGTTTTAGATGTTATCATGCTTTGTTACATTGTCTGAGGCAAGTTTTAAGTGTGGGTGGAAGACAAGTGTGTATGGACGAATGCTTGTTGAAAAAAAATCTCTCTGTGAAAAAAATAAGGAAAAAAATAAAGATGAGAAATGGAAAAGAAAAAAAAAGAAAAAAAAAGAGAAAAGAATGAAAAATAAAAAAAATGAGAAAAAAATTGTCAAGCATTTGGGATTTTGTTAGTGATGAACAAGAAGGAATATTTTCATTAAAAAAAATGTTGTGTATTGCATTGAGAATGTGCAAGGAGAATTTTGAGTATTGGATGTTCGGTTGAGTTTTTTTTTATTTTGGCAGATTATTTGATTGTATACGCCATGTTGATTACCCCAATGCTCTCATATTCTCTGTGATCTTCTTTGCTATATACCTTTCTTGTTCTCTTGGTAGCATATGGTTTCACCATTAGTCACTGAAAAGTCCTCTTGATTTGTGTACTTATGTTATAGTAGTGGAGAAGTAGAAAATAAGCAAGCATATGGCAGTGCAATGTCATGAATGCTTTGAGAGAACTCCACTTTAATATTTGTTATTTTTGTGAGCATCGGTGCACATATCCATCTTGTGAGGTTTTTGTCATACTTAGGTTATTCAAGTTGATGAAATTACCATACCTTTTGACTTATGTGAGATTTGGAACCATAAATATATTGATTCTTGAGATTTGATGATCTTAAGTAACCTTCTTTTATTATTTTCAAAGTATCGATAGGGGATGTAATGTTTGGAAGCTATTTTGTTTTCATTGAGTTTTGTTTGCTTGCTCGAGACGTGCAAGAATTAAGTGTGGGGGTGTGATAACTAGCATTTTATGACATTTGATTTGCTCATTTACTTAGCATTTTTTTGTCCTCTCGTACGTTTAAATCATGTTTATATCATATTTTACGATTAGGATCTATTTTTGGAGCTCATTATAATTTCCTCTAAATTTTGGCATTATTTCATGATTTTTGTAGGGAATTAAAAATGAACCTTGTACCAAGGCTTGGATCAAGGAAACATAAAGAGCCAATGATTAGAAGCGAGTTGGAGCAAATTTGACTTGATTTGGAATTCAAACAAAGAAGACCAAGCTGTATTAATGTGGACCGTTGATCTAGATCTGGTGAGATCTTATTCCTTCACTCAGATCAAGCCATCCAACCCTCCATCCACATCTGAGATAAATCTGGCCATTGATCGAGATCAAGGGATTCATCCAATTCAATTTAGATTCAAAGAGAAAGAGGAGCCCAAATTTTAAGCCCAAAGCCCAATTTCAAGCCTTCCCTTCCCTAAGCTTTAAAGGATCTAAATCATTCATCTACCCTCAACCCAAAACCCAATAACTCGTTAAGAAACTTTTCTTCTCCACTACCTCACGCATGCGAGAAAGGGGAGAGCCCTCTTGCGAACCCTAGATCCGGACTCCATCTCTCCTTTTCCACCCTCACCGCCGGCGGTCCACATCTTCACAGCCGCCGGTCGGACTTCTTCCCTCCACCTTCCATCTCTCTTCTTCTTCTCCATCTCCAGCCGGCAGTTTTATATCTACCAGTTTCCCTTCCATCTCTTCTTCTCAAGGATCGCCCAAGGAGGATCGGACAAGGGAAAACGTAGGCGAGGTTCTTCTCAAGCTAGGGCTCGGAGCTCCATCTCCTCTTCTCCACTTTCGGGTTGCCACTCCACCAAACGGACCGAACACAAGGAGAACCACAGCCCATCTGGCAGCCACCACTTCACAGCATCTCCTCTCCACTTCGTAGCCCCTTCATCACAGCCGGCGATCCACAGCTCATAATCCAGCGATTAATCCATGTCTTCATCAGAGTTGGTTGTTGGTTTGATGTAGTGGGATGTTTTTGTTGATTGTTGAATGCTAGTAATCAATTTCTGTCTCCTGTGTTTAATGTTGCTTGCATTTGACTCATTTTGATTCATGGGTGTTACGTGTTCGATGAAATGCCCCAACCAATTGTTTTACTTTAGTTTTATAATTTCTCAGCTTAGATTCTTGCTACGTTTTATTAATTGAATGTTTCAAGTTTTTCTTATGTTTAAGTATGCAATTAGGTTAGATTAGCTTAAGTTTCGTTAATGCTTTATTTCCTTAATTGCTTCCTTTATGTTGCCTTGCGTTTCCTTGTCAAGTTAAGTTAGGTTAGATTAGATTTCTTTAATGCTGTAGGTTTTGCTCCATATTTAGTTTCGTCAATGCTTTATTTCAAGTTGTCATTTTCTTTTCTACAAGTATAGTTTAGATTAGATTAGATCTCCTTTACTCGCTTTGTCTTTCTTAATTAGGATTACATATCATACTTGCTTGCTATTTCATTTCGTAGTCTTAGCGTTCAAATCCAAACCCCTAGTTTCATATCCCAAAATTCAAAAGCAATAACTTGGAATCCTAGAATTATTCACCTATCATTACATTCCTTGAGAGAGACAACTCGAGTTACTCTATACTACATTAGTTAGAGGAGTTTAATACTTTAATTGTATTTGAAACCGTAACACGACTAAAACGGTTATCAAATTTGGCGTCATTGCCGAGGAGTGTAGTGGTGTTTGATAATTTTAGGATTGTTTCCCTATTTTTCCACAAAATTTAAAAAAAAATTGTCATGTGCTTTAATGTTCATTCATTCATGTATTTGATATCATATGCTCCTGAGTCTTCTAATTTTGTTTATTAGTGATTCAGTGTAAGACCAGGATAATTCTTTCAGTTCAACATGGATTTCTATTCTCAACAATTTGGAGGCTTCAATGAATATCACAATTCAGAGATTGGGGGAGTGGAACATATATGCACTAATTGTGGCAGTCCATCTCATTCAGCTGCTATATGCCACCTCATCCAAAAGACGGTTAGATTTCCTCAAGAACCCCTGCATTCCCAACATCAATATCAAGATACCTCTGATCCAGCTCCTAGCACCTATAATTATGACTGGGGCAATTACCCGACTCAGTACTTTCAACCCCAACAGATTCCAGAGCAGCATGGATACTTCCAACCTTTGAATCAGTCACAACAACAGTGTCAACAGAATTTCCAAGATTCTCAACAACAATTTCATTATGATCAGCAAGGCTTTCAACCTGCACAGCAAGAATTCCAATTATACAACCAGAATTTTCAGAGCAATAATTCCTAGCAAAAATTTTATTACAGCAAGGGCAACAAAAGAATGATTCCACTCTTCAAGACTTGGAAAGACGCATTGAACAAATAATTAGTGGAATGGAGCAAATATGCGCCCAGGGATCGAGCCAATTACCTTCTCAAGCTACTCCTCAACAGTCAGATAGGTATAACTCTTTTCCTAATTCCTGCAATTCTAATTGTGGGGATCAGTCATATTTCAGGTATGAGGATCCACAAAGTCAATTTACTGAGCAATATCCAGCATATCAGAACCTACAGACATTCCAGGATGATCCTATGCCTTCATGGTCACATTCGATTCAGCAACAAGAACCGGAGTTTCCACTCACTTTGGAGCCACTCCTCACTCATTTACAGCAACACCAAGAGAGGAGTTTTCAGCAGCTTAGCACTCAACTCAGTTCTCAGCTTAGCGCTCAGCTCGGCGCTCAGTTTCAGTAGCAAAATGATAGAAATTTTCAGCAATTCAACACGCAACTTCAATAGTATCAGAGTAGGGTTGATGCTTCCCTTCAGAACATAGTGCGACAAATTGGACAAATATCCTCCATCATTAGTCAGATGCAGACTGCAGGGACCAAGGTCGATGTTCAGAGAGGATATTCTAGTTCAGATGAGGCATTAGCTCCAGAGACAGCTGAGTTGGAGGTTGAATCTAATCCATTTCCAGTTGTAGATGACTCTATAGGTGTAGGGGATTGCACTGAGCCCCAGGGATCACCTACATGGGTTTGTATATCAGGAGATTCAGAGGATAAGTATGGAAGTGAAGGGACTTGCATGGTGGAAGCAAGGACCCAAGAATCACCTCTTTTAGTTGTATGTCCACCAGCACCTGAACCTGAGATGAAGCCTTTACCTGACCAGGAGGAAGTCATAGCTACATCCATTTTTGTTGAACCTTCAGGTATTTTTCAGCAAGACAAGGTAAGTATTTTTCCAAGTTGCTTAGAAAAATTCATAGAGATACCTAGGGTTGATTTTATTGGCTGTGATGCACTCCTTGAAACATTTTATATAGAGACTTATTGTATTTCATCTTTTTCTTACCCTACATGTGTGCAGGAGGTATTTTCTTATCATGGTTTTGCAGGGCGTCGTAGGCTTCTGGAGTGGGTGTTACAACTAAATAGACTCCAACCTACTGGAAAGACTTCCAAAAAGTATAAAGAGGGAGGAGTTGTTCTTACCTTGACTTGTAGCACTTCACCTCTTAAGTGGATTTTGTACCTGAATCGCCTTCGACCACCGGAACACACTTATGTGAAGTTGAAGTGTGGGGGAGCAGGGCACTCTGACATTGATCACATGAGGAATGCTCTCTCAACTACCCAAACCCTACCACTACCTGGATGGATGCTACTCCTTAACCTACTCCAGCCACCAGGAATAAAGGGGAGTTTGTTCCTTTTCTTTCCTTTTCTTATTTTTCTTTATTTTCATACGTGCATGTTTGTTTGCTTTCATACTTTGCATTCATACTTTGCTTCCTCATTCTGCATTTTGTTTGGTCTTGAATAAACTTTACTTGATTTCCAATTGTATCTTCCTACATGTTCCTTTATTATGCTTTGAGAATCATAAAAGATGGTTAAGTCTGACTATTGAGTTTAGGTTTCCTTGGTATGCTTGGGGACCTTTATTGCATTTAGTCATTTGTTATGGTGATGGACTCTATCTTGATAGATTAAGCATGACATTTTGTTGTTCACCTAGTGAGGATATTGTCATACTTATCCTTAATCCTCCTTTGCGTGATAGCATTTGTAATACTTGACACTCTAGAACTTGCTTTGATTCTTTTTGAAATTACATTAACATAAGCTTACATGAATATGATGGAGGCAAACTCTCTTGTTGATAACTTAGTTTTCCCTCTACTTTACTATTGTAATTAGTGAGAATTTCACCTATTGCTTTCATATTTTATTGTCTTTCCTTTGTCAGATCCTCTCATTGTCATTATATTCTCACTGTCATATCTTTATTAGCTTATTCATTCCTTGAGGATGGGATGAGAGCATGGGGTGATTGCATGATGAGTACATTTTTATTTGTCTATTATTAGCCTCTATTATTGTGAATTTTAGATGTTATCATACTTTGTTACATTGTCTGAGGTAAGTTTTAAGTGTGGGGGGAAGACAAGTGTGTATGGACGAATACTTGTTGAAAAAAAATCTCTCTGTGAAAAAAAATAAGGAAAAAAATAAAGATGAGAAATGGAAAAGAAAAAAAAGAAAAAAAAAGAGAAAAGAATGAAAAATAAAAAAAAAAATGAATGAGAAAAAAATTCTCAAGCATTTGGGATTTTGTTAGTGATGAACAAGAAGGAATATTTTCATTAAAAAAAATGTTGTGTATTGCATTGAGAATGTGCAAGGAGAATTTTGAGTATTGGATGTTTGGTTGAGTTTTTTTATTTTGGCATATTATTTGATTGTATACGTCATGTTGATTACCCCAATGCTCTCATATTCTCTGTGATCTTCTTTGCTATCTACCCTTCTTGTTCTCTTTGTAGCACATGGTTTCACCATTAGTCATTGAAAAGTCCTCTTGATTTGTGTACTTATGTTATAGTAGTGGAGAAGTAGAAAATAAGCAAGCATATGACAGTGCAATGTCATGAATGCTTTGAGAGAACTCCACTTTCATATTTGTTATTTTTGTGAGCATCGATGCACATATTCATCTTGTGAGGTTTTTGTCATGCTTAGGTTATTCAAGTTGATGAAATACCATGTCTTTTGACTTATGTGAGATTTGGAACCATAAATACATTGATTCTTGAGATTTGATGATCTTAAGTAACATTCTTTTATTATTTTCAAAGTATCGATAGGGGATGTAATGTTTGGAAGCTATTTTGTTTTCATTGAGTTTTGTTTGCTTGCTCGAGATGTGCAAGAATTAAGTGTGGGGGTGTGATAACTATCATTTTATGACATTTGATTTACTCATTTACCTAGCAATTTTTTGTCCTCTCGTACGTTTAAATCATGTTTATATCATATTTTATGATTAGGATCTATTTTTGGAGCTCATTATAATTTCCTCTAAATTTTGACATTATTTCATGATTTTTGTAGGGAATTAAAAATGAACCTTGTACCAAGGCTTGGATCAAGGAAACATAAAGAGCCAATGATTAGAAGCGAGTTGGAGCAAATTTAACTTGATTTGGAATTCAAACGAAGAAGACCAAGCTGTATTAATGTGGACCGTTGATCTAGATCTGGTGAGATCTTATTCCTTCACTCAGATCAAGCCATCCAACCCTCCATCCACATCTGAGATAAATCTGGCCATTGATCGAGATCAAGGGATTCATCCAATTCAATTTAGATTCAAAGAGAAAGAGGAGCCCAAATTTTAAGCCCAAAGCCCAATTTCAAGCCTTCCCTTCCCTAAGCTTTAAAGGATCTAAATCATTCATCTACCCTCAACCCAAAACCCAAAACCCAATAACCCGTTAAGAAACTTTTCTTCTCCACTACCTCACGCACGCGAGAAAGGGGAGAGCCCTCTTGCGAACCCTAGATCCGGACTCCATCTCTCCTTTTCCACCCTCACCGCCGGTGGTCCACATCTTTACAGCCGCTGGCCGGACTTCTTCCCTCCACCTTCCATCTCTCTTCTTCTTCTCCATCTCTAGCCGGCAGTTTTATATCTACCAGTTTCCCTTCCATCTCTTCTTCTCATGGATTGCCCAAGGAGGATCGGACAAGGGAAAACGTAGGCGAGGTTCTTCTCAAGCTAGGGCTCGGAGCTCCATCTCCTCTTCTCCACATTTGGGTTGCCACTCCACCAAAGGGACCGAACACAAGGAGAACCACAACCCATCCGGCAGCCACCACTTCACTACATCTCCTCTCCACTTCGTAGCCCCTTCATCCTAGCCGGCGATCCACAGCTTCATCATCCAGCGATTAATCCATGTCTTCATCAGAGTTGGTTGTTGGTTTGATGTAGTGGGATGTTTTTGTTGATTGTTGAATGCTAGTAATCAATTTCTGTCTCCTGTGTTTAATGTTGCTTGCATTTGACTCATTTTGATTCATGCGTGTTACGTGTTCGATGAAATGCCCCAACCAATTATTTTACTTTAGTTTTATAATTTCTCAGCTTAGATTCTTGCTACGTTTTATTAATTGGATGTTTTAAGTTTTTCTTATGTTTAAGTATGCAATTAGGTTAGATTAGCTTAAGTTTCGTTAATGCTTTATTTCCTTAATTGCTTCCTTTATGTTGCCTTGCGTTTCCTTGTCAAGTTAAGTTAGGTTAGATTAGATTTCTTTAATGCTGTAGGTTTTGCTCCATGTTTAGTTTCGTCAATGCTTTATTTCAAGTTGTCATTTTCTTTTCTACAAGTATAGTTTAGATTAGATTAGATCTCCTTTACTCTCATTGTCTTTCCTTAATTAGGATTACATTTCATACTTGCTTGCTATTTCATTTCGTAGTCTTAGCGGTCAAATCCAAACCCCCATTTTCATATCCCAAAATCCAAAAGCAATAACTTGGAATCCTAGAATTATTCACCTATCATTACATTCCTTGAGAGAGACGACTCGAGTTACTCTATACTACATTAGTTAGAGGAGTTCGAGACTTTAATTGTATTTGAAACCGTAACACAACTAAAACGATTATCACCTGCGGGCTGAGAACTTGGCCCTACAAGAGCGTTCCGCCCATGTGGAGGTGTGTGGAGGTGCGTCTTGAGGAGTACCAGGCGGAACTAGACATGGCTAACGCGCAGTCATCTAGGAGCAGCGCCAAATCACCCGCTTGGAGTACACCGAGAGCCAAGCCCGGGATCTCGAGCACCAGCCTCAGGCCGAGCTGGCTAAGGTTAAGGCAGAGCTCCTGGAGGTGTGCCAGCCAGCTGCTGCATTACGTGCCAATCTGACGGGCAAGGAGGAGGAGTTAATTGACCACTCGAGAGACCTTGCCTAGATCAGGAGGTAGCGCGCTATCCTGGAGTTGAAACTAGAGACAGCTCAGAAGGAGCTGGAGGTGGCACAGGCTCTTGCGTCTCAGCAACACGCCCGTAGGCCTTAGACTTGTGATGTCCCTTTTTTACTTTTTCTGTTTGGGTAGAGGCCGAGCCTTATTTTTGTAACAGCACTACTATGAATGATAGTCTTTTCCTTTACCCTTCTGTATGTGTATGTTTAGCGTTTAAGTGTTGGGGGTCCGGGTGCACGTGCCCCGAGTGAGGGGATGCTTACCCGACCCATTTTGACTAGCGAACACTGGAAATACCCGCTCGCGAAGATTTCTATAGGTCAGCCACTCGGGAAGGAGCGCGATTAAGCGATTCGGCCTTTGCGAGCGACAAAGTTAAACATTCGAGCACAATGGCTTCCCAATGCTAGCTACTCGTGCAGGATCGACAGAGCAGATGGATACCATATCTGAGTCGATTGAGTGAAGCTGCCTGCTCGGGTAGTTCGGAGCGTCATCATTAAGTGAATTTGATTTTGGGGCGCGTCAGTAGCCAACCTACCCGGCATAGGAGTTAGGGTAAGGAAGCCATGAAGACATACCCACCCATAGACCTCCTAAAGACGATGAACAGTGCACTCGATCGGGTAGTACTCAAGGAGCATGGGTCGTCACGCGTCCGCCTGAGAGCCGAGCCGAGGGGTGGTGGGAGTGGATCCCGATTTAAAGCTCATGAGAACGAGAGTCTGGGCACTTGCTCAGGCCGATTCTCAGGAGCGTGGGTCGCCACGTGCCTGATCGGAGACACTAAGCAGAGTGGTGCACTGGAGATGAGCCCGCATATATCTTGTTGGCAAGGCAAGAGTCTCGACACTCGATCAGGCATGACTCAGGGGTGTGGGTCGCCACGCGTCCGACCGAGAGTCGAGCCGAGGGTCATGGGAGCATGCCCACTTATAACTCACGAGAGTGAGAGTATGGCTTCTCGGTCGGAGACATCTCAGGGAGCATCGTGTTGGGACCGGGTGCATGTTGACATGGATGCGGGTTCGTAATTTTAAAATTAATTACGTGCAGCGGAAGATTTAGCATAAATAATTTCTCAAATTATTTAACCACAGATCTAAGCATGCAACCTTATATTGTGTAGACATGATCATACATTTAAAATTTTGCAGAAAGTAAACTAATTTACTTATTACCTCGCGTAACTCGAAGGAAGGGACGAGATCCAAGCATAAGCGTCCCTTGGAAGCTCCGCCTCTATTCGCGTCCATGCCGAGTTTTCTTCGGGATGACTTCGCAAAGCCACGAGTTTAGTGCCAACAAGAACTACTAGATTCTCCAAAGGCACGACAAGAATACCAAGAGAGAGATGGAAAGACTAACCACCAAACGAAGAACGGAATCAAAATTCCGGGAAAAAGGAAGGAGTTGCGCCCGCTTCTTCTTCTTCTTACGGTAGCGGCTTGATGGTCGAGGGTGGCTAAGGTCACGGCAACAAGGGCCTCCTCTAGGGCCGGCGGCACTAGAGAAGGGAGAGGGAGAGAAGGAGAGGGAGAGAGGGCTTATTCCTAGATCTCTTGGATTAAATTCCAAGCCTTGCCTTGGTTCCTTTATATAATAGCCTCTCAACCGCCAAGTCTCCTTTTTATGGAATAAATTTTCATAAGAAATTTATCATATAAATTTTTTTATGATTTATTCCATCATGCCAAGTTTTTATCATAATTTAATTTATAATAAAAACAACCATGTCTCCCTTTTCTTATTGAATAAATTTTCACAAGAAATTTATTATATAAATTTTTCTTATCATGGAAAAATCAATTCATAATTGATTTTATAAAATAAAATAAACTATTCAAAGTTTATTTTAATTTCCATGAAAATAATAAACCAAACCTCGGTTTATAAAATTTATATTATCCATAATTTTATAAAACAAACCACACTTGGTTTATTTTATAACTTGAACCAAACAATTTGGTTCTCCCTTTTAATGTGGCCGGCCAAACAAAGAGGGTAGGGACTCTCTTTGGCCGGCCAAACCCAAGCCAAGATCATATGAATTAAACTCATTTAATTCGTCCAATAAGCCTTCAAAAGACTTAGCCATTTTATGCTTCCGATGCGTCTCTGAAAAATTCAAATTCGACTTATCTCTCTGTTGGTGCAAGTTGCATCAATGATGTTCCTCTTTAAGTGTTTTAATGTTTGACAATTCACTTAAGTCAGTGATAAAATGAAGAGACAAAGGGGAAGTAAGAGAGAAGTAACCAAAGCTGAAGAAAAGTCCTAGTTAATCTAGGTATCGAAACCCTAAGTCCTAGCGAAGGGCTGCTAGGCGCCTAGCGAAGGGCTGCTAGGTATCGAAACCCTAAGACCTAGCGAAGGGCTGCTAGGCACCTAGCGAAGGGTTGCTAGGTATCGTAACCCTAAGACCTAGCGAAGGGCTGCTAGGCACCTAGTGAAGGACTACTAGGCATAGAAGACCTAGCGAAGGGCTGCTAGGCATAGAAGACCTAGCGAAGGATTTCTAGGCACCAGGCGAAGGACCGCTTGGTAACAAAGACCTAGCGAAGGGCTGCTAGGCACCTGGCGAAGGACTGCTAGGAAATGAAGACTTGGTCCGAGGGACTAAGCAACGTAGCTGAGCGATGACTAAGGACAGGAGTAGAGACGGACGATTTGGGCGTCTCGAGATCCGGAGTAATCGGAAGCTAAGTAAAAGTCCACCCGAAGGGCTGGGTGGCAACCGTCTCCTGAAAGGAGTAGGTGAAGGGCGAGTTCTCGGGGATGGGAACTTGTGCCGGTTCGACCTAGGGTTTCGTGCAAATCCGAAGTCCGAACCAAGTCCGTAAGATCAATATTATATGTATCTATGCTTTGTGTTTGTGGATATTGCAGGTACCAAGAACCGAAGACAAAGCAAGTGTGCTGGAAGCCCTAACCAGGGCGCCCCCAGTGTTGGGGGCGCCCCCATGCACCAGGGCGCCCCCAGTGCTGGGGGCGCCCCCAGGCAGTACTAAAATACTGTTTCGCGATTTCGAAGCCAGAAGCAAAGGATAAGCGCTCAGGAGGGCGCCCGGGATGTCCGGGGTGCCCTGGTCAAAAGTCTTATCACCTGCAACGAAGTAGGCGCGAGGATAAGAGTTGACCGAGTCAACCGGGGCGCCCCCAGCGTCCGGGGCGCCCCCAGGAGGCCTATATAAGGGGCTTCGACCCCTCAGCTTCAAATACAACATTCCAGAGCGATTCTGATCATTCCGACTGACGACAACACGCTAGAAACGAGGCTCTATGACCGGGAGGCTCCAGGAGGAGGTGCGCGGCACTTCGGAGGTCCAAATCGGCCGAGCTTCAGACCTTTTTTCGTTGGTTTGCTTTTTTAATTACTGTACTTAAATTTCTATATTATTGCTTGTAATTCTGCACTGTAAGTCGGGTTTCTCCGCCTTCGGAAAGTTCGGAAAGGGGACCAATAGTGGATGGGCATTCCCGTGCATAGGCCTTGGATGTACTGACCCTGGGGGGTCGGGAACCAAGTAAAAATCTGCCGTGTCACTGTCTTGTTTTTTCGCTCTATTTATTTTCCGCTGCGCTACTAATATTCTAAGTCCAGAACGAAAGTATTACGAGATTTCCACGAATGATTTTCACGATCGATATTCACATCCCCCTCTATTGACGGCACCGGTCCTACAAGTGGTATCAGAGCCAAGCCGCTCTTCACCGGACTAACCGCCGATGGAGCAACGACGCCAGGAGTTGAGGGGGAGCCCAGGGGTGAATCAGGTACATTTTTTTTAATGTCTAAATTTAAATTGCATATTATTTGTTTCACGTGCAGGGAGAGAGGACACTACAAAAATCAGTGCCCTACTCGTAAGAATCGTTCGTCACCGGCGGCAAAGGAGGTACCAGCGCCAAGAAACCGGAGGGACAAAAGTCACGTACAATGCTTCAAATGCAAGAAATACGGACATTACAAAAACAAATGTCCGGCAAAGGTACGTAAGATTTACGTTCCAAATGTTTTACAATTTCCTGCACTGTCTTTAGATAATTCAGTCAATTTTTCTGATAAATTAAATTTACTGGATAGTAGATTAAATATTTTGCATGAAAGATTAGAAAATACAGATATGATTAAAATATCCAAAATTAACTATTTAATTATTAATATCAATTCAATAATTGCTAAAATTAACTCTGATAATTTATCTGATAAAATTAATCCTGATAATTTATCTGATAAAATTAACTCTGATAATCTTAAGTCAGACAAAATTAATCCTAAGGATAATTCGGAATTCAAATTTGAAAATCCTAAGGATAATTCCGAATTCAAATTTGAAAATCCTAAGGATAATTCCGAATTCAAATTTGAAAATCCTAAGGATAAATCTGAATTCAAATTTGAATATCTTAAGGATAATTCAGAAATTAATTCTGAAAATCCTAAGATTAATTCAGAAATTAAATATGAAAATCTTAAAGATAATCTAAAGATTAATGTTGAAAATATATCTGAGGATAATTTTCTCCTAGATAATAATTTAATTATAGATAATACTGAAGCTTATTACAAAACCTTAATTAGTGGCCCAAATTACTCCACCTACTGTAAGGATATTAAAAAATCTAATCCTAAGGAGGATATGGAACTATCTAAGATAAAGGCCATAATTAATAAAAATTACAAAAATTCAAATAAATCAAAATTATTAGAAAAACTTGAAAAGAAAGATAAAGATGAAGAAGAAATTTTCGAAATAAAGAAAATGATGAATTTAAACCCACAATTATTAATTAATCATTATAACCTTAATTCAAATTAATTCAAAGTAAATCCAAATTAACTTCAAATTAATTCAAATTAAATCCAAATTAACTTCAAATTAATTAAAATTAAATCCAAATTAAATTCAAATTAACTAAAATTAAATCCAAATTAAATTCAAATTAACTAAAATTAAATCCAAATTAAATTCAAATTAGCTAAAATTAAATCCAAATTAAATTCAAATTAATTCAAATTAAATCCAAATTAAATTCAAATAAATTCGAATTAAATCTTAATTAAATATTAATTAAATTAGAATTAAATCTTAATTAAATTCAAATTAAATCTTAATTAAATATTAATTAAATTCAAATTAAATCTTAATTAAATATTAATTAAATTCGAATTAAATATTAATTAAATTCAAATTAAATCTTAATTAAATATTAATTAAATCCGAATTAAAAATTAATTAAATTCAAATTAAATCTTAATTAAATATTAATTAAATTCAAATTAAATCTTAATTAAATTCAAATTAAATGTTAATTAAATTCAAATTAAATATAATTAAATTCAAATTAAATTAAATATTAATTAAATATTAATTAAATCCTAATTAAATATAAACTAAGTCTTAATTAAATTCGAATTAATTAATTCTTAATAATTCAAATTCAAATTAAATAATTCAAAATAATTAATTAATTAAATATTAAATAATTCAAAATAATTCAAATTAATTAATTAAATCCTAAATAAGTCAAAATAACTCAAATTAATTCAACTTTAATTAATTCAACATCAATTAATTCTTAATTAACCTGAATCCATCTAAAATCTTAAATAACCTAAACTCAAATAAAAATTTTACCCAAACTGTAACAATTAAAATTAACAACATTAAATATGTCAAAGTGGGTTGATATATTCGCGGGTTCACTCGACATGTATCAAATCAGGAATTTGATACATTTTAGAAACTTAAATAAAATTATTTGACTTGTTTGACTCATGCATAAATACCATGCCATGCATTTGCAATTTCTTTTAAATATATGACATGTCATTCATATTTAAATTTTATGCATATATTAGAACGGTTATAGGAAAAGGATTAATTGAAACTTGATCAACCTAGTATTGGGTGGAGGTGAGATGATAGTACGTTAGAGAAGCCATCTTGGCGAAACTAGCCGAAGCTACCGATCCAAGACCCAAACTAGTTAGACCAGAATTTTTCAAAAAGTGATTTTGAAAATGAAATTTCATTAAAAGGCTTTGTCAAGGAAAGGGTTGATGATCCAATAAGGCTACGGCCAAAGAAGGCCTAGTGCCTCACCAAGACCTGGAAGCCAATTTTTGAAATTCAAATTCAAATTACTTCATGTCAAATTCAAATCTAACACAAGCTTCAATTAAATCCTAGAGTTAATAAATTAAAGAAAAATGATTCAAGCATCTCACAATACACCTATAAGGCAACCATGCTTGTTGTATTGATACATCTAAAATGGGTGAGATGTTAAGGACTAATGAATTGAAAAATATTTTTCAAAATTGTTTTTCAAAATTATTAGAATATTTTCATAAAAATATTTTCAAAATAGTGCTTCAACATAATAATGTTTTTATGGAATTCATGCTTGTCTGTTTGATTATATATATTATACATTTTCCAAAAGTATATCTTTTCAAAAATTTGTTTGACTCACTCAATTAGACACAAGCCTCTTAGGACAACACTAAAGTTTCTTAAGGCACTTAGATAGAGTCAAACGGTGTTGGATGCAGGGGGAGTGTTTTGTTCTTTTTATTAAAAATATTTTTCGAAAACTGCACCTTAATTTGCATTACATATGTTTTCAAAATTATCGTCTTTCCAAATTGTGGCTTCAAAATTTATCTACAAAATTATCAGTTCTTTGACTTTGATAAACCCTAAAGACACAGAGGAAATGTCCACTTTATGATCTTCAAGGACTCCTAGGACGTGTCAAATTTAGGGGGAGTCTAACAAGTTTTAAATCATTTTGAAAATTATTATTCTTTTGATCTGAATCAAACCATAAGACTCAGAGGAAGAGTACTTGTGGTCAACAAGCTTCCCAGGACTGGGTCACGTTTAGGGGGAGGTCAAATTAAAAGAATTATTAAATATTTCAAATGTTTTCATGCGCGGTATTTTCAAATCCTGTTTAAAACATAAGTATTATTTTAAAATGCTATCAATTTTTTTTAAAATTTTTATTTTCAAAAAATCATTTGTTTTTTTTTATCAATTTGAAATAATATCTTGAGTTTGGAAAATATTCCAGGACATTTAGGAAAATGTCCTTGTAGTCAACAAGGTTTCCTATGATTGTGTCAGACTGAAAGAAGAACCAAATCAAGTATTATCACTTTAAAATCTTTACATTTTTCAAAATTAACTTACATCCTATTATTCTGTGATTTATGAATTTTTTTTTAATATTTACTTGGGTTGGAAAACTTCCAGGACACTTAGGAATATGTCCTTGTAGTCAACAAGGGTTCCCAGGATAGTCTCAGACTGGAAAATTAACCAAGTGAAGTCAAATATTATGTTTTCAAAAGTACTTATGTCTTTCAAAGCCAAATATTCTTTCAAAAGTACTATCATTTTTTTCAAAATTCTATTAATATTTACTTGACCTTGAAAAATATTATGTTTCATAAAACACTTATTTTCGAAACACAGTCAGTACTTGCAAATTAGGCATAACATTTATATTTTCCAAAATAACATTCTTTCAAAAGATATGCATTTTCCAAAAGTACTTAATTATTCAAAAACTCAATATATTTTCAAAGGTTCTTATATTGTTCAAAAATTACATAACTTTTGCAATATATTATTCAAAATACAATGCTTTCAAAAATTTTGCACTAAGTATTTTCAAAAAGAACCAAAAGTTTTTAATGTTGGTGCAAGTATTTTATTTTTGATGTATGACAAAGGGGGAGAGATGTGTGCTTAAGTTAGAAAATTTTTTTCCCGAAGATCAAAATTGTAGTTTCAAAACCTATATCGTTTTTTATTTGTACCCCAAGGACAGTAAGTTAGCCCCTTAAACCAATCTAACTTAAGTTATTGTCAAACATCAAAAAGGGGGAGATTGTTGGTGCAAGTTGCATCAATGATGTTCCTCTTTATGTGTTTTAATGTTTGACAATTCACTTAAGTCAGTGATAAAATGAAGAGACAAAGGGGAAGTAAGAGAGAAGTAACCAAAGCTGAAGAAATGTCCTAGTTAATCTAGGTATCGAAACCCTAAGTCCTAGCGAAGGGCTGCTAGGCACCTAGCGAAGGGCTGCTAGGTATCGAAACCCTAAGACCTAGCGAAGGGCTGCTAGGCACCTAGCGAAGGGTTGCTAGGTATCGTAACCCTAAGACCTAGCGAAGGGCTGCTAGGCACCTAGTGAAGGACTACTAGGCATAGAAGACCTAGCGAAGGGCTGCTAGGCACCTAGCGAAGGGCTGCTAGGCATAGAAGACCTAGCGAAGGATTGCTAGGCACCAGGCGAAGGACCGCTTGGTAACAAAGACCTAGCGAAGGGCTGCTAGGCACCTGGCGAAGGACTGCTAGGAAATGAAGACTTGGTCCGAGGGACTAAGCAACGTAGCTGAGCGATGACTAAGGACAGGAGTAGAGACGGGTCAGGGTTTGGGCGTCTCGAGATCCGGAGTAATCGGAAGCTAAGTAAAAGTCCACCCGAAGGGCTGGGTGGCAACCGTCTCCTGAAAGGAGTAGGTGAAGGGCGAGTTCTCGGGGATGGGAACTTGTGCCGGTTCGACCTAGGGTTTCGTGCAAATCCGAAGTCCGAACCAAGTCCGTAAAATCAATATTATATGTATCTATGCTTTGTGTTTGTGGATATTGCAGGTACCAAGAATCGAAGACAAAGCAAGTGTGCTGGAAGCCCTAACCAGGGCGCCCCCAGTGTTGGGGGCGCCCCCATGCACCAGGGCGCCCCCAGTGCTGGGGGCGCCCCCAGGCAGTACTAGAATACTGTTTCGCGATTTCGAAGCCAGAAGCAAAGGATAAGCGCTCAGGAGGGCGCCCGGGATGTCCGGGGTGCCCTGGTCAAAAGTCTTATCACCTGCAACGAAGTAGGCGCGAGGATAAGAGTTGACCGAGTCAACCGGGGCGCCCTCAGCGTCCGTGGCGCCCCCAGGAGGCCTATATAAGGGGCTTCGACCCCTCAGCTTCAAATACAACATTCCAGAGCGATTCTGATCAATCCGACCGACAACAACATGCTAGAAACGAGGCTCTACGACCGGGAGGCTCCAGGAGGAGGTGCGCAGCACATCGGAGGTCCAGATCAGCTGAGCTTCAGACCATTTTTCGTTGGTTTGCTTTTTTAATTACTGTACTTAAATTTCTATATTATTGCTTGTAATTATGCACTGTAAGTCGGGTTTCTCCGCCTCCGGAAAGTCCGGAAAGGAGACCAATAGTGGATGGGCGTTCCCGTGCATAGGCCTTGGATGTACTGACCCTGGGGGGTCGGGAACCAAGTAAAAATCTGCCGTGTCACTGTCTTGTTTTTTCGCTCTAATTATTTTCCGCTGCGCTACTAATATTCTAAGTCCAGAACGAAAGTATTACGAGATTTCCACGAAAGATTTTCACGATCGATATTCACCCCCCCTCTATCGACGGCACCGGTCCTACACTCTCTTGATTGGATAATCCAATTTTCAACTCGTTTTAAATCCCTCGGATTACTCGTAGTGCGTGTGACTAAATAAGCTTTCGATTTATGTTGGCCGTCTATAATTAACAAATTATAGAACGATTATGAGTGACACCTAGTACTACATCATGATCCCCAATTAATCGAAAGATCAAC
Source organism: Boesenbergia rotunda (assembly GCA_024364735.1). Classification (NCBI taxonomy): domain Eukaryota; kingdom Viridiplantae; phylum Streptophyta; class Magnoliopsida; order Zingiberales; family Zingiberaceae; genus Boesenbergia; species Boesenbergia rotunda. The sequence goes on along the minus strand of JAGFNQ010001998.1, from coordinate 291,465 downwards.
GGTTGACCTCAGAAATGATTCTGAAACCCTTCAGCAGCTTTAATGAATCGCGCCTCATTCCCTTCACCATCTTATACCCACTTGGTTCAGGACATGGTCTATGTGTGTCACGCCCCGAGACCCAAGAGCCGCTGATCCAATAGAAAATCGGACAGCACCTCCCCTGTCCGGCGGACAATTTACACATACACACAGATAATATAACACAACCACGCAGTTTAAAGGGCCTCAGGCCTCAGATATATGCAGAAACAATAATTTTATGATTATATCTATCGAAAACCAAATCCGGACTCACCTGAGCTGCCAGGGGGCAGGAACAAAGCCAAAACCGAACGAAGTCCAACATAGGACTCAAAAGTACAATACCTTCAAACAGAACGTGCATACATGTTCAAAACATACAGCGGAAGCATAGGAATGCTACAGGGTCCATAATAAAACAAGGAAAACCAAAAAGGGCTCCTCGGGAGCTGGGGACTGGCGGCTCGGGATCTCCTCGCAGACATCAACCTGAAATAAATATATATGGCAACGGGGTGAGTCCATAGCTCAGCGGATACCCAAACAGATATGCATAGAAGGTTATACCAACAATAAGAGTTCAGCTAGTACAGACTCATATCAACAGAAGGGGAAAGACTAGCACTGAACAAACTGGGATAGATACATACCTGAATCCATCTAACCTGCACAGAGGGTAAGAAATACCGGTGGAATACTAGTAGACAGATAAGCACAGATAACAAGTCTCCAGAATATGCGATGTCAAACAAGTGCAAGAATCAAGTGCAGCAAACAATGCACGATGCAAAGTATGCACATGGTGCAATGACATGTGTCACCCCTGACACCAGACAGAATCATCGTACACCTGTCATAGGGACGTCTGAAAAGGTAGGGCTCTGACAACTGTACACCCTGCCATCACTGCTCCTGAGTGACCGGGTGGACAGGATGCTGACGAAGGACCACCCCTCTACCCCAAGTAATGGGGGAGCTCCGCTCTCATCTCCTCGTGGCTCAGTACGAGAAGGGATCCCTGCTTGCTACCACGCCCGCGCTCACCCTCCAATAGTGGCCGAACGGAGCAATACAGGGCAAATGCACACATCTACGGTATCCACTAACCCATGAGTGGCCGTGTGTGCCCGTCATGTACCGGAAGACGATTAGGCTCAACCACAAGGGAGTCGCTGATCGCCGGCATGCAACAGTGCAAGGATGGTGTATGATAGATACACATACCTCCCTCCCAAGTCCTCAGTATACTAAGTCTCAGTCTGAAATCCTATAACAGGAAATACTGGTAACCTACAAAGTATACTGACCGGAAAACTACCAACCCCTCAAGGTCAAATGCAGGAGACAATACCACGATCTCTAGCATACAAATGGATATGACAATACCTGAGACTGTATGGAACTAACAGCAGAATAACTCAGGGATGAACAACAAATATCCAGAACAGGCATAATAACTCAGGGATAACTAACAAGTATCCAGGGCATGCATAATAACTCAGGGGTAACTAACAAGTATCCAGAACAGACATAATAAGCACGGATAAACAACAAATGTCCAGAATAGGCATAATAACCAGGGATAAACAACCAATATCCAAAATAGGCCTAATAACCAGGGATAGCGTATAATCTTACTGCTATCTATAACAGACTATGCATAATCACATGACAATATCAAAAGAGATAAGTCAAAGGGTACCCGCCTCCAAGAGTAGTAGTCCGTATCAAAAGAAGATAGAGCCACCCGCCAATAATAATCCGATCAAGCTCCTGTATCAAGGATGTATTTAATTTAGCTATTACACAAATGATAGCTAGCTAATAAATCCCTAAACTCTTATTAGGGTTAACCCAATTGTTTCCTTTCCATTTAATTACCCTTGGTAATTAAGATTAGATTTACTTTAAAGGTAAACTCGAATTCACCACACTTAGATTATTAGGGTTTAGTTTCATATTAAAACCCAATCTCAACCCCCTCAAAATTAGGTTTAAATCCTTTATTAGTGATTAATTCCTAATTAAACCAACCGTAAGCAAGAAATGCAATTGCTATCAATTTCTCCCACAGATCAATACCCAAGCTAGATCAAATAAATGAGATGTTCATGTATGATTAGGTTTGTTTTCAATTCCTACAAACCTATTCCAAAACCTAAACTTCAATACATACTCCAACTTAACAGCAACCGAAACAACCACCTAACTCCACCTAAATCAAAATAATCAAATCCAATTACCTCTTATCTCATTACCTCAAATTTCAGGCCTTCACAGCAACAAACTGAGGCAAATGGATTCCAAGTCTACTGCAGCCAATTTCAAGCACAGAACATAGCTCTGGAATTTTCCAGCCGAGGAATCAAACTCCAACATTCCTGCACGCACAAAAGATTTCAAGACACCCACCATATCCTTACCTCAGTTCTCTGAAGATCCGAAGCAATCCCTTTCCCAGCTCCAAATCAGAAGCACTCCCGGCACCCGAATCTCAAGAAAATCTCCACGTTCAGAGCTCAGAATTAGCGGAAGATTTGAAACCGAGAGGAAACCACATAACCCCAATCAAATTTAGACCTGCCATTACACTCGTATCAGCTTGTATCCAACACCTCGAGTTCATCTACTCTATATCAAAACAAATTACCCGAATGAACCCTTACCTAAGTTCCGCCGGATCCACAAGCTCACCCTCAGCCTTGGGCGCCCAGTTGCACGACCCCTGATCGACTGCCAACGAATAGCTCAACCCTAGCCCACGTTGTGGCCTCCCAAGTATGTCCCCAACTCCGGCGATAGATTGCTTACGCTAGGGAAAGAAACGATGCTCCGCAGGAACTGAAGGGAGTGATCGGCGAGGCTAGGATTCTCAGCAATGTAGGAAGCCGAGTGAACCGCCGGTCGCCAGTCGAGATAAGGGGAAAAAGACCGTCGGCGTTCGTGGGGATGTCGCTTGCGGCTAGGGTTCGCGAGAAGGGGAAAGAAAGGGGCGCTGCTGCGATCGGCTGTGGAGGAGTCGGCCGAAATGGCTTGGCTGCGGCGGATCTCCGAGCCCTAATCGGATATAAGTGGTTCTTTTGCACTTTAGTCCAATATTTCGGACTTTTACACTTTGGTCCTTCATATTTGGGAACTTTGCATTCTCATCCTTAAGGTTTAGTTTTTATATCAATTTAGTCCCCGAAACTCTAGAAATTTTTCCGAAGAATTTTCCAGAGTGGAATAAACGTGTCGGATTTTACATCCTCCCCCACTAATAAAAATTTGGTCCCCAAATTTCGTTAATCTCATACGGCAAACATTAGCAGCTAAACATGTCCGTACACATCATAAATAACCACTCCGTCTGATACCCAAAGGTTACACCGCTACGGATCAACTGCAGTTATCAATCCAGAGGTAATCATCCGATAACCAGATACACCCGAACAACCGTTAAATCATCATACCTATCCAGGGCACTCAATCCTAAGATCACTGGTGCCAAGTCTATACTCTGATCCTCAAACGTAAAATGAAAAATCCATAAGTATCACCCAAATATCCACAAGTTAATAACATCCTCCCAAGCATCACAAGTCATATATATTTATATATATCCTCCAATAACCCGTCACAAGATAACTTATAATTTAAAGATTATGCCAACATGTCGTACCATATATTACCATGAATAACCAACTTCCTAAATAATCAACCACCGAAATATCATTTATCCACCAAATGATCCATCAAAAAGCTACAATCCGATAGGTCCATGTCCACTAATAGAATCCTCAAAGTACAACGTATCATAGAGATTCGTCAATCTCAATCCACCTCTCGATACCATAATGAATCGCACATCTCGACGTACCATCGAGATTATCAAACCACGAACACTCAATCTATGAGTCAAAATCTCTCATAGAATCGCGTGTAATGAACGAGTCGACCAACCATCGGCTCGTAACCCAATATTCTCCGATTCCTTCGCTCAAGGTTCGGAAACCTCTGAGTTCCAACTCCATCCACAAAAAGATCATATATGCACTAAATGATCCATCACCAAACTACAAATCTGACAGGTCCATCTCACTTAATAGAATTCCCAAAACACAACATATTATAGAGATTCGTCAATCTCAATCCCACTCTCAACACCAACGAGAAAGTCCACGGTGATAACAACCTTATCATCCGTTCAACTAGTAGGTCCACTATGGGAGTATATTAACCAAAAACCAATGGTCATCTTTGACCTCCTGATTAACGTCCAACATCTCACCGAAGATAAGGATACAGCTAACTCCACATCCTCCGCACCCTAGCGGATCGTACATCCCGATGCACCATCGAGATTATCCAACAATCTACACCCAATCTATGAGTCAAGATCCCTCATAGCATAGAGTAGCAACTAGCAAATCACACCGACCATCACTTCGTAATCCATTACAGTCTAATTCCTCCACTCTATGGTCAAAACCCTCTAAGGTCCTACTCCATAACAAGGAGATAGAGACATGCTATCTCTCAGGAGTATCTCAATATACTCATAAAGCAATTCTTTTATTTTTCCACAGGTTGTCCGCAATAATATCTAACTAGAGGTGACCTAGTCTTATAAGTGATTTGCCTCCACGCAAATCATAAGTCCGTATATACCTTTTTAGTTATTCAACCAAGTACAAGCGGTAACTCATAAGTGTCAAGCAACTAGCTTCACACTTTTTTTGTATCGGCCTAAGTCACCAATCAAGCTGTACCCTCTAGGTCATCAACATGGTACAGGTGATTCATGGTCAAAGTTATCAGGGAATAGGATGTAACAATCCACTAACGGTAATAATATGTAGCTCATGCTACCCTTCTACATAAAAATAGGTCATGCACTATACACGTGCCTTCCAGGTCACCTAACTAGGCACGAACGACCCAACTGTCTGAAACTCCTTGAACTAGGGTAAGTCGATCCTAAGCTGATCGAGCCAACAACAATAAGCAATCCCTAGTTCTCGCTTAGCTAACAATAGCTAGAACCCATACTATAAATAGTAAGGTCTAGAAGGATCAAAAGAATAAACCTCCAATAGATTGTCGACATATTCGACCTTGGCTTTCCGATTCAACAATCGGGGCTACTAGAGAATTAACATTCTCTGCTCTAAGATCTCATCCGCAATATGTCACTAATCGCTCACATGAACGATCACGAATAGGATAGATTGACAAATGTCAATCCAACTAACCCAAGTCTACATATCTCTATTCATCCAGCATGAATATATGATCCCACCAAGCTGGGATAGTCTAACTCATCCAAAATCTAATACTGAGCATTAAAGCTAAGATAGTATTAGAAAGATATACCTTTTGCCGCCTGGAGAAGTCCTGTCGCTGCCAAGTCCCCAAATTGCCGTCGCATCGCAACCACGGCTTTAAAAAAAATCTGTAATGTACTCGGATGAATAACATCAAACCCGAGCTCCGACACCTACCAGTACAGTGTCAGATTTAAATTCCGAAAAATCCACGAATCGTTGGTATCCCGCATCCTGGGCTTGATACCAAAAATACCAAAAATAATTGGTACCAGATAAACACCGTAAATCCAAAAGCACTCAAGGTATCCGACAACCTGAGCTCTGATACCAAAATAAATTGTCACGCCCCGAGACCCAAGAGCCGCTGATCCAATAGAAAATCGGACAGCACCTCCCCTGTCCGGCGGACAATTTACACATACACACAGATAATATAACACAACCACGCAGTTTAAAGGGCCTCAGGCCTCAGATATATGCAGAAACAATAATTTTATGATTATATCTATCGAAAACTAAATCCGGACTCACATGAGCTGCCAGGGGGCAGGAACAAAGCCAAAACCGAACGAAGTCCAACATAGGACTCAAAAGTACAATACCTTCAAACAGAATGTGCATACATGTTCAAAACATACAGCGGAAGCATAGGAATGCTACAGGGTCCATAACAAAACAAGGAAAACCAAAAAGGGCTCCTCGGGAGCTGGGGACTGGCGGCTCGGGATCTCCTCCCAGACATCAACCTGAAATAAATATATATGGCAACGGGGTGAGTCCATAGCTCAGCGGATACCCAAACAGATATGCATAGAAGGTTATACCAACAATAAGAGTTCAGCTAGTACAGACTCATATCAACAGAAGGGGAAAGACTAGCACTGAACAAACTGGGATAGATACATACCTGAATCCATCTAACCTGACAGAGGGTAAGAAATACCGGTGGAATACTAGTAGACAGATAAGCACAGATAACAAGTCTCCAGTATATGCGATGTCAAACAAGTGCAGCAATAAGTGCAGCAAACAATGCACGATGCAAAGTATGCACATGGTGCAATGACATGTGTCACCCCTGACACCAGACAGAATCATCGTACACCTGTCATAGGGACGTCTGAAAAGGTAGGGCTCTGACAACTGTACACCCTGCTATCACTGCTCCTGAGTGACCGGGTGGACAGGATGCTGACGAAGGACCACCCCTCTACCCCAAGTAATGGGGGAGCTCCGCTCTCATCTCCTCGTGGCTCAGTACGAGAAGGGATCCCTGCTTGCTACCACGCCCGCGCTCACCCTCCAATAGTGGCCGAACGGAGCAATACAGGGCAAATGCACACATCTACGGTATCCACTAACCCATGAGTGGTCGTGTGTGCCCGTCATGTACCGGAAGACGATTAGGCTCAACCACAAGGGAGTCGCTGATCGCCGGCATGCAACAGTGCAAGGATGGTGTATGATAGATACACATACCTCCCTCTCAAGTCCTCAGTATACTAAGTCTCAGTCTGAAATCCTATAACAGGAAATACTGGTAACCTACAAAGTATACTGACCGGAAAACTACCAACCCCTCAAGGTCAAATGCAAGAGACAATACCACGATCTCTAGCATACAACTGGATATGACAATACCTGAGACTGTATGGAACTAACAGCAGAATAACTCAGGGATGAACAACAAATATCCAGAACAGGCATAATAACTCAGGGATAACTAACAAGTATCCAGGCATGCATAATAACTCAGGGTAACTAAAATATCCAGAACAGGCATAATAACTCAGGGATAACTAACAAGTATCCAGGGCATGCATAATAACTCAGGGTAACTAACAAGTATCCAGAACAGGCATAATAACCAGGGATAACTAACAAGTATCCAGATGACATAATAAACAGGGTAAACCACAATATCTAGACAAACATAATAACCAGGGATAGCGTAGATCTTACTGCTATTTATAACATTCTATGCATAACAAATGACAATATCAAGATAGATAAGTCAAAGGGTACCCGCCTCCAAGAGTGAAGTCCGTATCGATCAAGACAGAAACCACCCGTCAAAATAATGCAATAATCCGATCAAGCTCCTGTATCAAGGATGTATTTAATTAGCTATTACAAAGATAATAGCTAGCTATCCAGTCCCTAAATCATATTAGGGTTAACCTAACTATTTCCTTTCCATTTAATTACCCTTGGTAATTAAGATTAGATTTACTTTAAAGGTAAACTCGAATTCACCACACTTAGATTATTAGGGTTTAGTTTCATATTAAAACCCAATCTCAACCCCCTCAAAATTAGGTTTAAATCCTTTATTAGTGATTAATTCCTAATTAAACCAACCGTAAGCAAGAAATGCAATTGCTATCAATTTCTCCCACAGATCAATACTCAAGCTAGATCAAATAAATGAGATGTTCATGTATGATTAGGTTTGTTTTCAATTCCTACAAACCTATTCCAAAACCTAAACTTCAATACATACTCCAACTTAACAGCAACCGAAACAACCACCTAACTCCACCTAAATCAAAATAATCAAATCCAATTACCTCTTATCTCATTACCTCAAATTTCAGGCCTTCACAGCAACAAACTGAGGCAAATGGATTCCAAGTCTACTGCAGCCAATTTCAAGCACAGAACATAGCTCTGGAATTTTCCAGCCGAGGAATCAAACTCCAACATTCCTGCACGCACAAAAGATTTCAAGACACCCACCATATCCTTACCTCAATTCTCTGAAGATCCGAAGCAATCCCTTTCCCAGCTCCAAATCAGAAGCACTCCCGGCACCTGAATCTCAAGAAAATCTCCACGTTCAGAGCTCAGAATTAGCGGAAGATTTGAAACCGAGAGGAAACCACATAACCCCAATCAAATTTAGACCTGCCATTACACTCGTATCAGCTTGTATCCAACACCTCGAGTTCATCTACTCTATACCAAAACAAATTACCCGAATGAACCCTTACCTAGGTTCCGCCGGATCCACAAGCTCACCCTCAGCCTTGGGCGCCCAGTTGCACGACCCCTGATCGACTGCCAACGAATAGCTCAACCCTAGCCCACGTTGTGGCCTCCCAAGTATGTCCCCAACTCCGGCGATAGATTGCTTATGCTAGGGAAAGAAACGATGCTCCGCAGGAACTGAAGGGAGTGATCGGCGAGGCTAGGATTCTCAGCAATGTAGGAAGCCGAGTGAACCGCCGGTCGCCAGTCGAGATAAGGGGAAAAAAACCGTCGGCGTTCGTGGGGATGTCGCTTGCGGCTAGGGTTCGCGAGAAGGGGAAAGAAAGGGGCGCTGCTGCGATCGGCTGTGGAGGAGTCGGCCGAAATGGCTTGGCTGCGGCGGATCTCCGAGCCCTAATCGGATATAAGTGGTTCTTTTGCACTTTAGTCCAATATTTCGGACTTTTACACTTTGGTCCTTCATATTTGGGAACTTTACATTCTCATCCTTAAGGTTTAGTTTTTAATCCTTTACATCCCCTAAACCTCGTCTAGAAGCCCGGAAATCTTAGAAATTTTCCGAAAAATTTTTTCCAGAGCGACACAAAAGTTTCGGATTTAACAGTCTCAACTCATAGTATCCTGAAGTTATGAGCGGACCAACTCCGCGCACCACTCGGCTCGATGTTCCCAGTCGGGCGTGTGGCGGCCCACGCTCCCTGGGTACGATCCGACCGATGATCCAAGTTCTCACCTTCTTACAAGTCATAAGCGGGCATGGCCCCCGCACACTTTTCGGCTCGGGGCCCAGCCGGAAGCGTGGCGACCCATGCTCCTGAGGTCCCCCCGAGTCAGAGAAGTCTTCACTCAAAGTGTCACTGAGTCATAAGATCCCCGAGTTAGGAGCACCCCAAGCCATCAAATACTCGGTCGTCGACCATACCATCTCCGGGTCAGTCAAGTTCGGACGTTCATCCCGAACCACGCGCACTACGACTTAGGAGCATATCTTCGCTCGGGATGTCTTCCTTAACTCGGGAAGCATAGTCGCTCTCGGTAACCGTGGACACTCTAGGCCGCCAGTCGGCCCTAGCATTCGAGGTCTTGTCGTGACTTATCAGAACAACCACTCTCTGACATAAGACTCGCAGAAGCTATACGTGGTCGGCGCAGGTCAGGTACCATTCTGGCCCGAATCGCGAGTATCTCGCTGACGCCATGATCTCCCTGTCATACCCTATCCTCCCGTACTGCGATCACATACGTTGGTGTCAGGCCGAGCGGCGCCAGACGGTGCCCGCCCATAAGTTAATAGCGCCCATTTCCCTATTCCGGTATGCGACACACTACCCTACCACCTCTGGGTACGCCTTATCCTGTCCTCGCTACGCGACAAAAGGTGGCAGATTGGGCAGAAGTTGTCAGCTCCTCCGGCTATATAAGCCTCTCCACTCCACATCCCCCAGGTACACGCGATAGTATTTTGCTACTGTTCTATTGCCTTTGCTGCTCTTCCACCACCGGGGACTGACTTAACCATCGAAGTGTCTTACCGGGCACTTTTCCTGATGGATTCTAACGGTGTCTGCCTTGCAGATCGCAGCTAGCGTCGGAGCCATCATCAGCGGTTCGTGATCCTTGGGAGACCACGTGCTCTTGGGAGTCCACCTCGCTTCGCGACATAATCATATATTTTCGTAGATTAACTATTTTTTAAGTTTTTTAATCTTTAATGGTGACTAAATATATCAATATTATTCCAAAATGTAGAACGCGATGTTAATTGTGTTGATATTGATGAATTGGTTAGGTTTTGATGATGATGATTGTGAAGCCTAGAGATTTTCTTTGTTTAACTTCATTAAAGATGCTGAGAAGCCTAACTTGCAAGTTGGAATGTAGACCTCTTGTTCGTGTTGATAGATGCTTTCTTAAAAGAAAGAATGGTGGAAATTGTTAGCAGGAATTAGGCTAGATCCCAATAATAACATCTTCCATAATTTCCATGCCTAGGTTGAAAGAAAAATAAAAGACAGTTGGATGTGATTTCTGTAATTGTTGGAAGATTTCTGTAACTGTTGGAAACTGATATAGGCTTTAGAGATCGACATGGATGGATGTTCATGTCAAACAAACAAAAGGGTCATTCTAACATTCGAAAGTTTATTTTCTACCGCTGAAAATCACTTTTGTGTTAGACAATTTACCTGTGCATGTTCATGATGCCACTATCGTCCTAGTGGCATCGTCCAAGTGCGGCAAAGAATCGTCATGAAATCATCATCCTAATGTCTTCGTCACCGGAGTAACGATTCATAAGAATTATAAAATAGGATTGGGAACAGCAATTTTTAAGTCGGGCAAAATGAACACGCTAATCTCACGTGAAAGATAATAAAAAAAAGGTAACGGTAGAGATATATTTGAAATATTTTATAAAACATAAGAGATAAATTATTCTAATAAATTTTAAGGACATAATCAACACTCGATTAGAACATTAAAGATAATTTAATGAATTTCACTGTAAAAACACGTGCTTTGTCCAAAATCGAAGAGTTTGGTCTTGACAAAAGTAAACGCCATTTATTAATTGTAGCTCGTGAAATATTTTAAATTGTATTTAATCTTTGGTTTTCATATAAAAGAATATGCAAAAATTAAAACAAAAAAGCAGTTGCCACACCAGCGTTCCGCTTGTATAACAAACAGAAATATATTAAACTAAATTATACTAAAATACTATTGCATAATTTTGAACAATTTGTATTAGTAACATAATATTACGAAGCCAAAGCCACTTGCGTTAAAAGGGTTAATGCTAATAGAGAATCAGATACCAACCGTAGTTTGCTTTAACTCACCTAATGACCCTTCGACTATTCAAATTACGCCTAACCATCTAGGTCAACACAGCTGCTAATTATCACACATCAGGTTTGCCTAGCCGAGCGAGCATTGCACATCGAAGCCTAGTTCTAATATCAATTTAATGTTATGAACAAACAAGCACTTGAAAGCTCACCGACCTTGCTAAACTCGCCCATTAGATATACGCGATCAAACTCCTCATAACCCCTCAATCAACCATATCATTATTGAGAGAAAATTATGGCCAAGCCTCAGAGCGCTACATAGGGCATTGGGATCGAGATAATACAAACTATTGCATCAATTAAACTAATATGAAAAATAATGGCACGGCAAAATGAGACCAAAGAACTCATGTTCTTAAAAATTCAGAGTATTGCAAAAACAAAATAAAAGGTACTACAAGGATACTGGCAGTTCAATAACCTAGATTACACGACCATGAAAATCCTGAACACCACATTAAAAATGACAGAATTTGCAAATCTTGAACAGATACGGAAATGATTAAAGAGTTCACAAACTACAGTCCTATGTGACTTACCGGACAGCATCATCAAGTTGAAGGTGCACTACCAGGGGCAGAAGGGGCAGCAGCAGAAGTATCATAGGTCCCTTGAGCTGCATTGTCACTAGAGAATGCAGGAGGCTGTGAGTTACCACCAGTCGCATAAGAATTACTGTATGGTGGCTGCTGTTGATTGCCATAACCTGATTGGCCATGTGGCGCTACATTATAAGATTGCTGTTGACTATAAGCGGATTGAGAGACTGGAGATTGACCATAACCTGGTTGCACAGGAGTGGATTGCATATAGCCAGCTGGAGTGGAAGTAGCTTGACCTTGTCCATAAAGAGATTGAGAAGGTGGTGTCTGGGCAGCAGGAGCCTGTCCATAACTAGGAGGTGCTGCTTGACCATATCCAGTAGAGGCAGTGGGTTGGCTCCCATATCCCAACTGTGATGTGGGGAAATGCCATATCCTGATGGAGCTGTTGCTTGTGAAGGATAGCCAGCAGTATTGTTATTTGGTGGTTGACTCAATGGAGGCTGTTGAGCAGGAGGTGCTTGAGAAGATCCACTTGGAGCACCATAAGCATTAGCAGATCCATCTTGAGACGGAGCAGCAACTGTGCCATAGCTAAGAGTAGAGCTATAGCCCTGCTGATCATAACCACCTCGAGGGTTGGGTGTCGTCTGAGAATAACCAGGTTGCAGTGCAGGGGCATTATACCCACTAGAATATCCGTCTTGCCCAGCAGATGTCTGAGGGTAAGCAGCATCGCCATAGGATGCCTGGTTGCTGTAATTAGGAAGCGGCTGTCCATAGTTGTAGCCTGCACTACCAGTAGTGGATCCCCCAAGAGATGGTTGCTGCTGTTGAGATTGTTGATTATAGTAATCGTATCCAGTACCTGGTGCAGTTTGCTGAGAAGTTTGATTAGATGTTTGGTCCCATCCAGGAGGATAGCCTCCATAAGATGGGTGGGGCATATTATACGGAGGTGGTGGCCCAGGATAAGCTCCAGGTGGCATGTAAGCATAACCAGGTTGCTGTGTGGGTGGTGCACCGGGTGGAACCCAACTTGTTGGAGGACGAGGCGCCTGGTAACCCTGCTGAGAATACCCTCCAGCCATAGCTAGATTTCTGGTACGATTCTGCATGGTATTTATTTCATGTGAACTTGTGCGTGTTTTTTTTTCTTTTTTTATGCAATCATATAGTGAAGAAAAAGCAGTTGGTTGAAGCAAAATTTACTAAAGAATAGTAAAAGGCAGCAAATAAAGCAAAGATCACGACAATAGGCCAACAGAAACCCATTTGATAAGGAAGAACACAACCAACTTACCACGAGAAGAGTCTGATTGAATGTCCACCTATGCTCTCCTCATGAGACCTAATGGACTAGCAAAAAAGTCCAGAAATCCAGACATAGTCCAAACAAAGCAATTTAAAAGGCCATATGTGACAAGAGGTTCTAAGGATAATAGATGTAATATCCTTGTGATCTCATTTTTCTCAATCAATTAAAGGTGTTTGTGATAAAATTTTGACCATTCATCACTGTATTAGGTACTGTTGATCATAACTAATGAGAAACGCAACAACAGATGTTAATATTTAGAATATGATAAAAGAAAAAAATATATATGATATCCAAGGGTCTCGAAACTCATTCCAAGGAAGTGCCTGAAATTGAAAGAGTTCAGGAAAATATGAAGGGTAATCAAAGGTCATTGCCATGAGCAGCAAAACCTATAAAGATAGGAAAAAAAAGTTTGCCCAAATTATTGAAACTTCATTAATGCAAGGGAAAGATATCTCAAGTTACTCCAATATGCACCATCATTTATAAAAGGAAAGAAAATGCGCTGTCGCTCTTGAGAAGGACCAATTAATATTTAATATAAACTTCAAGCGATGATACAGAAGAGAAAAACAAATATACATCAGTATAATATGTCCAGTAACGATTTAGGTGCAGGATCGACCTAATATTCAATTAATCATAAGGAATAAGGCCAATGCCATACCAGTTTCAAGCCAACCTACACCCTCGCCAAACATTGGAGCACCAACGCAAGTTAATCCTACAATTAAAATAGTTCTCAAAAAAGCAAAGCTCAATTCAAGACATGTTCTTGCCCATGACCAATTCAATCTCCAGATAAAAAGATCTAGGATATTTAAGTTGAATTGATCTAACTAATCATCATATATGAATATCTTGGAACCATACTAGAAAAGAGGGTAAATCCAACAGCAATATAACTCAAATGAGTATAGATATTCAGCAATTAACAGATATAAAAAGAGATAAAGATGCCCTTCAGTACTCCTGCAGAATCACAAACTCAGAAATATGCACACTCTGACATAAGTATAATTACAAAAATAACTTAACTGTCATATAAATAAATGAAATAAGCTAAACATACTGTGCACTTCCGACATGGAAAATGAGGGATAAAAAGTGTAAATATATAATGAATCTTTATTTTTAATAAGAATTTTCTTTGTCTTAATTAGTTTGATGGAAAGAAATTGTAAGAATGATAAAGCATGGACACCGAGAAACATCCTAGTAAAATTTTACAGTCAAATAAGAGTATAGCAAACAAGATACATTTAGCACATGGGAACATATAAGTTCAACCAGGATATGGTTCAAGAGCCTTGAACACAGATCATGTCGTTGACAAAAACTGACAAATGATAGATTTCCTGTAAAGATTTATTTTACAATGGGCACAGGAACTTAAACCCTACTCTTCCGTCCGTGCAGATTATAATGAAAGACTGAATGTAGGAGAATCACAAGAGACATCGGAATTAAGATTTAACGAAAAAGGCAATATTGTCTTCTGGCTTCAATAATAAAATGTATAATCATATCAAAGTAGGCTTAAAAGATAATAAAAAAAGCACAAGAATGTTGGCAACAAATCACTTCATAGTTTCTTTGCAATTTCCATAATGAAACTACAACATCTGATATTGATCTTGTAAGGTCAACATCTCACACTTGGCAACAAACATTAACAAAATTAAATCAACCGCACTTTGCAATACAATGAATCTAAGATGAGGGGAAAAATCAATCAAAAGCATAATGTACTACTGTGTTAGAGGTGACTAAAACAGGGGAAAGGTCTTGAGAGAGTAAAAGGAACACTCAAATTATTGGTGGAAAACACAGCATACTGAAGGAATTCAAATGGGAAGAGCATGTGCTAATTAAATCCCACTGGAATACAGCATGGTAATCTTAGAACCGATACACCGGATAACATTGTTTGAAGATTACATCAATGTAATGCATCATATTAGAAATACAGAAGAAACCACAAAAATGGTTCACAAGAAACAGAAATCAGCAGCAGTTTTAGACTAGAGAAATCAGCAGCAGTTTTAGACTAGAGAAATCAGCAGCAGTTTTAGACTAGAGAAATCAGCAGCGGAAAATAAGAGAAAGGGTCCAATCAAAGCTGTAAGATATATGTTGTAGTGAGCAACGAATGATGAACACATAGTCCCTTGTCAGATATTTTGCAAATTAATAATGAAATTCCATCATGAATAAAAATAGAAACAAAAGCAACAGCACAAACAATCAAAAGTCCAAAAGATGCATGGAACAGATACCATCAGAATGACTTGGTTAATTTAAGTATTCAAAAGTTAACCTTAAGCCTAAAGGTTATATAGAGCTCAAATTTGGCGTTAGCTCTTGCTAAATATATTTAAACAGATAATCCAGAACATATGATAACGCAAAAGGGCATTTAGATAAAAGCTTACAATAATTTGTCATCCTAAAAATTCTATCCATCCATCAGTTGTTTTCTAATATAAAACTTAAGGATAATCAATACCTCACTAATAACCTCATTGACCAACTGTTTTGCTATTTCAATCTGCTCCTGTGTGCCATCAATATACACTGTTCTTTCACTAGAAATATCACCAGGAGGCAAGTGAAGAGGTATCACCTACAAATAAATATTCTAAAATTAGCATAAAAACAGTGTAACTTGATTAAATTTATAATGTGTACCAATCAACAAACAGTTACTAGATCAAGTTCAGGCGTCTATACCAAGAAAGCAGTACGAGTCATTTTGGACAGAGAAAAAGATATTAGTGAGGCTAGTACATATCATTACTCAAAAGGCTGCAGCAAACCCTAAAACAAACCTTGACGTGATGCTGGCTGACCTAACATAAAATGTTCAGAACAAAGACAAATATTCATACAACCCAAGTTGGTGTGCCATTAACTGGCCATGCCACATGGTACCTATAATCCTTATAGGTTGGCCAAACACAAGCCAATAAATAAAAAGCATCAAACTGGTCAGCCGAAACATAACAGGATTATAAGGTGAAAATACCCGCTTAATCAATTTAACATATGCCTTCTATCATGTCCCATGATCTAACACGATTCATTTAAGAAATTTGGAAAAAATACAGCATTTGATGTCAGGCGTTGAAAGACTAAAATATTAAGTGCCATAGCAGTGGGAGAAGCCAAATATTCAGTGTATTTGGTCCAAAATACAAGACAACCAACTGTTGGCTTATGTCACTAGCAATGAAGTTGAAAAGGCAACATTCTTTACCATAATTATATTTGGTAAACTCACTCATTTTACACAGTTCTGTGAGTTTGAGTGGGCAATATAAGTTGAGACCCAAGGATCATCTCCACAATGAAATGAAATTATCCACTTTGAACCTAAGTCCTCATGACTTTGCTCTTGGACTCTTCCCAAAAGACCTCATACCAATAGAGATATCTTACATCCTTTTAAACCCATGATCTTTTCCATTTCTAACTAATGTGAGAATTATATTCCTAACAATCCTCCCCGCAAACAAAAGATCACCATTACTCTCATGGTCTGCGCCTCCCCGCAAGCATCCGATTACTCTTTGATCTACTCCGGGTCTCTGGGCCTCTCCGCAAGTATCAGATCAGACCTATTTTGGGCCTCTCCTCAACTTCGTTCAAGGACCGCCACATGGCACCCGGTATGGACCATGGTTTTGAAACCACTTGTTGACACCCAAGAACTCGAATATCTCCACAATGACATGCTATTGTCCATTTTGGACCTAAGTCATCATAACTTTGCTCTTGGGCACTTCTCAAAAGATCTCATACCAATGGAAATATCTTACATCCTTTTAAACCCATAATCTTTTCCATTTCTATCCAATGTAGGAGTTTGATTGTATTCCCAACAAAATATATGTGATTTAGATGAACAAAAAGTTAGTTTCTATGTAAACATCTTTAATAATTTCAAGTCGACAGACTTCACCAATGTTAATAATTAGAATTCCTAATACTTCAGCTTGCACTACCTTTTTACAAACAATGCAGTAACAAAGCCAAAAACAAAACAAAGCAAAAGAGAAAAAGAAAAGAAAAATGAGCAAAGAAAATAATACAAGAAGATAAAGCCCTGGGAAAGCAAGAGAGATCGAAGAAACAAAAAAATAAAGCCCACAACCAGAAAACAGAGGTAAAACAAACACACATTTATGAACAGGGCTCATATCAAGTGTATTTAGGTTATAAATCCGTCATTGTGAGGGAAACCCAACAATCTCCTGGAGTCCTCGTGAGAAAAAGAAGATACCAAGCTAAGAAACTAGCACCTTCTTCCCTCCATCTGACACCCAGGATCAAGGGGCCTCCCAAAGCCCACTCAAGCCTCTCTCTTTCTAATCACAGCCCTGAATAATATGTAAAGCAAACGCGAGAACAAGATTCTAATAACAAGAATAATATAAAGCAAACATTTTAGAAAATCACTGATTTAACCTAACAGAATTTTCTAAAAATTACAAACTAAAGGTTAAAAAAGAATTAATCTTTGTTGATGGATCCTTGTCATGAGAAGAAAATCAACCTCTTTAATTAACTAGAAATGAATCAAGTGTCATCACATGCACTAACATATAAATGCTGAAAAAAAAATTAATTAGTGAAACTACAAACCTGTATTCGTGCACCAGATCTTGCTTGCATACTTTTAATTGTCTCGCCACCTTTACCAATCACCATACCAACCTGAAATAAGAATCCAATTTAGACTCCTGTGCAGGATAGAACATAGTTCATTATATCAATATATTAAGTGACAAACACCTTGTTGTTTGGAACCTTCATTTGAAATTGTTCCGAACCAGGCTGAACACTACCCAATTTTCTAGAAGCAATCGTAGCTGAAGCCCCAGTATCAGCCTAGAGAAGTAATTTTACACAAAATAATGGATAAAATAAAAATTAAAAATGTATCATCTGGTGGGTATTGACACGATGAATCTTTTTACCTGTATAGAATATAAAATATTACCTCAGCAAGAACATCATTAATTAACTGCTCAGCTCTGCTAATCTGTTCAGATGTACCCACAATTTCTACTGACCTAGTCAGCGAATTGGGATCGGCATCCATATCTCGCGTTACTTGAATCTTTGCCCCTGATTGAAGCTGAAGGTATTTTATAGTCTCTCCACTTTTCCCAATGATTACACCAACCTGTGACATCACATGATAATAAATGATGTATGTCAATAACATGCTCCATTAGTTAAACAAATATATTGCATGGCCAGACGATTAGAATAAACACGAGTAAAGGAGATCATACCCGTCCATTTGGAATCTCAATCTTTTTACTTGAACCCTGATAGCCATAAGAGGGTAATGGATGAGAAGTGAAGCTGATTTGAGAAGATAGTTTTTGGCTAATAGGCTTCAGTGTATTGTCTGCCAATTTCAGAAATGCAATAACCAGTTTATCAAGATGATCATTAACCAAATAAAAGAAGATATTTACTAATCAAAGAAGCTTCACTAGATACAATACCAACACATGGTAAAAGTTGCAGGAGTATGGTAACATAATAACAACTGAAGAAATTATTAAATGATTACAGTTCAAATGCATTTATCAAAGGTCAATAAAAAATTCAAAGGATTGTTACAAAAATCTATTTATTTTATGTGGCAGTTGGCACTAGGTTCACAAAATGAATTGGTAAGAAATAGAATAACTGAGTCTTAGGAAATAATACAGAAAAGGAATAGAATAGCCATGTGCACTCCTCTGTTTGGTTGATAGAATAAAAACATTGAGAATGACTTACTTATAAGACAGTTCAAACGACAGTAGCACAGATCTATTGCTTTTCCATAAATTTGATACAAAAAATGAATTGGTAAGAAACAGAATAGTTATTCTTAGGAAATAGAATAGTAAAGAATAAAACAAACCTGTTCCTTTGTTGGGTTAATAGGACAATGACATATAGGAATAAGTATTAATGGGTTTGCTACAAGGAATAGCTAAGAAAGATTGGAGGGAATAACAATTCTGACAAAATAAGTACTCCAAGTCCATTTTGTAACCGAACACTTGAATAGTTGTTCCATCAGGATGCATTAGGAATGGAATAACTATTCTTGCAATCAAAAATCAATTTAGTGAATCATGGGTCAAATCATATGCTGGAGCATGGGACCGCAAACGATTTAGATCTAATTAACTAGATAAGCAAGCACAATTTGCCAAAAAAATGTAGCAAATTATAATATATAGTTTTATGTTCTAGAACCTAACAAGACAGTAAACAGGTGTCATGAGACGTCATTTTGAGCACAAAAGAAATAATTCATTTTGGTGAGCATAAAAAATTCTAGCTGAGTAATTATGGAGAATTTTTTTATATTGAAAGCTCTCCTTCCAATTTCAAGTAGCTAAATGATAACACTCGAACAATATTTTCAAGAGTGTTCCAATTGGCATTCCCAACAGTCATTGAAAATGGGCAAAAGCCAATAGACCAAAAAAACATCACTGAAAAGAAGTGAACTTTCTCTTTACTGAGTTTCTAAATAAGAAATTAATTGTCAGGGCGTGCAAAGGATTGAGTAATTGGGTGAGCACCATTCAGTGACTAGCATTCAGTTCTGATATGGGATTGGTTGAGGAACCCCTCTTTTTCCAACTGAGAGTGACCTTTTGCAATGAAAAGTAGTTGAACCAAGAGAGAAGGGAATGATCAGCAGCAGGCCTAGGTATGGCAGTAGAGCAACATCTTAGCAAATCAGGGAGTTGCAGTGAGAGAGACAAACAAGAGAAAAAGTAAATTTTATTACTGCTTTGAACATTGATGATTTTCCTGGTGAAAAAAAGTGTTTAAAGATAGAAGCAACAACTCCACTCTGTCCTACTTTCATACGATAATGTTCCTCACAATTTATGCTCTCATTTAGCCTCGTCACTGCGCTCGTGGTACTTCACAACGACAAAACTAATTGATGTCCGGTTAACGGCCGTACCAGGATTCCAAAAGCACCAAGACAGTTGACGATCAAAACGTTAGCAGCTTTAATCATCTAAACAATGCAAAAAATTATAACTATGGCCACATGCATATCTATACCCAAAAAAAACTTAAATCAGACTAAAGATACATATAACGAATCAACAACGCAGCGTCAGCGTCTAAAAGATAGGAAACAAGAACAGTCGCACGACTCACCGCCGATAGCAGATCCGAAACTGGTATCCTTCGAATCGCCCGTTCCTCCTCCATTCTCGAGCCTAGGGCGTTTGGCCTCGGCGTCACTGAATAACCTCGCAGCGATCTCCTGGGCACGCTGCTTGGCGAGCTGGATTCCATCAAGGGGCGGAGCGACGCTGTTGTAAGATTGTTGGGCGGGAGGAGCAGCGCCTCCGGAACAGCCGTCAGGAGACGACGAGGCGATCGGCGCCGAGAAGCCTGACGGTCTCCTCGCGGACGGCGAAGGGACGCCGCCATCTCCCGGCTCCTCGAACTTTCTCTTGTTATCGAGTCGCGAAGAGTAGTGGAGGTCGTCCGCCATGACCGCGGATGTCGGCGGCCGCGACGGGCAGTAGTAACGAGCACAAGAGGCGACTTCGGGACGCACCTTGGAAAACCCTAATCGGAGCGCGGCCACGGGTGTATTTATTTAGCCGCGACGAGCGAGCGAGCCAGTTCAAGGCTAACTCCCTGTGGCCGGCCGGGGGACCCACGAGCGAACCGGACGGTTCGTTATTTTTGTTTGGTTAACCGATTAAGAATAATGCGACCAAAAATAAGAAGAAAAAATTATTTACTTGAGCGAGTCCTCTGTTTCCACTGCTCCCTTAATTCCCAATCTATTAGCTTTTCTATGCAAGCCAAACTTTAGAAAGATCGACCAGTTGTTGGATTTGATGAACACTGACAAAGATAGACCTGTTTAATTCTCATGCCTCCCTGGGTCCCGTCGCGTGTTTCCTCTGCATTCCCCTTTCTACTTTCACATTTCAAAAAAACACAAAATGGGTATTCTGCAAATACAGTTATGGCAGGGGGTAAAGTTGAATTTTGATTGACGATGAACACGATAAAGTTGCAAAATAGGAGCGCGGCCAGCTTCTGGAGTCTGGAGGTTGAGCTTGACGAGGATGTCGGTGAACATCTCGGTGTCCTCTATGTCGGATCGGATCCTCTGTCCCTCTTCCAAACACAAAACGACAAAAAAAAAAAACGTGTCGCTCAAGTGATGCTGCCCAAACCGAACCGCCTTCCTGAACGCTTTCTCGACTGACATATACGGCCATGGGTACACTCCTAGCCGGAGTTCCAACGAGGTGAGGCACGAGGAAGGGATCCCCGACCTCGATGAGGTGGACATGGAGCAGAAGGTGGTCCAGGAAGCCACCTATGGCAACTTGAGCTCTACAGCTATCTCCTCTCCAGCCACCAAAAACGGAGCATACATCTCCGTTCGTGCGTCCTCGGCGTGAGAGGATGAATCGAGAAGATCATGTCGGCAACATTCAAATGGCCAGACAGAGCTCGAATTTTGATCCATCGGTGATCGATAAGAACGCGGTAGCCATGGAACAGAGGAACGCGGCCGAGGTTGCTAATGCGATTAAGGCGCAGTTTCAAAGGGCAACCAAGAGCTTCAGAGAGCTCTCCGATCTGTTGGAAATGGCAAATCACCAGCTTCACTCAAAACAATCTCCCCGTGATGGTAAAGAAACCTCCTCGTGTGCTTTCTTGTTGTTCTTTTAACAGGATTGCTTATTCCATTAAAGCCGCGTTTGGTAGGGGTAATCCATCATGTAATGTAATCAAGATTACATTACAAGTTGGATTTCTTTGTTTGAAATAATTTTAAAATTGTTATGTAATGGAATCCCGATTACAAAACTGACTTAAGATTTGTAATCTCGATTACAAAACAAAACCGATGTAATCTGATTACATTACGACTTGTAAAGTTGTCGGCTGGGCAGCGGCGGTCGCCGGTCGGCCGCCGACCGTCCGCCGACCATCCGTCGGTCGTCGGTCGGGCGATCGTCAGCCATTCGCCGGTCGTCGATCGTTGTAGGTCGTCGACCGCTAATCTTTGATTACATTACAGGATGGATTATCCTTCACCAAACACAGTCTATGATTATCAAAGATTACATATAACTCATTATCAAATATAATAATGTAATATTGATTACATTACAAACTTGATTACATTACAGATTCGATTGCATTACCCCGTACCAAACGCAGCCTAAATTCTATAGATGCTAGTGTAAATGGATCCGTGAGCCTTGTTTCCATATTGCAGAAACTGTACGTTTGGGAGAAGCTTTACAATGAAGTCAAGGCGAGTTTTGATCTCTGAGTTCATTATCTTTCATGGTAGTTTCTCCTAACCAGGATTGCATTTGACCTTTGCAGAGTGAAGAGAGAATGAGACTGTTGCTTAGCAAGAGCAACAAGGAATTGAGGCACTTAGTTGAAAAGGGTGCTGAAGCTCACAAGATCGATACCACTCGAAGTCGGATCGATAAGCTATCAATGGAAATTGAGATAGCAATTCAGGTTGTCACGACGGTTTCGAAAAAGATAAATGCAGTGCGGGATGAAGAATTGTGGCCACAAGTCTCCGAACTTGTTCGTGGGTATGCCACTGCTGTTTTCTTTGCACTATTCATGCTTGTAACCTTAAATTTGATCTTTCAGATGCGTTTTTAATAGGCAAAAGTATGTTTGTGGCAGTTTGGTGAGAATGTGGAGCCTTTTGCTTGAGTGTCATCAGGTGCAGTGCCAAGCGATAACCGAAGTTAAAGGACTAGATTTCATCGTCTCAAATGCTAATGCTGATGAAATACTGCAATTGGAAATGGAGATGCATAAGTGGAGTAGCAAATTGTCGGCATGGATTAATGCCCAGAGGAACTATGCCAAAGCCTTGAATGGTTGGCTCCTACTCTGTCTTCCTCGTGAGCATGTTGAAACTGCTCCCTCCCCTGTTTTTATCATCTGCAACTACTGGTCACAGACCATGGACAGGGCTCCCTGAGTGCGAGGCGATCGACTCCCTACTGACCTTCTCCGCTTCCTTGCACCAGCTGTGGGAGCGGCTGGCTGTAGATCAGAATGATCGGATGATCGCGGTCGGAGATAGAGAGAGATTGCTCAGGGTCATTGAGAAAAAGAGGAGGGCAATGCACAAGGAAGTGGATTCTCTGAGGAAGAAGCTCGCACTAGTCCCTGGTCGGATAACCACACCATTTCATCAAAAGCTTAGTGATGGTCATAATCCTACTGCAGAAGTAGGTAGTCTGGAATTAGGATTGAAGAATGTCTTTGAAGCCATGGAACACTTCTCAGCTAGTTCAGTAAAAGCTTACGGCGAGTTGCTTGATCTTTGTGGAGAGCAGAAGACGGACCGAGGACAAAATTCCCATTGGAATTTGATATAGGGAGATCTTGGATGGTGATATTGATACATGCACAAGACTGAAAGGAACCAACCGGTGGAAAATTGGATTTGTATGCTGTATATGTTCAGTTTGATTATTATCATACAGATAACTTGAAGGTCTCTTTATTTCTAGATGATGTTTTGAAATTGTATTTTGTGATCCAATTTTATTGGGACTAATAGTTCAAGATGTTGGCGAAATTGGGAGACCACAGGTCCATCCATGAGCTCCGCAGCTGCGTCAAGAAGGGGTCCTGCATCCACTCCATGTCCATCTTCGGGACCTGGAGCTCCGGCAGCGTCACCGGCCGGACGATCGACGTCAAGGAAGTAACGAGGATGACGGTGAAGTGGCCTCGGAATATTTCGCCGTCTCTTCTTTCATCTCCATTGATATGTGGGCTGGCGAGGCCTTCTCGTCCTCCATTTTGGCTCTGTGCTCCAGTTCCTTCAGCGACGTGGCTTTCCTGTAGACCTTGCATAGCACCATGTCGTCGGCGGCTCCGGTGCTACTCTCCGGCATCCTGTACTCGTTCATCACCCAATCCGTCTTGGCGCCGCGCGGGTCGCGCCCGCGGTAGAACACTAGCGTCTTCTTCACTCCGAGCAGGCGCCGAGGCTCGGCTGCTCTCCGGATCGGCCGGTCGGACCCGGTTGCCTTCCAAAACCCGCACTCCGTCGTCCGGTTGGGCCAGCCGCCGTGTGCTCCGGCGGTCCCTCGGCACGAAGAAGAACCACTCCCTCTCCCCTATCTTCGCCAGCCCTGATCAGTAACCCAATAAAAAATTCCTTAAAAAAACAGAAGAAATTCCCAAGAATGCAAACTTAGAAGGTGGTGTTTGAATAGCAGACCTGGAAGTTCCCATGGCTCATGAAGGTAGATGTTGAGAGTGCCGATGATGTCGAGATAGAGCTTCCTGCCATGAACCATCTGCCGCAGGTAGAAATCCAACAGCTCCTCCTCCGCAGGTAGAAGGCGTGGGCGCTTGCGAGGGCGTTTCGGTGGCGAATGGCGGCGGCGAGTATGTCAGCCCGGCTATGGCAGAGCACCACGACCCTCTGCCTGTTCGGCTGAGGGACTTGCACGAGGGATTAGGATTAATCATCGCGAGCGGAGGCGGTTCGGTTTGATCGCGAGAGTGAGCAGCGTCACGCGAGCGGCACGTTTTTTTTTTTATCGTTTTGTGTTTGGACAGAGAGACAGAAAGGGACTCGGGACAGAGGATCCGAACTGCCTCTGTGTTACCGTCGTCCGACACTATTAAACAAGTAACGTGAGGGGGGATCCTCTGTCCCGAGGATCCCCTGTCCCCGTATCCCAATTCGTCGGCGATCGTCGACGAATCGTCCGATCGTCGATCGGATAGTACCGGCGGTTTCCGGTTGCCGTCCCGAATAAAATTATATCCTGGGAGGTACGGTGAACCCGTCGAGTATCGCCGTAATTGTGATGTTGTTGTATTCACCGTCGAATCTGACGAGATTGCAATCCGACCGATTTCGATCGATTCATCATTCTCCGAGGATATCGTTTTATTCGGGACGACGATAAAAAATTATTGATGATGTTTGATCATCGATTGAACGACTCGTCGACGATCGTCGACGAGCGAAAGCCCGGGACAGAGGATCCGAAGCGAAAATCCGGAGCGGCCCGCCACTGTCCCATGCTATTGAACTAATGTAAATTAGGAAATCACATATGATCATCAAATGAGAAAATAATTTCTCATATTAAGATTTGACTCTTATATAATTATATAAATCTATCGTATAATAACGAATTTAATTATATCCTGAGACATTTTTATTTTAACGGAGGCATTAATATTTAGAGGTTTAATGTCATGTTTAAAATGACAATAATTTTAATATTATAAAAGGTATTTTATATAAAATGAAGCATATTATAGGGTTTCATAAAATTATACATATAGTGAGCTGATATACTATGGGGCACCGTGCAATTGTGCGCAATGCCTGATTAGGGTAGATCGGATCCTCTGTACCAACTTCTCCCATATATTTATGTACCAACTCTTCGACGATCGTCGGCGAGTCATCCGATCGATCATCGGACACCACCAATAATTTTTTATCATCGTTCCGAATAAGATGATATCCATGGAGAACGGTGAACCCGTCGAAATCGTCGCATCAGACGTCTCGTCGGATTCGACGGTGAATATGGTAACATCACAATTGCGACGATTTTCGACGGGTTCACCGTTCTCCGAGGATATCATCTTATTCGGAACGACGATAAAAAATTATTAGTGGTGTCCGATCGTCGATCGGACGACTCGCCGGCGATCGTCGGAGAGTTGGTACACGGGTACAGGGGAGAAGTTGGTACAGAGGATCCGATCTGCTGATTAGGGCATCTCGATTAAATCTAGATATTCCGATTAATTTTTTTTAAAAAAATCTAAGTTCTCATATTTATTGTTATTGTTTTAAAATCAAAATTTACTCAAATATAAACCTTAAATATATTTACTATACTCTGTCTAAAATTTTTCATCTTGGATATTATAACCTAATAGAGAAACCTAAATCCTAGAATAAAAATTTTAGGGGGCGCTTGGTATATATTCGGGAATGGGAATAGGAATGGGAATGATAGAGGGGTTAATGGGAATGAGAATGATAGAGGGGTTAATGGGAATGATTCCCATTGATCCCAAGTATGCTTGGTTTGGCTTAAATTAGGGAATGAGTATTATTTAATCGGTTGGCCTGATCCACGGCGGCCGGCGGCCGACGACCGGGGCCGGCGACCGGCAACCGACGGGTAGCGGCGGCTTGGGCAAAGACGAAGCGAGACTTGGGAATGATATCCTTATTTTGATATCCTAGGGGGGAGAGGGATATCAAAAGGGGGATATGATATCCTTATTTTAATTCCCATTGAGCCTTTTGAACATCTAGCCAAGCATCATATATGGGAATGATTCCCATTGATTCACCTACCAAGCATCATATATGGGAATGATTCTCATTGATTCACCTACCAAGCATCATATATGGGAATGATTCCCATTGATTCCCATTCCTTACCCCCTAAACCCCCCAACCAAACGCCCCCTTATTAGCTTAAATTCACTATAACTCAGTCTCCTAAATCCTAAAATCTTAAATTCTAAATTAATATAATATACTCCATGAGTATCTAAATTTTTTTATCTTGGACACTATAACCTAAAAGAAAAGTCTAAATCGTAGAAGAAAAATCTTATTGACTTAAATTTATTATAACTTAACCTCTAAATTTTAAAATTTGAAATCATAAATATAATTTAAATATGTTATGGAATATCTTACCATAAAAATATGTATTTTCTAATTATTGCAAAAAAAAAACTAAATAGTCAATACAGTGGGCTGATCATGCACCTTTTAAGGACCATAAATGGGCCAGCCCAAAAGTTACCCATCACTATGCTTTTTTTTTTAATAAATCAATATTTTCTAATATTATTTGTTATTTTTTTACCTTGAATTAATTAGTTGAGCTGTGTGAACTATTAAAAAAATGATTAATGAGGTTTTTCCTATTAATCTCGGACGATCGGTCTGGTTATACAAAAATTTTCTATCGACCGTTAAAATAAATCAGGAAGCGCTCGTAGTGTCCGTGAACCTTTTAAGGTTTGGGTGACAATTGCACAAAAGTAGGCACAATGAACTCATCTTACCTTTTGCCACTAAAGCTATCAGAAAAAGGTAGAATTGAAGTGTTACATTATTACAATTTCAAAGGTAAAAGAGAGATTTCATTTTTTTTACTTTTTTTTTTAATACAGTGACAGCTTTATTTATTTATATATATTATATATAATATAAATATTATTCTATGAATTTTATCGTGCAATCCATCTACATCTCAAATATTTTTCTGATTTATTTTTTTACTTAATACTATAATTAAATTCCTAAATTATAAAATAAAAATCTTATTGATATAACTGTAGACTTAAAAAAACTAAAAATTATGTCGTGGCGAAGGTTCGCGATATTATATATATTTTATATATATATATATATATATATATATATATATATATATTATATATATATATGAT
>JAGFNQ010001998.1:140371-263395 GCA_024364735.1 Boesenbergia rotunda | reverse complement strand
CCGCATTAAGGCTTACACGCCTCGTTTATCCGGGTATTTCGCCCGGCCACATTAAGGCTTACATGCCTCGTCTAGCCGGTATTCCCGGCCGACCGCATTAAGGCTTACACGCCTCGTTTATCCGGGTATTTCCGCCCGGCCACATTAAGGCTTACATGCCTCGTCTAGCCGGTATTCCCGGCCGACCGCATTAAGCTTACACTCGTTCATCCGAGTGCATCCGCCCGGCAGTCCTTTACACAGGCTTGATATCCAGCGGGCGTGCCGTCCCTGTGTCCACTCGGGCACTCTCTCAGAATCACCTTGGATAAAGACAGAATGCACTGCACCAGCTGCAGATACAGGCTTCACCATCGTGTGAACTGACACTCTCTGACCGGGCCGCCTGTCCGAGATTTACAGAAACCTGTCTTTGTCCTCACATAAGACAAACAGTATACGACAAAGTGTTGGTTACAATCAACATAACCATACCATATCTCTGACCCTGTCAGAGAATCCTGACACAGGTCATACTCAAAACGACCTAACCATACCATATCTTCTGATCCTGTCAGAAGATCCTGACACAGGTCATACCCAAATCGACCTAACCATACCATATCCTCTGACCCTGTCAGAAGGTCCTGACACATGTCAGACTTGGTCCTTTTCCCCGGCTATATAAGCCACTCCCCTCCTCATTATCAGGTACGCGCGAAACCTCTCGTCTCCAGTGCTCCATTATTTTCCTTGTTCATCGGAGTACTGACTTGACCGTCGGAGTGCCTTGCCGGGACGTCTCCCGGCTAGGTTGCTAACGGTCATCTTCCTCCCCAGGTCCACCTCCATCCGGTCGAGGGTTCATCCGGCGGCACCTGCTTCCGACCCTTCAGAGGACACCCCACGCCCGCTGCCATTCTGCGCGAGGACATCCAGTCATCGTCCACGTCACGCCCCTCTACACCGTCATCCGGTTGCGGCTCCATCGCGCTCGGCGACAGGATCAATTTGGCGCTAGAAGGAGGGCTTTGCTGCCTGATCGAGAGCGAAGAATGGAAAACCCCAATCCACTGACGGTTACTCTTTCGCCAGAAGAATACGAAATGCTGATGGCTGTCCGGACACAGAAGGCACAACAATCGCATCCGCCAACCGGTAGTCAGGGAGCCCGGCTCCCTGGGCCCTCTATGCGGGGAAATGCGGAAGGTATGGCTGTTCAGCCCGACCCCTTCATTCCTAAATTTCCCCAAGCACTTTTTCGGAACGAGGCCCAATCGGCCCCGACCGAAGCTTCAGCGTCCAGCCGGGCACATCAGGCGCGCCCCGATAAAGGGAAAGGGGTTGGCCGACCCCGCGGCGGCCCGCCCGACTCACAGCCCTTTCTCTCCACAAATTCTTGGGGACCCCGTTCCCAAGCATCTGCGATTCTTCACCATGCCTGAGTATTCGGGGGCCAGCGACCCCGAGGAACACGTCATGAAGTTCGAGAGCGCCGCCCAGCTGCACCAATACCCGGAGGGCGTCAAATGCCGCGCTTTCCTGACAACCCTCTCCGGGCAGGCTCAACGATGGTTCGATGGACTCCCGGGCGGATCAGTCGGGAGTTTCGCAGAAGTGAAGCGGCTGTTCCTGCAACATTTTGCAAGCAGTCGGAGGCATCATAAGACCAGCCTCAATTTGTTCGCGCTGAAGCAAGGTCCGAAAGAATCACTCCGGGCCTACATCCAGAGGTTCAATGGAGTAGCTATCGAGGTGCCCAATACCACGCCCGAAGTGCTGGTCACCGCCTTCTCACAAGGGCTCCAAGAGGGTGATTTCTTTCGATCCCTGATCAGGAAACCACCGAAGGATTTCGACAGCCTGCTCGGGAAGGCTGTTAAGTATATCAACGTAGAGGAAGCGCAAGCCGCCCGGAGGAAGGAAGTAATAGTTAGCCCACAACCCGCACCTCAACACAACAGATCGCCAGGAGGACCGATTCGCAGTCCCCGACCGGCTGATCGGCCGGGAATGAGACCCCAGCAAGTGCAGGTGGCACAGGGGAATTGGCCCAACAGATGGGCACCGTATTGTGCGTTTCACCAGTGCAATACGCACAACACGGAAGACTGCCGAGCGGGCGGCAGAGCTCGGACCCCACTCGGCAGGGGCCAAGGACGACAAACCCCGCAGGGGCGTGGGCGTGGTCAGGGAGCCACAGCCCAACAAAGACAAAGGCATGATACCCCCGCCGCTCGGCAATTGTTTCCTCAGCCCGAGCAGGAAGAGGCGGAGGAACTTGACGAAGATCAAGCGAATCACCAGAACGCCGTCCGAGGAGGCGTCAATGTGATTTCCGGCGGCCCGACCGGAGGCGACTCCAACCGAGCCAGAAAGACGCAGGTGCGCCGACTGGAAATTCACCAAGTCGGAGTCAGCACCTCTCAAGCTCAAGGGCCCCAAATCAGCTGGGGGCCGCAGGATTTACAAGGATTGGAGGTGCCGCACGACGACCCGCTGGTCATCACGGCTGTCATCGCCAACTACGAAGTCCACCGCACCATTGTGGACACCGGCAGCTCGGTAAACATTTTATATAAACGAGCTTTCGATCAACTGCAAATTGAATTATCGCAGCTGGAGATGGTGGCTACTCCCCTGTTCGGATTTACGGGGAACGAAGTACAGCCGATCGGACAAATACGGCTAGCCGTCTCACTTGGAGAAGAGCCACTCAAGAGAACCCGGTGGACCACGTTTCTGATTGTGGATGCGCCAGCTGCCTACAACGCCATTCTCGGTCGACCGGCTCTCAACGAATTCAAAGCGGTAGTCTCCACCTACTACCTCAAGGTGAAGTTTCCGGTCGGCGACAGGGTCGGCGAGGTGAAGGGCAATCAGACCGTGGCCCGGCGCTGCTATGCTGATGATGTCCGCTCGGGAGGTCAGAAAGCAAGGCGGGCAGGTAGCAGCTGCAACATGGTGCAAGCCTCCCCTTGGGCAGAATTGAGGGAGGACAAAGAAGAGGTACAACTTTTGCCCGGGCGGGAAGATACCAAGATACAAATTGCTGCAGGACTTTCCGAGGAGCTGAAGCAATCCCTAATCGACTCCCTCGCTCGGAATCAAGATGTATTTGCCTGGTCGGCGAAAGACTTAAAGGGAGTCCGGCCAGAAGTAGCAGAGCATCAATTGCACGTGCACCCGGGTGCGCGGCCAGTGAAGCAGCGAAAGAGGGACCACAGCGCCGCTCAGAATAAAGTCATCCGGGCGGAGGTAGAAAGACTGTTGGAGGCAGGACACATCCGGGAGGTCCAGTTCCCGGCCTGGCTGGCCAATGTGGTGCTGGTGTCCAAACCCAACGACAAGTGGCGGGTATGCATTGATTTCCGAGACCTTAATCGTGCATGCCCGAAAGACTGCTACCCACTCCCGCGGATTGATCAAATGGTAGACTCGACGGCCGGCAGCGAGTTCATATCAATGCTGGACGCGTACCAGGGATACCACCAAGTCCCGCTGGCTGCTGCTGATCAGGAGAAGGTTAGCTTCGTCACGGCTGACGGCACCTACTGCTACACCGTCATGCCGTTCGGCCTCAAGAATGCGGGTGCCACCTACCAAAGAATGATGAACAAGGTGTTCCGGTCACAGATGGGGCGTAACGTCGAAGTATACGTCGACGATATTCTGATCAAGACTGCCCGGGCAGAAGAACTAATCCCCGACATTGAAGAAACTTGCCAAACTCTACGGCGGTTCGGCCTGAAGCTTAATCCGGCCAAATGTCTATTCGGGGCTCGAAGCGGGAAGTTCCTCGGCTATATAGTGACCGAGCGGGGAATCGAAGCGAATCCGGGCAAAGTAAAGGCCATCATGGAGATGCCGCCTCCAAGGAATCTCAGAGAAGCTCAAAGGCTGATGGGGCGGATAACGGCCTTGTCAAGGTTCATTTCCCGGTCAGCCGAACGGGGTCTGCCATTCTTCAAGACCTTACGCCGGGCCACCAAATTTCAGTGGGACGCAGAATGTGACAAGGCCTTCGAGGAGCTGAAAGCTTATCTGTCTGAGCTACCGACACTCTCCCGGCCGGAGCCGAATGAGAGTTTATATGTATACTTAGCGGCTTCCTCCGACTCGGGCAGCATGGTGTTGGCCCGGCAAGAAAAAACGGAGCAAAGGCCGGTGTACTTCTTTGCCCACTTATTTAAAGGAGCCGAGTGTCGGTACACGACACTCGAAAAATTGGGCTACATACTATTCTTAGCCGCCCGGCGACTCAGACCATACTTCTTATCTCACCCAATTACTGTATTGACTAACAGTAACTTGGGTCGGGTACTCACTAATCCAGACGCCTCAGGGCGGTTAGTCAAATGGACAACTGAGCTGAGTGAGTATGACATACAATATCAACCCCGACCGGCTATCAAGGCTCAAGCCTTAGCCGATTTTCTCACGGAATGACATCCTGATGAAGCCGAGGGCGTATGGAAGGTGTACGTTGATGGGGCATCTTCTCGACAAGGAAGCGGAATCGGCGTTCTCATGGTTTCACCCGAAGAAGAACGGCTGCACCTGTCCGTGCGGCTAGAACACAAGGCGACTAATAATGAAGCTGAATATGAAGCACTTCTAGCCGGTTTGCAAGCCGCCCGGCATGTCGGCGCCACTCGGGTGTGGCTATACTCAGATTCGCAACTGGCCATACAGCAACTGGCCGGTAATTTCGAAGTCAACAGCAGCCGGCTGCAAGAGTACATCGATGCTTATGAACAGCTGAAGGCGGGTTTCAGGGAGGTACTCTTACAGAAGATCCCTCGGGAAAGCAACTTGAAAGCGGATGAGCTAGCCAAATTAGCTAGCGCAGTCGGAGCTTGGGTGGTCCCTCGGCCGGCCTGCCATGCCTTATTCGTCATGCAAATCGAGCAGCAAGCAGAGATCGAATTGGAGACCGATTGGAGAACTCCATTGATTGCATTCTTGACCAGGGGAGAAGTACCATCCGACCGGGAGGAGGCTCGGATGCTCAGAAAGAGAGCCGTGCAGTATACCATGGTCGGAGATGTCCTCTATAAACGGGCTCACGCCCGGCCATTACTCAAATGCCTTGGCAGTGAAGACGCAGATTATGTGCTCCGTGAGGTACATATGGGGGTATGCAGTACTCATTCGGGTGGTAGAGCCACCGCCCGGAAGGCTCTGTTGGCCGGGTATTATTGGCCAACTTTGCAGAAGGATGCCGACCGGCTGGCCGCAACATGCATCTCATGTCAAAAACACCAGTGCCTACCACGCCGGCCGACCGAAGTAATGAAGACATCTGCGGTCTCTTGCCCGTTTGACCAATGGGGTATGGATATCGTAGGTCCCTTTCCGCCCGCTCCCGCCCAGAAGAAGTTCTTGTTGGTCGCGGTGGATTACTTCTCTAAATGGGTGGAAGCAGAGGCGCTGGCCCGGATCACCGAGCAGGCGGTGATGAAGTTCTTGTGGCAAAACATTTTATGCAGATACGGGATCCCCCACAAGTTGGTTTCTGACAACGGTCGGCAGTTTCAAGGGAAGAAAATCAAAGAGTGGTGCTCGGAATACGGCATCCAGCAGGCCTTTACATCTGTGGCGTATCCACAGAGCAACGGCCAAGCAGAAGTCGCCAATCGGGAAATCTTGAGAGGGCTCAAAACCAAGCTGGACCATGCAGGAACTAACTGGGTGGAGCAGCTGCCCGGGGTCCTTTGGGCAAACAGAACCACACCCAGAGAAGCGACCGGGCAGACGCCTTTCCACCTAGTCTACGGCAGCGAGGCGGTGGTGCCGGTCGAGGTCGGTTGTGAATCTGACCGGCGGATAAGCTACGACGAAGGGAATGACGAAAGAAGGCGCTTAGAACTTGACCTCATTGAGGAAGTCCGAGAAAAAGCGGCTGCCCGGATGTTCGTGTACCGTCAGCGTATGAAACAAAGATACGACCAGAAGGTGTTGCCGCGCTCGTTTCAAGCCGGGGACCTTGTCTGGAAGCGTATAAAGCCGGTCGGTGATGTAAACAAATTACAACCACAGTGGGGCGGGCCTTTCAAGGTAGTAGAGAAATTGCACTCAGGCGCTTACTACTTGGAGGATGAACATGGAAAAAGGCTTGACCGACCGTGGAGTTCCCTACACTTGCGAATGTACAGAGAGCCCTAGAGTGATGTAATCTTGTAAAATGCAGCATTCTATATATAACGAAAGGCTCTCCCGACCGAAGTTATCGGTCGGCCACACAAGGCAAGCCATACCTGGACGGGACGCAGTCTGACGCGTCGTACCCTCCAGAAGCCTGAGTCGGCGACTGACCGGAAGCGTCAGCCCACTCGGAAGCCTGGATTGGCTCCCAGTCGGAAGCGTGGCGGCCCACGTGGAAGATTGGTCCATCCGGAAGCCTGAAGAGGTGTCCGGTCGGATGCGTGGCGTCCCACGCAGAAGATCGGCTCCCTTTGGAAGCCTGAGTCGGCGACTGACCGGAAGCGTCAGCCCACTCGGAAGCCTGGATTGGCTCCCAGTCGGAAGCGTGGCGGCCCACGTGGAAGATTGGTCCATCCGGAAGCCTGAAGAGGTGTCCGGTCGGATGCGTGGCGTCCCACGCAGAAGATCGGCTCCCTTTGGAAGCCTGAGTCGGCGACTGACCGGAAGCGTCAGCCCACTCGGAAGCCTGGATTGGCTCCCAGTCGGAAGCGTGGCGGCCCACGTGGAAGATTGGCCATCCGGAAGCCTGAAGCGGTGTCCGGTCGGATGCGTGGCGTCCCACGCAGAAGATCGGCTCCCTTTGGAAGCCTGAGTCGGCGACTGACCGGAAGCGTCAGCCCACTCGGAAGCCTGGATTGGCTCCCAGTCGGAAGCGTGGCGGCCCACGTGGAAGATTGGTCCATCCGGAAGCCTGAAGCGGTGTCCGGTCGGATGCGTGGCGTCCCACGCAGAAGATCGGCTCCCTTTGGAAGCCTGAGTCGGCGACTGACCGGAAGCGTCAGCCCACTCGGAAGCCTGGATTGGCTCCCAGTCGGAAGCGTGGCGGCCCACGTGGAAGATTGGTCCATCCGGAAGCCTGAAGGGTGTCCGGTCGGATGCGTGGCGTCCCACGCAGAAGATCGGCTCCCTTTGGAAGCCTGAGTCGGCGACTGACCGGAAGCGTCAGCCCACTCGGAAGCCTGGATTGGCTCCCAGTCGGAAGCGTGGCGGCCCACGTGGAAGATTGGTCCATCCGGAAGCCTGAAGAGGTGTCCGGTCGGATGCGTGGCGTCCCACGCAGAAGATCGGCTCCCTTTGGAAGCCTGAGTCGGCGACTGACCGGAAGCGTCAGCCCACTCGGAAGCCTGGATTGGCTCCCAGTCGGAAGCGTGGCGGCCCACGTGGAAGATTGGTCCATCCGGAAGCCTGAAGCGGTGTCCGGTCGGATGCGTGGCGTCCCACGCAGAAGATCGGCTCCCTTTGGAAGCCTGAGTCGGCGACTGACCGGAAGCGTCAGCCCACTCGGAAGCCTGGATTGGCTCCCAGTCGGAAGCGTGGCGGCCCACGTGGAAGATTGGTCCATCCAGAAGCCTGAAGAGGTGCCCGGTCGGATGCGTGGCGTCCCACGCAGAAGATCGGCTCCCTTTGGAAGCCTGAGTCGGCGACTGACCGGAAGCGTCAGCCCACTCGGAAGCCTGGATTGGTTCCCGGTCGGAAGCGTGGCGGCCCACGTGGAAGATTGGCCCCTCCAGAAGCCTGGGAAGCCTTACATATTTATAGGCTGGTTTGGTTCCCCGACCGGGTGTGTGGCGACCCACACCCCTTAGTCGGACCGACCAGCCGGCTAATTACTAGCCATTTCCTAACTTGGTTTGGTTCCCGACCGGCGTGTGGCGACCACACCCCATCGGACCCATCACAACTACAGCCATTTTCTAACTTGTTGGTTCCCACCGGGCGTGTGGCGACCCACACCCCTCAATCGGACCAACCATCAGGCTAACTTACATAGCCATTTTCCTAACTTGATTTGGTTCTCCGACCGGGCGTGTGGCGACCCACACCCCTCAGTCAGATCAACCAGTCGTCTACCTTGCGCAACCATTTTTCCTGCGCTTAATTCGGCTCTCTGGTCGGGTTTAGGGTGATCCAAATCCCCCACCCGGCTAGTCGATCAGAAACATTTACTTAGTCATTATCTAAAATAACGCGTCAAAGGAAAAACTTTTTCATTGATAATTGGCTCGGAAGCAGTACAAAAAGGAGAGCCCCAACCGGCGTCTCAAGATTACATGATTAAAATTTAAGTAAAGGGCTGGAAGAAGTCCTTAGGAAGTAGCTCCTTAACCCGGCTGACTTGGACGACATTGGCAGGAAGGTCGGCAGGCAGATGGCCGCTCTCTTGGAGTTGCAGAACGGCGCTGTTTAATCCCATCTGGAACATACCAGATGTCCGCTTGCCCAGCTGCTTGCCGAACTCTGTAGAGTTGATATAAGCCAGGCGATGTGCGTCCATCCGAGCGGGCTCGCCTGCTTGATGCAGCTTCAGGCTGTCAATTTCCGCCCGGAGGTTAGCTAGCTCCTTGTCCTTCTCCTCCAAGGCAACGGCTTGGGAGGCTAGCATTCCTTCAGACAAATGGAGCTCGTCTCCTCGTATGTCTAAAGCCTTCTCTTTGGCATTCAAGTCCGACTCCCGAGTCGCCAGCTCCTGCTCTTTGTCGTTCAGGGTCGTCCGGAGCTCCTCCGAGGACTTCATCAGCTTGTCTAGCTCCGCCTTCAAGGCTTGGGCCTCGACAGCCTTCTTGTCGAGGTCCAAGCGGGCACGGCGCTGCAGGGCCAGAGCCTTCTTCCTCTCCTGCTCAAGGGTTGCGTGCAGGGAGGAAGATCGGGCATACGCCCGCTCGGCTGCCTCCGCTCGGGTGGTTTCCTCCGTCAGCAGCGCCTCAGCAGAACGGAGTTTTTCCTTAAGGTCCAGTATCTCCGAGCGGAGGATAGCTGTACCCTCCTCGCCGGCCGGAAGGTTAGCGTGCGACTGGCGGAGCTCCAATTCCTCGAGCCGCCGTTCGGCCGCTCGGCGTCCCCTGGTGTTGATAACCAAGGAATAGGCGACGCTCGAGCAGGAGGCCCAAAACTACAATAAAAATGTTAGAAAGAAGCAAGTTATTTAAGCATCAAAGCATCGGACTTACATGCGTAGCGTCCTGAAAGAACTGGTCGGCCAGTCGGATCGGGGGCCTGGAAGTCCCCTCCCTCATGCCCTGCTCCCAGCAGTCCGCCAATTCCCCGTAAAGGGTAAGCCGCTGCTGGACTTCACTAGGGGTCGCTGGGTCGACCGAGGGGAGATATACGCCATAGGCACACGGCTGCGAGCGGCGTCCTCCCGAGCGAGGCGAATCCGGTGCGCCAGCCGACCGGCTCGCTCCAGCCGGGCTGGCAGTTGCCTCTGTAGGTTGAGATTGAGAGCCCGACGCAGAAGTCCTCGGACGCCTCTTCAAAGGTTGCGGGTCGGGAGAATCAGAAGAGGACCGACCTGCCTCCGTCGGTTCCTCTATACGGATAGAAGCACTGGCCTTCCGCTTGGAAGGCAGGGACTTCTGCAGGGTAGGCTGAACCTTCTGCTTACCGGAAGATCTTGCAGGGGCAGAAGATTTGGATGAGCCGACCGGCTCCCTAGAACCAGTCGCCGCTGGTTGGGCAGGAGCCTGAGGGGCGGGCTCCGCGCTCTCGGGAATCGGAGGCTGGTCGGGCAGACCGCCCTGGCGCAGGCGCAGTTGTTCAGCCGCCCGGGCGTTTAACTCTTCGTCTGCCAGGCCCAGGGCCTCATCGAGGGCCGCTTCCCACATCATCTCGGCTGCAAAATCATAGGATATTGAGTTAGGGAGAAAGGAGTACGAAACAAAAAATGACTTACAGAAGGTGCCGGGCAGGGCGGCAGGCACTCGGCTCAGCCCAAACATGTACAAGACGGCGTCATTGAGAAGTTTCATGCCGTCGAAGCGGAGGCCCCCGAGTAGCGAAACCGCCGTTGTAAATAAGGGGTCGGACTTAAAATTTCTTAAGGGAGCTATAGGTGGCATGTCTTCAACCCATCCGATCGGGAACCCAAGGCTGGTCGGAGGGCTTATGAAGAAAAAATGAGCTTTCCACCCCTTATTCGAGGAGGGAATATTCTCCACTATGGATAGTTTGGCCCGGGCTTGGAGAAAGAAATTCCCGGCCTCCTGTTTCTTCGGGTAATAAAAGAAATAAAGAACCTCCGGTCGGAGGGGGACTCGGTAAAGGGTAAAGAGAACTATTAGGTTACATAGTATACGAACGGCATTGGGAGAAAGCTGGAAGATAGGCACGTGGAAGAAGTTACAGAACTCTACAATAAAGGGATGAAGAGGGTAGCGCAGGCCGGACATGTGCTGGTCCCGGAAAAACACAAAGAAGCCGGCCGGGGGCTTGTGGGGTCGGTCGGCCTTGGTAGGAACGACGATGCGATAGTTCTCCGGGATATTGTAGGCCAGTCGGAGGTCGGAGGCAGTCTCGTCGTAAAGGGTAGACTCGACGGAAGTATACCACGCAGGGGCAGCCATGGAGCAGAAGGAAAGGGAAGAAAAGGGGAGAATCTGACCGTAGGTGGTGACGAAGCGGATTATGAAACAGACGGAGAAGCAGGAAATCGGCGGCGGCACGCGAAGACAGCGAGAAGCACCGAGGTAAAGAGAGAACAGGGAAGAGCAAATAAGGGTTTCGGTGAATATGGAGGCCTATTTATAGTTAGGCCGAAGGAAGGGAGACCGTCCGATGGCGATCCACGTGTACGGAGATCGCCTCATCCATGCCATTGAAGCGTCCCACGAATCAGCCTCGAAAAGACGCGCCGCAGGTGCTGACGCCGCCTGCATCGGCGACAGGGCGCGTCGTCGTATCGGCCAGTCGGAAGCTGCCGCGTGGCAGAAAGAATTACGCGCGTTAATGGCCATTAAAAGCTCGTAATCATGGAGAGAAATCGCATCCCGGTCGGCCAACCAGCGGGCGCCACGTGGCCCGGATCATTAAAGCGGAGGTGATGCCGTTAAGGCGCCGGTCGCCTCGGGCGTGTCACATCACCTCATTCGACTTAGAATGTCGCGTCTCCATTAATTGACTGACTCGGGCAATCACGAGAAAATCGTCTGGGGCGCATGACACTCCACCTTTCTTGCGACTCAAGGCAAACGCTCTCCCGCCCAAACATATTCAGCATATCTCTCATCAACTATCAATATTCGTCCGGTCGGACGCATTCACAATATACGGACGCGTGGCGGCCCACGCTCCTTTCAGTCGGGAATAACTATTTTGCCTACGCAGGACAATTTACGAGGACGCGTGGCGGCCCACGTTCCTCCGGTCAAAATCTTCATCCGCTCGGATACCCTCACCATGTCAATGGTTAGTCGGGGATGCGTGGCGGCCCACGCTCCTCCATCATGCTTCGTCCGGCCGGACGACCTCGTTAAAAAAGAGTCAGGTGCGTGGCGGCCCACGCCCCTCTCGACTAACAATCTTCGTCCGCCCGGACAAGGCAAGCATACTCAACACCAGCTGTTGAGCATCGTGTTAAGTCGGCTGGATATTAAAAGGGCAAAATCGCTCGGCCGCAGAATGGTTGTTCACACTTGTAGTCCAGTCAGTCGGACTGATCGCCTCCTTCGACTAGACTTGAGGGGAAGGCTATTGATCCCGCCCTATCTTTGGCACCATACGGGCAGCCAGCGTGGCAAACGACCTGGCCAGTTTTGGGGTCCACGTCATTGTACGGGTAGCCAGCTTGACACCCTAGCCGGGCCCAGGGCCCCCGCCGGCCGGACGGGCTCAGGGCGGCTGGTTAGAATAAATATGGCGGTTCATCCGGCCGGTCAAGCCCGGCCGACCGCATTAAGGCTTACACGCCTCGTTTATCCGGGTATTTCCGCCCGGCCACATTAAGGCTTACATGCCTCGTCTAGCCGGGTATTCCCGGCCGACCGCATTAAAGCTTACACTCGTTCATCCGAGTGCATCCGCCCGGCAGTCCTTTACACAGGCTTGATATCCAGCCGGGCGTGCCGTCCCTGTGTCCACTCGGGCACTCTCTCAGAATCACCTTGGGATAAAGACAGAATGCACTTGCACCAGCTGCCGATAGCAGGCTGTCACCACTCGTGTGAACTGACACTCTCTGACCGGCGCCGCCTGTCCGAGATTTACAGAAACCTGTCTTTTCCTCACATAAGACAAACAGTATACGACAAAGTGTTGGTTACAAATCAACATAACCATACCATATCCTCTGACCCTGTCAGAGAAGCCTGACACAGGTCATACTCAAAACGACCTAACCATACCATATCTTCTGATCCTGTCAGAAGATCCTGACACAGGTCATACCCAAATCGACCTAACCATACCATATCCTCTGACCCTGTCAGAAGGTCCTGACACATGTCAGACTTGGTCCTTTTCCCCGGCTATATAAGCCACTCCCCTCCTCATTATCAGGTACGCGCGAAACCTCTCGTCTCCAGTGCTCCATTATTTTCCTTGTTCATCGGAGTACTGACTTGACCGTCGGAGTGCCTTGCCGGGACGTCTCCCGGCTAGGTTGCTAACGGTCATCTTCCTCCCCAGGTCCACCTTCATCCGGTCGAGGGTTCATCCGGCGGCACCTGCTTCCGACCCTTCAGAGGACACCCCACGCCCGCTGCCATTCTGCGCGAGGACATCCAGCCATCGTCCACGTCACGCCCCTCTACACCGTCATCCGGTTGCGGCTCCATCGCGCTCGGCGACAGAATCATAATATAAACTTAACTTTCATTGCTACATAGTAAAACAAAATTTAAAAAAAAAATACTAAGTAAAATTCGGGCACGGTCGCGCAGCAACAGTCGTGCAACATACATTGAAAAATTAAAACATTCTATAGACTGTACAATCACTCAGTTCTATATTGTGCGATGCACACTCTACCAAATTTATATAGATGTAAAAGATAAGCCGTATGGCAACAGTTAGGATTTAGTTATTATCGCAATTATAATAGCTACAATTTAAATGCTATTAAATAAAAGAAATTTATGTTATAACAAATATAAAATTATAGTAGTTATAACTACAATAATAATTATATATAATTGTTATAAGTGTTAAGGATAAAGGAATCATTTTTATTAAGTTGGTTGATTGATTCAATATTGAATGTATATAATAATATGATAATTAGGTTATTCTATGGGAGCCCGTGGAAAGAAATGGTTTTTTAAAGGAGGTCGTGAGCTCATGATGGCAAAGTCATTAGCTCGTGATCGAACCAAGACCGCAAGCTTATTTTTAAGTTTACGACAAACAATAAGACTACACCCAAAGATTTGTTATAAGTAGATAAAGAAAAACATTTTAACTCTGGTGAAATGTTGTCGGAAATTATAAAGGATAATTTGAATTTGAAATCACACAATCAAAATCAGTCATTCAGTAGTAGAGCTTCCGGTAGTCTAAGTAGAGTGAAAAATGGAATACTGTGTCCGAATTGAGATGTTATCCGACTGTTAATTACTAACTTGTCACTAAATGTCAAGCTAACTAAGTATTGAATGAGTCGTCGAGTACTTAATCAGGTTGTCGGGTCGTTAATGTTAGTAGACGCTCTAGAGTCAAATATGTGATGATTGACTAGGAACTTTTTGTATCATATTCTATCATTAAGGCATGTTTGATTATTATACTTTATATTTGTATCAAATAATAAGTATAATAATATCTTTGGGTAGTAGATTCTTATCTACATTATATCGATAATGGGATGATGTAAAGAACACTATATTAAATCATTCCTAGTTAAGCATTAATATTCAAGGACAATATTAATGCATAGAGACTAGCATGTAGGTCAATTGATGACTTGAGCTCACAAGTCATGGATATATGATATCAAGTTAATACATAGGTATACATTAAAGAATGTGTACTGAATTAACCCGTCATGGGAAAGTTTTATAGATTGTCATATGAGTATCATAAACTTTCTAATGTGACTATTAGTATGAATAGTCCTTAGACCTGAAGTCACTACGGTTCCCTACATAAGGAGTTATGTTCTTTGGTATCGTCAAACGTCGCCCGTAACTGGGTGGATTATAAAGGCGATCACTGGGTATGTAATAAATTATGCGGAGGGATGTGAGTAATGTAAATGAGATCTATCCCTCCTATATGACGAGAGTGATATCTGTAACCCCTTGATCGAGTAGGACTACTAAAATGCATGATCATGCTTAAATGAGTCAATATGAGATATTGAGCTCTTTTGTTTGAGTGAGTCTACTCGAGGATCAAGAAACACAAAGATTGATCGAGGATGACATGGTCTATGCCTCATTGGTCAATCTAGATATCGAGGATGGAAGGGCAAGGTTATATATTGTCATAGTCACGAAGGTTTAGTCGTATCTCGATTTTCTCGTCCCTTGGGTAGCAATGATGCATTGCTAGATGTCGCTCATTGCTTATGTGTCTAAAGCGGTTTAGACATATTGTCAACGTTACGAGAACCTATTGGGTCACACACTAAGGGCACGATGCTTCAGAGATTAATTGATCTTAGTTTGACTAAGATTTGATCCGAATTGAATTAATTGAGTTAGACTCAAGTGAATCCAATTGGATTATGTGATTGAAATCTAATTTGAGTTTGACTCATTTAAATTAGACTCAACCACATTTGAATGAGACATTAATTTATTAAAATATTTAATAAATTAATAATAGAGGATGATGAAAAATTTCTCTTCATTAGATGAAGAGAAGTTGAAGAGTCATATGAGAAAATGTGCTCTAAGTGGGTTTTTATTAACATTAATGGAGAGAAGCTAAAGGGACAAAAACTCTTCATATTCATGGGATAAGCATAAAAGAATTTTTCTTGTCATTTGGATGATGAACTTGTCATTCTTCGTTCCCTTCCTTAGCCAAAATCCCTCTTCTCCCTCTCCTTCTTGCTTTGTGAATCTCATCTTGTGGCTAGCACCACAAAGGTGATTCTTCTCTGAAGCTTGAGAGATCGTGTTCGTGTGGATACGCATAGAGGCACGTGCACTTAAGCATGCAAGAGATCCGACATACCTCGGACAAGTGGGATAAGCGAAGGGCACACTCCAAAAGTATACCTATACGATAGGAATTTATAAATTAACTTTGTATGAGTTTTCTTTCGCATGGATCGCTCGTGGGATCTCTTATTTCCGCTACGATTTTTGAATATTTTTGCCTATAGATCCCTATAGTTAAGTCATCTGACTACCAAGTCGGCCGAGTAGAAGACTCGAGGTAGCCGATTGTTGAATCACTGAGTGTTGAGACAGACGAGTTCTCTGAGTGTCGAGTCGATCGAGTACTCCAAGTGTCGAGTTGGTCGTGTACTCCAAGTGTCGAGCTTGTGTCCGCCGAATGTTGTTGCCAAGTTGGAATGCAAGTCGCCCAAGCAAGTTGCCGAGTCAGAAAAAGAAGATATCGAGTACTCAGGAAATAATACTGAGTACTCAGAAAATAACCCTGAGCTTAAGTGGGTTTTCGAGTGCTCGAAATCAAAAACGCTGAGGTCTATGTTCAATGCAATTTTCTTGAAACAAATTTGCTCATTTTCTGGCGGTGCTTCGAGGTTATGTGGATTATCTATTTCCTATGATACAATGGCTAACTGTGATCATCACCATGTACTGGTGGTCACGCCAAACTGAATTCGTATCTAGACACTATCAAGAAGGTGTTGCCTAGTGGAAATGCACGACAAAAAGGTAGAAGATCGACAAGGGAATGAAGTGGAAGGATATTTTTTTTTTTGATGTTGCTTGTGATCATTTCTCCTTGAGATCACCATATCCTTTTATAGGAGGGTCTCTCCTTTGGCTATGTTTAATAGCCAAGCAAAGGTCATTTACTGCTATTACTGCAATCGAAATGCTAGCCATAGGTGGTTGTTTGACCCAAGCGGTTACGGATACACTATTTATTGGGTTTCTTTTGTGGCGTAATCTAAGTGCTGGCAGATTGACGAGATACACCGCTTTGGCCAAGTCGAGACTAGAGTTGGACTCTATTTCTTTAAGATGAATTTGCCCCGCACACGGTGCTCACAAAACATGACAATCGTCTCCCAAGATGCAATAACTTTATCTTGCGATAGCAACACTGCAAATCGCAAAACCTCCGAACCGAAGAGACTTCTCAAACTCTCCAAATGCAAGTATGGAATACAATGTTTGCTTTGGTTTATAATCAAATGAATTGAGCGAGTGAATTGAGATTATGAGAGATCTTATTTATACTAAATGAAAGGGTATAAGAACTTTTTGGTTCCATTAGATCTCATCCATACATCTTAAATTGGATGATCTAGATCACAAACCTCTTCATTAGATGCCTCTTTTTGAAATTAAAAGTTCAGATTGAATCATTCAAGAGGCACACAACCTTTCAAGTTGAATGAACAAGATTTGTCAATCTTGATCCAACGTTCTAGATTTAACTTCTCATTTAAAATTTTCAACAATTCCTCACATAAATGAGAATTGATGCATGCATGTTATCACCTAACGACAGTTCAATTGAAACATTATTACATTGGGAAAGGTAGCTTGTAGCTTTGTACCTTCCATAATAGAGTACTATCGGATTTCATAAGCTTAAACGTGATGTCTTGATCGACTTAGCCGTTCATGTAAACCCAGACAATGATACCTACACGATAGCATTTCTCACTTCTTTACAGTTCTCACTGTTTTGTTCGTTTTGACCATGAACATCTTGGATTCATAAGTATTTCATTGAAGCAGTCTGTCTTCACACTTATATAGGTGACCTCCTATAAAGAGTATCTTAT
The DNA here is from genome assembly GCA_024364735.1 of Boesenbergia rotunda. Taxonomy (NCBI): domain Eukaryota; kingdom Viridiplantae; phylum Streptophyta; class Magnoliopsida; order Zingiberales; family Zingiberaceae; genus Boesenbergia; species Boesenbergia rotunda. The sequence goes on along the minus strand of JAGFNQ010001998.1, from coordinate 246,561 downwards.
CATACTCTACTTTTTCCAAGTACAAGAGTCATTAAAAGTTAATAACTTAACCACATTACATATCGTAGGTAACACTTTTTCATCCTAGGAAGGAGAGGGGAACTAGTCCAAGTGCTTACATGAACTTTCATAATTTTATTGTGTCATTGAACCAAGATCTTGTGATCTCTAATCAACAAGGTTAGGTTACCACTATGAATGTTCTTTTTTGTATATTTTTAATCTCATTCCTCTTGATGTGCAGTATATTTGATCTCTATTCAAACCTTTTGTAAATGGATCCGCTAAGTTATCTGCCAATTTGACGTAATCGGTAGAGATAACTCCGTTAGAGATCAACTGTCTAATGGTATTGTATCGTCAATAAATATGTAGTGACTTACCATTGTACATACAATTTTGAGTCCTTGTAATTGTTGATTGATTATCACAATGTATCATCATGGCAAGCACTGGCTTTGCCAACATGGGATATCCTCTAAGAGGTTACGAAGCCACTCAACTTCTTTTGTGGCTTTATCCAAGGCTATAAATTCAAATTCTATAGTGTTGGTGCAATCTTTGTTAGATCAAGGTTGACATAGTTTGACTAGGCTCGGGTGAGTTTATGTTTGATAAGATTGGTAAGCTTAAGTTTCGATGTTTGACAATGATGTTTGAGTATCGTGTGAGTCAAGTGGGTCAAGGTTGACTGGAGACTTGATTGGGAAAGACCTAGTGGGACTAGGCACACCTAGTGAGACTAGGTGAAGTCCAGGTGGATCGGAGAGTTCGCACGCTAGCATGGGAAAAGTCCTAGTGGGACTAGGCACACCTAGTAGGACTATGTGAAGTTCAGGTGGTTCGGGGAGATCGCACGCTGAAACGAGAAAAGTCTTAGTCGGACTAGGCACACCTAGTGAGACTAGGTGAAGTCCAAGTGGATCGGGGAGATCACACGTTGGTAAGGTGGAAGTCAACCGAGAGACTAGACCTAACTCAAGGGTTAGGCAAACCTGGTTTAGAACTAGGTTAAACCCTAGTTGGGAACTAAGCAAGGAAAAATCGAAATCGGTCAAAGGTTTGATCGAACACTTGGCGAATAAGTCCTAACAGGTCACGGTTGACCGGGGTTAGGCAAGGGAACCCTAGACTTGTGCACACAGGTTAGGGTTGAGGTCAATCGATTGAGTAATCGATTGACGTTAATTTCTTGCAAACAGAAGCCTTCTTTGATTGGGTGATCGATTAAGGAATAAGTGAATCGATTAGATAATCGATTGAGAGAGTTGTGTCGCGAGAACAGAAACAGGCTGAATTGATTAGGTAATTAATTCAACCTCCTCTTAATCGATCAGGTAATTGATTAAGGGGGACCATAATCGATTAGGCAATCGATTAAGGGAGACCATAATCAATTACGGTGGTATTGCGCGAGAGCACAGAAAGGTGCTGAATCGATTAAGCAATCAATTAAGATCTTCTTAATCGATTAAGCTTCAAAAAATAATCGTTGAACGGCTAAGTCTGACATGGTAATCGATTATGGAACCTTAGGTCGCAATTATATAGGATTTTCACGCAGGTTAAAGTGACATTTCTTCCGCACTTCTTCTCCTCCTTCATCGTCATTTCAAGAGAAGTCTTGGAGCATAGTGCTGCTACATTTCCAAGGTTCTAGAGGCGATCCCAAGCTAGAAGAAAGCAAGAATAGCAAAGAGAGCTCATTGTTGTAAATCTTGTAAGATTTTCTTTGTATTTGCTTGTATTCTTGTTATATCTTCTTGAGAGCTTGTACGAGATTTCTCCACCTCCACGAAGGAGTCTTTCATAGTGTTTGAGAGAGTGAGAAGAGTAGATCCTTGAATTAGTCACCTCAAGGAGGTGGATACCAAATAAATCCTTGAGTGTTAGCATTGCTTGGAGTCTTCCTCTAGCTTGCCCACCGGTCCTAACACATAGTTGATCGAGCTATGCACATTTGTTTCATGGATTTCTATGACACCACTCCACCACTCCACCACTAATGGTATATACATATCCACTAGTTGATTTAGAGTCTGTTGTATTAGATATCCAATTTGCATCACAATAGTCTTCTAGTATCGTTGGATATCTTGTATAATGTAATTTATACTCTATGGTGTATCTTAAATATTTAAGAGCCCTTATTAATGTATGTCAACGATCATCATTTGGATTACTTGTAAATCTACTTAATTTGTTGACTACATAGGTAATATCCGGTACAGTTAGTGATATATATCAAACTTTCAATTATCCTTGAATATTCCAATTAGGATACGAGTTCACCATAGTTCTTAGTCAAATGCAAGCTTAAGTTCATTGGTGTTTTTACAGGGGAAAGATAAAATGCATTTAATTTCTTTAGCACTGACTCAATGTAATGAGACAATGAAAGGACAATTTTATCTAATGTTTTATCAATCTTAATCCCGAGTATAACGTCCACTATATCCATATCTTTCATATCAAAGTACTTGGTCAACATTTTCTTAGTAATTATGATTATATCATGATTACTACCCATGATGAGCATATCATCTACATATAGAAAGATAATGACAAATGAGTTAGGTGTGTCAATGATATATATACATTTATCACACTCATTTATTTTAAATACATTTGACATTATAGTTTTGTCAAATTTCTCGTGTCACTGTTTTGGTACTTATTTTAGCCCATATAGTGACTTCACGAGTCTACACACTTTATTTTCGTGTCTTGGAGCCACAAACCCTTTGTTGATGTAATCTCACCCGATTGTTATTTTGGTGTTGACATCGATTTAAGTTTAGGTGAGTATGGTAAATTCAGTTTAAGTCCTGGTCGGGGACTGGGCATGAAATCCCGATGAGTGAAGCCGGGTCCTGGTGAGTGAAGTCAGGTGACGGAAACCCCGGTGAGTGAAGCCGAGTCCCGGTGAGTGAAGTCGAGTGATGGAAATCCCGGTGAATGAAGTCGGGTCCCGATGAGTGAAGTCGGGTCCCGGTGAGTGAAGTCGGGTGATGGAAACCCCGGTGAGTGAAGCCGGGTCCTGGTGAGTGAAGTCGGGTGACAGAAATCCCGGTGAGTGAAGTCGGGTCTCGTTGAATGAAGCCGGGTGATGGAAACCCCGGTGAGTGAAGCCGGGTCCTGGTGAGTGAAGCCGGGTGACTGAAATCACGGTGACCGGGTGACTGAAATCCCGGTGAGTGAAGCCGGGTCCTAGCAAGTGAAGCTAGGTGGAAGAAATTCCGGTGAGTGAAGACGGGTCCTAGCGAGTGAAGCTAGGTGACGGAAATCCCGGTGAGTAAAGCCGGGTCCTAGAGAGTGAAGCTAGGTGACGAAAATCCCGGTGAGTGAAGTCGGGTCCTAGCGAGTGAAGTTAGGTGACTGAGCATGAGTCAGCCAAGTGACCTGATCGGTCTGGAGTCCGATTAGGAGTTGGCACGAGTTCCCTTGTGAACAGATCGGTCTGGTGACCGATCCAGGGAGTCTGATCGGTCTGGTGAACGATCAGAAAGAGAACAAAATGTTTCTGTTTGGCTTCTGATCGTTCTGGCCAACGATCAGAGAGAGATCAGAATGTTTCTGCGTGATTTCTGATCGTTCTGGTGAACGATCAGAAAGAGTCAGGAGAAACTTGATCGGTCACTTGGATCGATCAAGGTTCTCCTGGACCGATCAAGCTGGGTCCTGATCGGTCCAGAGGTGACCTGATCGGTCACCATGATCGATCAGGGCACAACCTGATCGGTCAGGTGACCGATCAGGTCAATGAACCTGCGGGTTGTGGCCTTGAAGTCCCAGTGAACTGTGGATCGATCTGGTGACCGATCCAAGTTCTTTGATCGGTCAAGGTGATCAATCAGAGCTTCCCTGGATCGATCAGGCAGGAGCCTGATCGATCAGGATCTTCACTGATCGGTCTGGTGACCTATCAGTGTCTGATAACTTTAATTTGAATCGTTGTCAAACACTCTGATTTCGTTCTGGTTTCTTTCTGATACCTACTGATTCCTTTTGATATGCTTTGCTAATCATCTGATGAGTGTGCAGGTGAGACAGGGATGACTCAAACCAAGAAGGAGGGTCAAGTGGCGACTTTCACTTCGGTCAGGTTTGTCCATTTTCCCTTCGTAGGTTTCAACGGCTTCTGGTGCGAGCTGGCAATTGTCTGGTGAAGCTGGCGACTGACCTGAGGCTCAGCTGAAGTGTTTTCAGTGGACTGAGCCCAGTAGAGGTCAGTGGGTCAGTGATGACGGAGCTGATCAGAGGTTGCAGACGCGCTGGATGAGCAGACGCTTAAGAAGAAGCTGGGAAGCAGAGGAGCGAAAAAGAACAGAGAGAAAACTAGAGAAGGGTTTTGTTTGGTTGTTTGAGCTCTCTGTGTAGTCTTCGTGCTTGTGCATTCTTGCTACATCTTTGTTAGTTTTCTTCTCGTGTCTCTGTGCTTAATTATTATCATCTTGAGACGATTGTGGAGAGGTTACTCCACCGAGAAGGAGGCTTTTATATCCGGAGTTCCAGGGCTTGATCTACCGACAATCAAGGGATCGCCCACCTCACGGGCACGCTAAGGAGTAGGGGCAAGTTATCCCCGAACCTTGTACATCTTTGAGTTAGCGTTGGTTTTCTTCCTTTTCTGTTAGTGTTTTTGTTTCTGTGTATTTGTCTTCCACTGCTAACCCAATCGCAGAAAGATCAGAAAGAAGCGAATAGTTTCTGTGTCTGGCTATTCACACCCCCGTCTCTAGCCATCCAATATCCAACACCCTTTAGGTTGCTATATATATATTTCTTCCTCTAATTCACCATTTAGAAAGAGAATTTTCACGCCCATTTGATGTATCTCAAAGTTATGTGTTGCAGCAATAGCAATGAGTACTCGAATAGATATGATCCTTGTTACTGGTGAATAAGTATTAAAGAAGTCAAGACCTTCCTTTTGTTTGAATTTCTTTGCTACTAGTTTTTCCTTGTACTTTTCAATAGTTTCATCAACCTTATATTTCTTCTTTAAGATCCATTTACATCCTTAAGGTTTGATTCCGGGTGGAATATCTACCAATTTGCAAGTATGATTTTGTATGATGAACATATTTCACTATTGATGGCCAAAAGGGAGCATTGGGACTTGATAAGGCTTCACTTATTATCCATTGTTCATTTTTCAACATATAAGTCATGAAATCAAGACCAAATGATTTTACTATTTTGGCCCACTTACTCCGTCTTGTTTCTTCATTGTTTCCAAGGTTATCCATATTTGTAGTTTCATGAGTTCTTTTATTTGAATTTTCTTCTTTCCTTTCTTTGCAAGGATAGATATCTTCAAAAAAAAAAGTACAATATTCCTTAATTCTATTATTGTTCCAACATGTACATCAAGAATTGCTGATTTGTATACCAAAAATTGATATGCACTACTATTATTGGCATATCCAATAAAAATGTAATTGATTATCTTTGGTCCTATTTTGGTTTGCTTTGGCTTAGACACTTCTACCTTAGCTAAACACCCTCACACTTTCAAATATCTATAGGAAGTTTTATAACCGTTCCATAACTCATAAGGAGTTTTATCTTTCTTTTTGTGCGAGATTTTATTAAGAATCTGATTTGTCGATAGAATAACTTCCCCCACAAATTCTGGGGTAAGCCCGAACATAACATTCATCATTTTTTTAAGAGTTTGATTTTTACATTTGAGAATCTCATTTGATTGAGGAGAGTAAGGAACTGTCATTTGATGAATAATGTCATATTCTAAACAAAATTCATCAAATGGACCATCATATTCTCCTCCTCGATCACTTCGAATTCTTTTAATTTGTTGACCAATTTGATTCTCAACTTCATTCTTATAATTTTTAAATGTTTCAAAGACTTCATCTTTGCCTTTTAATAGATACACATAACAGTATCTAGTACAACCATCAATAAAAGTAACAAAGTATTTTTTGCCTTCTCTAATTTGCATTAATTTTAAATCACATACATCACTGTGAATTAATTCTAGAGGGGTCGTGCTTCTTTCCATTAAATGAAAAGATAACTTTGTCATTTTTTGTTTTAACGCATATTTCACATTTATATGTTGGATCAACATTAAATGTTGGCAATAAATTTAAATTCACAAGTCGTCACAAAGTACTATAATTAACATGTCCAAGTCTAACATGTCATAAATTTGAATACTCGATCAAATAAGCTAAATTTATCATTTTATTGTCATTGAATTCACGATATACATCTATTGCATTCATCTTAAATAGATCGTTCTCCATAAACCCTCTACTTATAAATTGACCATTTTTTGTCAATACATATTTATTTGACTTAAACACTAGCTTGAATCTACCTTGACAAGAGTCAACCCCGATACTAAACTTCCGAATGTCGAGAACATGAAACACATCAATTAGTGCACTTCTTTGCCTGATATCATCATCAGTATCACCTTGCCAAAACCAACAATGTTGAAAGTTGCATAATTGTCCATGATTAGTATTGTCCCATTAACAGGGGTATAAGTTGAAAACTATGCCTTGTCAGTAGAGGCATCAATTTATGTTAGGCCCGTCGGATTGGCCCGCTATGTTAAACAATTTAAGCTGGTTGGGTTGGAATTTAATTAACACAAGCTCACGGTGGGCTGACCCGCCTAGGCTCGCGACCCGTGCGGGTCGGCCCGCGACAGGCTTGGGTTAGTCTGCTGGTTGAGAAATACATGTAAGACAAGTTTTTTTTTATCAATTTATTATCTTTCTTTGTTATAATTTTGAAATAAAAATAGTACTTTTCATCAAATATGAGTAGTTGTTTGTGTTCATTTATATTTAAAATACATATTTCTAGATACCTTTGATTGAAACCTTTCCGAAGTAAAACGTTGAAGATATGATTTTTTTTTAATTTTTGATAGGCATGTGGGTTGAGCCGCCTAACCTGCAACCCGCCTTAGATTAGGTTAGGTTGGGGATTTTCCAACCCGCCAAGATGACGGGTTGGCCCGTCCTACCCCGCCAAATGGTTGACACGCTACAAGCCGACCAACCCTGCCATGGGTTGGCCCATCTGACAGCTCCACTTGTCAAAGTAAATGTACCGTGTGGCACCAGTATCGACTCACCACTGCCTTGGATTGTCTATCAAGTTAGCTTCAAATACAATGGAAGCCAAGTTTAATTCTGACAAGTCTATTGACACTAACTTATCTTCAGTCATGTACACTTGAGTGTCTTTCTTTAGACGTCAGTAGTCTTTGGCTTTGTGTTTCGATTTACCACGGTTATGGCATGTTCCTTGAAACGTTTTAGCCCTCCCTTAGCTTAGCCCTTTGCCAGGATACTTTCTCTTTTTGTCGATGTTTGGTTCCATCAGATTTGCCTTTGCAAATATAGACATTTTTGTTTATTCTAATTACTTATGATTGTCTTCTTCAATCTGTAGTTTTACAATTATATCCTCAAGTCACACCTCTTTTTGGCCCTCCCTTAGATACTTTTTGAAATCCCTCCATGAAGATGAGAGTTTCTCTATTATCGCAGTAACTTGAAAAGACTCAGGGGGCTCTTGATATACATTCGACAATAGGAATGGTAATGAGTTTTGATTGAGGGGTTTATGGGTTTAGTGATAACTTAGTGGGGTTGGGATATAAAATCAAGGGTATCATATCCATATTTTGATTCTGATTCCCGTATACCAAGCATCATAAATGGGAATGAAATAGATTTCATTCTCATTCCCACTTTCTAAACTCGCTTACCAAGCGCCCCCTCATTCATTGTCATGCCTTCGGCATGCAGATTATGCAGGATCAACTGTAACTCTTGGACTTGAGTTGTCACAGTTTTGGAATCAATCATTTTAAAGCCTAAGAATTTGCCGACGATGAATTTCTTCAATCCGACATCTTCTATTTTGTACTTCCTTTCGAGAAATTCCCATAACTCTTTTACAATTGACATTGGACTATACATGTTGTATATGTTGGTGCAGGAAGCACCATATCGAACCTTGTTTTGATATTGGCAAAGGATTCAAAGTTAAGTTTGTTTGTGATCTAACAATATTCACTGAGTGTACAGGATACAAAGTCCTAACGAAGGACTACTAGGCACCTGGCGAAGGAATGCCAGGATACAAAGTCCTAGCGAAGGACTGCTAGGCACTGGCGAAGGACTGCCAGTATCCAAGCCCTAGCGAAGGACTGCTAGGCACTGGAGAAGGACTGCCAGTATCCAAGCCCTAGCGAAGGACTGCTAGGCAACTGGCGAAGGACTGCCAGTATCCAAGCCCTAGCGAAGGACTGCTAGGCAACTGGCGAAGGACTGCCAGCATCCAAGACCTGACAAAGGATCGTCAGGCAAAAGTCCAACCAGAGGAACGGTTGACATCAGGTAAATTCTCCCGAGAGGAGTAGGTGAGGACGCGTTCCCCGTCGAGGGAACAGTAGGCGTCGGTTCGACCTAGGGCTCCATTTTGGAGACCAAAGTTAGAACCAAGACAGCTAAAGCTGTATAAACTAACCACTTAATGTTTTGTTGTGTTTTGGACTAACCCTGGATGCAGGACCGAAGGAACGAGTGTCTGCAGCTCAGAGTGCCTCAAAGGAGTGAGGTAACAGCTGACCAGGGCGCCCGGAGTGTCCCGGGCGCCCCCAAGGTGAACACAAAACACACAAACAAGAAGTGCGCTTCGACAGTACAAGCTGCGGGCGCCCCCGTGCTCCCGGGCGCCCCCTGCGCTGCGGGCGCCCCCATGCGCAACCCTCAAACCAGAACCCCTCGAAGCCAAGGAGATAGAACTTTGACCCGGTCAATCCAGGCGCCCCGAGCGCTCCGGGCGCCCCGGTCAAAGCGGATCCAGAGGATCAGATGCGACCGAGAGCTCTGCGGATCAAAGGCCACGTGGGGGGCGCCCCCGACGTCCCGGGCTCCCCCAGGCCCTATATAAAGGGCCCTCGACCAAGGCTTCAAGATATCAATTCTCCGAACGCCTCAAAGCTCTTCTGCTCTCGCGCCTTGCTCCAGAATCCTTCCAACTCGAGCCGACGACGTCCTGCTGCTCCAAAAAAGTCGATCTACTCCGGACGTCAGTAAAAGAGCTATTTAAAAGTTTACTGTACTTAATTTCTAATCCTTTTGTAAACTATTTTGCGCCTAATATAGAATTGCCCAAAGTGATATCAGACCGTGGGCCTTGGAGTAGGAGTCGACACAGGCTCCGAACCAAGTAAAAACGACTGTGTCTCTGTGTTATTGTTGTTTTCCGCTGTGCACTTGCTCTTAATTTTCCGAAGAAAAATGATTACCGATATTCACCCCCCCCTCTATCGGTTCTATCGATCCAACAAGTGATATCAGAGTGGAGAAGTTCAAACCTGGTGCAACCACCAGTTTGAAATTTTTTTTCGGATCTTTAATTTTTTCTTTTTCTTACGAATTTTTCGTTCGATTGTTTTTTATTTTTTTATTATCTTCATCCAGCACTACTAATCCAAGACCTAGTCTTGGAAAATTTTTTAGTTTTCTATTTCATATTAAATGGCCATGCTAGAGGGATTTAGCACCGCCAGACATCCACTCTTCAGTGGAGAAGACTTTTTCTATTGGAAAAGCCGTATGGAGGTCCACCTGAAAACTCAGGTGAACATGTGGATCATCATCCAGTCCGGTCTAGAGATCCCCAAAAACGCCGAAGGACTTCCTCAAAGCTACACAAAGTGGGACACCGCTCTGAAACGAAAGATAGAAGCCGACGCTAAAGCGACTCAGACTCTTCAGTGCGGATTGACGAAAGAAGAGCTGAACCGCGTGGGACCCTTCAACAGTGCGAAGGAGCTTTGGGCAAAACTAATCGAGCTGCACGAAGGGACATCAGATACTCGGATTAGTAAGAGGGATCTGCTTCTAAACAAACTCTACACTATCAAGATGTCTGACAACGAAACAGCAGCCCAGCTCCACGCACGAATCCAAGAGTTGATGAACGGTCTCCACACAATAGGTCACAAGGTTGAAAACCGTGACTTAATAAGGTATGCCTTAAACGCTTTCCCTAGAAACACCTTGTGGGCATCTATAGTAGATGCATACAAGGTCTCTAGGGATCTTTCAAAAATAAAATTAGATGAATTGTTTTCCGAACTAGAACTGCACGAAAAAACTAACACCAATATGGTCGAGAAAGGTATTTCTAGTGCAGGGAAAGCTCCAAGAGAACCACCAAAGAAGAAGATTCAACCTGTACCCGAGTCCAACTCAGACTCAGAATTTGACGACAAAGAAGGAGATCAAACCAAACCGGTCCGATCAGCTCGTGATCACTACAAGATACTAAAGACACAAAAAGGAAAGACGGCAAGTATCAAGGGGGAGATTCCCAAACGGGAATCAAAAGGTAAATTTAAGGTATTTGAAAATCTAATATTTACCTCAAAGAACGTAATTAATTCATACAAATTAGTTAAGTTTAATATGTCAGAAAATTTAATTCACAACCATGCTGATTTTAATAAACCAGAGTTTTATTTTGATTATGATATAACTTAGATCAATTTTTTGTTTGCTTTAATTGTATGTTGTTTTTTTATTTTATTTTTATTTTTATTTTCTGCTTAAAATTAGGATTGGTTAGTTTAAGGACTAACCTGATTAATTGAAACTTGAACAACCTAGTATTAGGACAAGGTTTGATGATAGTACGTTAGGGAAGCCTGACTAAGGAATCAAGTACGGTAAGGAGTACCTTATTTGACCTTTTTAGTCCGGTGGAACTAGCCGAAGCTACCTCTCCGAATCCTAAGCTAGTTAGACCAGAGCGTCTCAAACAATAATTTAAAAATGATCTTTCTTTAAAAGGCTTTGTCTAGGAAAGGGTTGTTGATCCAATAAGGCTACGGCCAAAGAAGGCCTCTGTGCCTCGCCAAGACCTGGAAACCAATTATCAAAACTCACTTTTAAATTATTATTTGTTAAACTCAAATCTAACACAAGCTTCAATTAAATCATAGTGCTAATATAAAATCAAAGATAAAATTAATGCATCTTACAAAACAGTTAAGGATATCCTGTTTTGTCACTTAGAAATGGGTGAGATGCTTAGGACCTAAAAGTTGATTCCAACCCAACCAAATTCAAATTAATCAAACTTAATTAAATCAATTAAACTCAATTAAATCTTAATTGATTCAATTAAATACAATTAAATCTTAATAATTTCAATTAAATCTTAATAATTTCAATTAAATTCAATTAAATCTTAATTAAGTCAATTAAATTCAATTAAATCTTAATTAAGTCAATTAAATTCAATTAAATCATAATTAAGTCAATTAAATTCAATTAGATATTAATTAAATTCAACTTAATTATTGTCAATAATTTATTTTCAAAATTAAAATATTTGTCTCACACAACCCATAAGGTTAACATGCTTGACCACGTAGAACTAGGTGAGACATCTAGGACCTAAAAGCATAAATCAATATCCTTTCAAAAAAAATATTTTCAAAAGTTATTCAAAATTATCTCTATTTTTTAAATTAATTCAGTTTGCTGTACCCTATATTTTCATTTCTAACATTTTTTTTAATATGAAATTTCATGTTAAATATCTCAATAGACTTGTTTTAAATATAATCTAGGGCTTGTTTTGTTTTAGTCATTGATTGGTCAAACTTGGTCAAAATAGTCAACCCTAGTCAACATAGTCAAACCTGATCAACACTGAAACCCCTTAAGGAACTTAGATAAAAGTCAGACTGTGTCGGATACAGGGGGAGTTTCTTTTAATACTTTTCGAAAAATTTAAATTTTTTTTTAAAAACCTTATGTTCTAAATCTTATTATCATCTTGATAAGGTTTTCAAAAATTGATTCAAAAACCTTCATATACTACTATCGGTTTGAAAAATTATCATCATTTCAAAATATTTTTCGAAAACTGTGTTATCACTTCAAACTATGTTTTCAAAAATGTATCTCCTTGAAAATTATCATACTTAGAAGGTTATTCAAAATTATTCTTTTGATTTTAATAAACCCTAAAGACATAGAGGAAGGTCCACTTCCTGATCTACAAGGACTCCTAGGATGTGTCAAATTTAGGGGGAGTTTGAGTCAAAAGAAGAATTTTTGAAATGTTTTTGGTAATTATTTGTGTTGAAATTGTTAGATAAATTCCTTTGATCTGAACTGAACCCTAAGAACTCAGAGGAAGAATACTTGTGGTCAACAAGCTTCCAAGCACTGCGTCAAATTTAGGGGGAGATCAAATTAAAAGAGTTATCAAATATTTCTAAATAATATGTTTTCATACACTATATTTTCAAAATTGTGTCGAAAACATAAGTAATTTGTCTTACAAAATATTACTATTTTAAAATTTTTTTTGGCTTATAAAATTATTTTTAAAATACATTAGAAAATAATACTTGATATTGAAAATTTTCCAGGACATTTAGGGAAATATCCTTGTAGTCAACAAGGTTTCCTAGGATTATGTCATACTGGAAAAGAAACGTAGTCAAGTAAAATATTATATTTTTCAAAGTCGAATACGTTTCAAAAATACTCATATTTTTCAAAGTCTAATACTTTTCTAAAAGTACTTATGTGTTTCAAATCATAATTTATCTCAAAAGTACTTGAAAAATCGTTTCTTTTTAAAGGAAATTTTTTTACAAAATATTTTTCAGAACTGCACAATACTCTTCAAAATGGATTTAATCTGGAAATTTAAACTTTTTGCTGTGCTTTCGAGAATTATACTAAGTATTTTTATGTTTTCAAAACTCATAGGCTCTGATACACAAACTTTCTCCTTAAACTTTTTTAAAGAAACTTTATTGAAAACTTCGAGTTGCTCCTAACTAAGAATTTCCTTTGTGATACTCAGATGTTTTTCAAAATATCTTTTTCAAAACTGAACTTAGAAATGGTCTAAAACAGAAGGAGAAGAATTTCACATTAAGAGGGAGAGAAAGGAAATTTTGTTTAATTTTCTTTAAAAGTGCTTCAAAAATTTCTAAGCATTCTAAGTATTTCAAAATATTGTTAAGTGCAGGTTTTTTAAGTAAAATTTTTCTTAGTAAAAAATATTTGTCTGAGCAAAATCTTTTTGAAAATTTTGGCAGATGTTTCTAAGCAAGGTTTTCCAAAAAAAAACTTGTCTAGAAATTTCTAAAAAACTTGTCTAGAAAAACATGAAGCACTTAGAAAAACTCAAAAATCCCTACCTTGTTCACCCATGTTTGTTTTTGATATATGTCAAAGGGGGAGGAAAGGTCAAAGTTAAGTTTTATAAAACAATTATTCAGGGGGAGTATGAGTATGAGAAAATTTTTCCTATTCAAATTACATTGGTATTATACTATTCAGAATTGCTATGTGTCATTGGTCTTAACTTTCTTGCTTAACTGTTGTAATTTTTACTTAACTTTGAATTGTGTTGCCATAAATCAAAAAGGGGAAGATTGTTAGTGCAGGAAGCACCATATCGAACCTTGTTTTGATATTGGCAAAGGATTCAAAGTTAAGTTTGTTTGTGATCTAACAATATTCACTGAGTGTGCAGGATACAAAGTCCTAGCGAAGGACTGCTAGGCACCTGGCGAAGGAATGCCAGGATACAAAGCCCTAGCGAAGGACCAAGCCCTAGCGAAGGACTGCTAGGCACTGGCGAAGGACTGCCAGTATCCAAGCCCTAGCGAAGGACTGCTAGGCAACTGGCGAAGGACTGCCAGTATCCAAGCCCTAGCGAAGGACTGCTAGGCAACTGGCGAAGGACTGCCAGTATCCAAGCCCTAGCGAAGGACTGCTAGGCAACTGGCGAAGGACTGCCAGCATCCAAGACCTGACAAAGGACCGTCAGGCAAAAGTCCAACCAGAGGAACGGTTGGCATCAGGTAAATTCTCCCGAGAGGAGTAGGTGAGGACGCGTTCCCCGTTGAGGGAACAGTAGGCGTCGGTTCAACCTAGGGCTCCATTTTGGAGACCAAAGTCAGAACCAAGACAGCTAAGGCTGTATAAACTAACCACTTAATGTTTTGTTGTGTTTTGGACTAACCCTGGATGCAGGACCGAAGGAACGAGTGTCTGCAGCTCAGAGTGCCTCAAAGGAGTGAGGTAACAGCTGACCAGGGCGCCCGGAGTGTCCCGGGCGCCCCCAAGGTGAACACAAAACACACAAACAAGAAGTGTGCTTCGACAGTACAAGCTGCGGGCGCCCCCGTGCTCCCGGGCGCCCCCGCTGCTCCCGGGCGCCCCCTGCACTGCGGGCGCCCCCATGTGCAACCCTCAAACCAGAACCCCTCGAAGCCAAGGAGATAGAACTTTGACCCGGTCAATCCGGGCGCCCCGAGCACTCCGGGCGCCCCGGTCAAAGCGGATCCAGAGGATCAGACGCGACCGAGAGCTCTGCGGATCAAAGGCCACGTGGGGGGCGCCCCCGACGTCCCGGGCGCCCCAGGCCCTATATAAAGGGCCCTCGACCAAGGCTTCAAGGTATCAATTCTCCGAACGCCTCAAATCTCTTCTGGTCTCGCGCCTTGCTCCGGAATCCTTCCAACTCGAGCCGACGACGTCCTGCTACTCCGAAAAAGTCGATCTACTCCGGACGTCGATAAAAGAGCTATTTAAAAGTTTACTGTACTTAATTTCTAATCCTTTTGTAAACTATTTTGCGCCTAATATAGAATTGCCCAAAGTAAACGGTCAACGACCGTGGGCCTTGGAGTAGGAGTCGACACAGGCTCCGAACCAAGTAAAAACGACTGTGTCTCTGTGTTATTGTTGTTTTCCGCTGTGCACTTGCTCTTAATTTTCCGAAGAAAAACGATTACCGATATTCACCCCCCCTCTATCGGTTCTATCGATCCAACAGTATAGCGTACTGTCCAAGCCATTGAGGATATAATTTCGACATAAGAAGTCATTATGTCCCCAAGTATCATATGCCTTCCTCTTTTCTTTATCAGTCTCACCTTGAGATATGGAGGGGGCATCTTCATGTAAGAACCTTGCAAGGTTTAGCGTGGTTAGGTAAAACAACATATTTTGTTATCACCTCTTGAAATTAGTACATGCAAACTTTTTCGATTTTTTGACATGCACCAGTAGAACAGGAGCTATCAATGATGAACCCATTAAGATTGCACGAAATAAATTCGTCTTAAACTTGTTGGGTCTTTTGGTGGTGCAATCTGAGTGCGGGTAGATCGACGGTATATACCGCTTTGGCGAAGTCAATGCTAGAGTTAGATTCTATCTATTTTAAATGAATTTACCCTGCACACAGTGCTCAGGGAATATGTCAATTGTCTCCCAAAATGCAACGACTTTATGCTGCGACAGTAGCAGTACAAATCCCGAGACCTCCGAACCGAAGAGGCTTCTTGAACTCTCCAAATACAAATATGGAATGCAATACTTGCTTTGGTTTGTAATCGAATGAATTGAGTGGGTGAAATGAGATTGTGAGAGATCTTATTTATACTAAATGAAGGGGGTATAAGAACCTCTTGGTTCTCTTCCATTCATCTTGAGTTGGATGATCTAGATCACAAATATCTTCATTAGATGCATTTTTTTTAAAATCAATGGTTCAATGAACCATTCAAGAGGCACAAAACCTTTCAAGTTGGATGAACAAGATTTGTCAATTTTGATTCAACGATCTAGATTTAATTCCTCATTTAAAATTTCCAACACTATTAACATCCATTAATACATCCGTTATATACTTGAGCAGTTAACAAAAATATATTCACGTGGCAAAACGTTGGTTGTTTCACTTTGGTAAATTTTGTCTCATCCGATTCGACATTCAACGCATGTAGGTCGTGCTGGCACATGAATTAAGTTAGTTCAGTATAATTCGGCCCTTGGCTTTGCATCCCCTGCACAAGACAAGAGAGAGACTCTTTTCGATATATATTCACAACATCAATGTATATGATACAATATAAATCAACAATAAAATCATAGCTCCCAATATAGAATTAAAAACTCATGGGCAATTAAAGCTCCTTCATCTATCTCTTATTATTTCATTCAAATTTGTAACATTTATAGGATGGTGTTGTTTTACAAAATTCTCTATGATTTATCTCTTTTATCAGACCGTAGAGACCCGGATGGGATCTTCTGGTCCGCAAACCCCTGGTCCTCCCTGGACCACTTCTGCTCTATAAATACCCTCACACGTGCACCGCACGTGGACTCAACGAAGCTAAAAAAAAAAAACTCTCACGCGAAAAGTTTCCTTCTCTCTCGCGCATCCCTCCGCCGCCGAAAGCAAAGCCCTAACTCTTCCACCGACGAGCCGACCTCCTCCTCCCCCGACTCAAGGCTGTCTCTCGCGTCCTCGTCTCCACGCTCTTCCCTTCCCCGCTTGAAAGCGCCGCATTCGGGACTTGCTTTGACTCAACGCCGCATGAACGGAGTTGGATCGTCTCTTTTGTTGGTAAGCATGCAGTTGGATTTTAATTGATAGAAGCAGCAAGTCAAAAACTAATTTCTCCAATTTTCATATCTAGTTCTTTTTCTTCTTATTATTCTAATATGTTACAAGCATGGTCTGAGTACCAAATTCCACATATCAAAGTTAGTCCTCACGGATCCAGCATTGCGACCTTTGGAACGTGTAAGCTACTTCATTTTCAGGATTGATTGTTAAAACCAAACTCTCAAGAATATTCATTTTTTATAAAGGCAATCGTATGAGGTGTGCATACAACAAAATTGAAGTATTGGGAAAAATTAGCAGACCTTAGTGTAAGTTCGCATGCGAGTTGGTTGGTTTGTCCAGACTCCTCTACTAATAACACCCTCATTGACTACATCAGTTGAACACCCAAGCTTGAAGGACATATCAGCCACACCAAATGACTGGGAACTAACTTTGATGCTTAGTTGACTCTGAGCCCTATGTTCCATTCATATTGTTTGCATTTGAAGTTGATAGTCATTATATTATGTGTTGTCGTCTTATGCAATCTGTTCATGCCTTTCATTTAGTGGTATAAACATAACTAAACTAACCTGTTACATTACCTGTCACACTCTTAATAGCTTTTCTGTTAACGAACTACATATACCATTCACAATGAAAAGAATTTTCTTGATAATTATGTAAAGCAATTGTGTGGTGGTCTGACATTTATTTATTTATATATGTGCTGCCTAATGATATATGGCTTTTGCAGATGACAAACAACAGATGAAGTTCCTTTGGAATGAAGCTCCTTTTGGACAGATGAGATCCATGACAAGCACCATTTACAGAAGGAAGTTGTAGAAGAAACATCTAGCTGATCAGCAACCGGTAGCTGGTTACAGAGTTGGGCCAACTCTTTTTGGTTTAAGACAGTTCTTCTTCGGCATCATCTTTCACTCAACGGCGCATGAA
This sequence comes from Boesenbergia rotunda, assembly GCA_024364735.1. Classification (NCBI taxonomy): domain Eukaryota; kingdom Viridiplantae; phylum Streptophyta; class Magnoliopsida; order Zingiberales; family Zingiberaceae; genus Boesenbergia; species Boesenbergia rotunda. The sequence goes on along the minus strand of JAGFNQ010001998.1, from coordinate 229,155 downwards.
CGAAGAGCAATGTCAAGCTCCGCACATATCGTTGTAGTTGTATATAGTTGGATTGTGATGATAGGGATGAGGATGATGTAACTTGTTTTGTGATGTAACTCTAAGTGATGTAAGTTGTTGATTAGTGATGTAACTTGTTTAGTTTGATTATATACATTGTGTTGTAGATTGTATCGATTCATATTGTTTGCTTGAATGGATGAGGTTTGATAAAAACATGTTCGAGTTTGTTATATTATATTGAGAATCATGATTTTCTTGATAAATATATAAGACTTGTTTTCATATCTCAAACTCTTTAGAGGAATAAATTGTATTCCAAATCATTTGTTATATAATAGCAATAAAGTCTGTAAATTGCATCTCAGTTTTTGTAAAATATGAATACCTGTTATTTTAAAAAAACTGAATGATAGAATCTTCCCATATTACAATGATGAATGCACCATGTACTTTTGGTATGCCAGCGGATTTTTGTCTTAATATGACAATGATAGAATCTTCCCAACTTACTGCACAACTTTCATGAAAATGGTTGTTTATTATGACTTGTTGAACATAAACTCATGTGTAGTCTCTTTTTTTTGCTCATACATAAAGAGGTTTGGTATACAACTACTCCACATTTCCATACAAGCATGTAGCATATCTTCCTTTGATTGTGATGACAGAAGGACAGATGCGACATCTTTTCGATCGGTGATACATGATCCAGCAACAATGAATTGAGCAGTGATAGAACACTAGCAAAAGAATTTTCTCCAAGCGCAGATAGAACACTAGCAAACTCAGCTCTAGAATCAGCCAAGGATTGTAGAAGAAGAGCCCTCATCTTTGAAGCCTGCTCAACTTTCCTCTTATAAACATCCAGGCATTCCTGTTCCAGCTGAAGTAGCATCTGATCACGTTCCTCATCACTCTCCCCAACCTCATCCCATATTAGCTGAAACAAAAGGCCAGCAATTTAGTTTACTTCATAGGATACAGTGCAAGTTTAAAAAGGAAGTACAGAACTGAACAACCTGCAATTGCTGAAGCAAAGATCCACAAGTCATTTCTTCTAATAAAGGATTTTGGGTATCTGCAACAGCCATTTACAGCTCTACTAGGCCTGCATTGGAAAGAATAGAAAGAAGCATATTAAGACTGAAAGTGAAATGAATCTATATCTAATTGATCGAGCAGGCTTTACTTCTAGTGTACCAAGTTATGGTGGTTCTCTCCGGATAAAGTTTGAATCAATAAAATCAGTTTACGTTGCAGATTGATGCTGACAAAATGGAAACTGACAAAATAAAATCAATAACTTTATCCGCACGCTGAGCTAACTTTGTTTCCATTTTGTGATATGTGGAATTTGGTACTCAGACCATGCTTGTAACATATTAGAATAATAAGAAGAAAAAGAACTAGATATGAAAACTGGAGAAATTAGTTTTTGACTTGCTGCTTCTATCAATTAAAATCCAACTGCATGCTTGACCAACAAAAGAGACGATCCAACTCCGTTCATGCGGCGTTGAGTCAAAGCAAGTCCCGAGTGCGGCGCTTTCAAGCGGGGAAGGGAAGAGCGTGGAGACGAGGACGCGAGAGACAGCCTTGAGTCGGAGGAGGAGGAGGTCGGCTCGTCGGTGGAAGAGTTAGGGCTTTGCTTTCGGCGGCGGAGGGATGCGCGAGAGAGAAGGAAACTTTTCGCGTGAGAGTTTTTTTTTTTTTTTGGCTTCGTTGAGTCCTCGTGCGGTGCACGTGTGAAGGTATTTATCGAGCAGAAGTGGTCCAGGGGAGGACCAGTAATTTGCGGACCAGAAGATCCCATCCGGTAGAGACCACCCTTAGAGGACGGCCGAAGTAATAATTTTATATTTTACTGTCAATTCAAATTTTCAAATATTTATGCACTGTTATTATTGAATGAAATATTTTATAATTTAACTCATTTAAAGATTAGATCATCTTAGAACGAACTGTCGATGTGATAATTTCACGTTTTTACCCCTTCAAATTTCCAACATTTATTTAACAAGTCATTGAAACTATCAATTCACTATCTTCCGAGATAGCAGTAGCACTATTCACCTAAAAAGTACTTTTTAACTCCTGCGCTCACTAAAGTTGGTGGGTAGGGAAGACTTCTATGTGTCACTCCTTGCCACCTACTCCATTGCTATCATCGACATGACATCACACTACGTATCAAATTTGCACCAAATCATAAGAATATTCTTAACGTGCAAGGGATTTATTATTATTATTATTATTATTATTATTATTAAATTTCATTAATTTGTGAGTGCAAATGGTAAACTCTCCGAGTCAATGGATCTCAAGTCTGACTACGTGAGTATGTTTGTCCTTGAGTAATTCTTGGGTCAATATTCAATAAGGACCATAAAAAAAAATAGAGAGAAAATTCAAAGCGGACCGGAAATAGACCGGTTGATTTGGGAAGCCAAATCGTACGTGGCGGTTTCGCCACACCCAACTTTGCCTCATCTTCACCGTCCATTTCCCCCTGGCTCGTCTATATAAAGTCGTCTATGATCCACCGTTTCGTTCGATCTCGTCGTTCGCCCTCTTTTCCCTGCTCGATCCGAAGTGAGAATGGCTTTGATCGTGGAGAAGACGTCGTCGGGGCGCGAGTACAAGGTGAAGGATCTGTCCCAGGCCGACTTCGGACGCCTTGAGATCGAGCTCGCCGAGGTGGAGATGCCCGGGCTAATGGCCTGCCGCGCCGAGTACGGCGCCGCCAAGCCCTTCGCCGGCGCGCGCATCTCCGGATCCCTCCACATGACCATTCAGACCGCCGTTCTCATCGAGACGCTCACCGCCCTCGGCGCAGAGGTGCGCTGGTGCTCCTGCAACATCTTCTCCACGCAGGACCACGCCGCCGCCGCCATCGCCCGCGATTCTGCCGCAGTCTTTGCCTGGAAGGGAGAGACCCTCGCTGAGTACTGGTGGTGCACCGAGCGATGCCTCGATTGGGGCGCCGACGGCGGCCCTGATCTTATCGTCGACGACGGCGGCGACACTACGCTTCTCATCCACGAGGGCGTCAAGGCCGAGGAGGAATTCGAGAAGTCGGGCAAGCTGCCAGATCCGACATCCACGGATAACGCCGAGTTCCAGATCGTACTCGGGATCATCCGCGATGGACTCAAGACCGACCCTAAAAAGTACCACCGGATGACGGAGCGGATCGTGGGCGTGTCCGAGGAGACCACAACCGGTGTCAAGCGGCTCTACCAAATGCAGGCTAGCGGCACTCTCCTGTTTCCGGCTATCAACGTCAACGATTCCGTCACTAAGAGCAAGGTGATTTTTCTTGCCCTAAATAATTTATTGTTCTTTTGCGATTTAAATTCTTTGAGCTTCAGATCCAAATCTCGCTATGGGTTGCCGTAGTTTCTTATTTTGATCCGATGTTCCGATCTTAACTGCTATATCTATATATATTATTGTTTGTTTTTGGTCTAATTTAACTGCTATAATTTGTCCTATAGTAGTTGCTTTTTGTTTGCTTGGATAATCTGATGTGATAAGATAATCCCTCCATTTGGTGATTTCCACATTCTACTCGAGACCTGAGTCGCCGACATTGATTGTTCCCACGTTTTATTCAATATTTGTATCTGGATCTAGATCCAGATTTAAAGTTTCACCGCCAATTTTTACTGCAATATAATTGATCGACAGTAAGTTTATGTAACAAAAGCAGCTAGATAAATTTAAATATGTTCATCGAGGTTGTGCAAAATCACCTTGTTGCTCCAATTTTCCATGATCTAATGTAAATTTAGACTCCAGATGTGAATATAATCTTCACAAATGCAACGCACATATGGCTTTCTAGTTCGAACAATTTGAGATCTTAGCCTATACTTTTGATCTAGTTCTAGCTCTTTCTTTTTTCTTCTCATTATTATCTCATGTTTACGGAAATCTGATCTTAGATTCTTCCTTGGCTTGTGTTGGACTTGCTCGTGCTTTGATAACAGTTTGACAATCTATATGGATGCCGCCACTCTCTCCCTGATGGCCTGATGAGGGCTACTGATGTCATGATTGCCGGCAAGGTCGCCGTGGTCTGTGGCTACGGTGATGTGGGGAAGGGCTGTGCTGCTGCCCTCAAACAAGCGGGTGCTCGTGTGATCGTTACTGAGATCGATCCCATCTGTGCACTTCAGGCCCTGATGGAGGGCATCCCTGTCCTCACACTAGAAGATGTGCTTTCTGAAGCTGATATCTTCGTGACCACCACTGGAAACAAGGACATCATCATGGTCAACCACATGAAGAAGATGAAGAACAATGCCATCGTCTGTAACATTGGCCACTTTGACAATGAGATCGACATGCACGGGCTGGAGACCTACCCAGGCGTCAAGCGCATCACCATTAAGCCCCAGACTGATCGTTGGGTGTTCCCCGAGACCAACAACGGTATCATAGTTCTTGCTGAGGGCCGTCTCATGAACCTCGGTTGTGCCACTGGCCACCCCAGCTTTGTGATGTCTTGCTCCTTCACCAATCAGGTACTGATATTGAAAGATCCAATCTGATCATATCTCAGGCAGTTCCTTTCCGACTATGAAATACAATTCAAAAAAACATGGCAGGTGATAGCACAACTGGAGTTGTGGAAGGAGAAGTCGACCCAAAAATACGAGAAGAAAGTGTACGTCTTACCTAAGCATCTCGACGAGAAAGTGGCAGCTCTTCATCTCGGCAAGCTGGGAGCTAAGCTCACCAAACTTACTCCTGCACAAGCCCAGTATATCAGTGTCCCAGTTGAGGGGCCATACAAGCCTGCTCACTACAGATATTAGGAATCATATGCAAGCAACAAAGACAAAAGGCTAAGATGGAAGTATCAAAGGGGTTTACGATTTGTTGTTTCTTTACATAAGGATATCGATCCATTTCTAGTTCCACAGGAATAATTAGGCTCGAGAAGTGATGTAACGGCTAGGGAAGTAATTGTCTTTGGATTTTGTTTTCTGTTTACGTACTCAGATGTCTACAAGAAATTTCAACCGAAACATAAACTGAGCATCCGCGAATGGTTTACGCCTAAATTGTCAGTTATGTCTCCTATTAGATGAGGGGAAGCCAATTTTGAATTAAATATAATAACTAAGTCATATCCTATTAGATAAGTTGACTATATGAATTCTTCCAAATCATTGAATTATTTTTTCAACTATATCATCATTTATATTTATTTAATAAATTTTATTTTATTTTATTATTGTTAATGAATCTCTTTCACCTTCTTCATCATTGTTATATGTATATTTATCATAATTTTACATTAAACAAAACAAATTTTAGAACTTTGTGATTTGCCTAACATGTAACCAAAATCCACAGCACAAACTAGGATAATCCAATATCATGTGCTGGCTAAGCATGAATTATTATGCAGTATAAATAAACCTAAAAAGGTTAATATTTTACTAAGTGCACTAAGGAGTTTGTTTAACTGAAGAATGAAGATGATAGTTGAACATATACACATTAATTATTAAAAAAGAAACCTTCACAAGAATAGCATGCATTTGAAGAAGATGGATCAATTCAAATTTATATCTTCATTTTCCAAAGTAATATTTAACTTTAAATCACTAAAGCGCAATCACAAAACTTTTTATGAACTCAAATCTAACCAGCATTAGTTATTCTAAATTTTGGGATGGGTGCATTTATATCCCTCCAAAAGATATTGAGCAACGCAAAAACCTTCAATTAAATTAATAGTGGATATGCACATGAATAATAACCCTAATTGAAAGAATTAAGTTTTATCTCATTAGATAAGATCGACTATATAAATTATTTTATGTTATTGAGTTCTATCTCCTACTATATCATCATTTATTTTTAAATATATTTTATTTTATTTTCTTATTGTTAATCAAGTCTTCTTTGATTTTTCTCTTCCTCATTTGATGTATAGATTTATTTTAATTTCATATTGTCTAACTAAAGCATCTCTTAGAGTTTTCCCTTAATAGGTGCAATCCTAATTTTCTCTTTAATCTGTAAATTTCTTATATTATTCATCCTTGTATGTCTGCATATCCACCTTAACATCTTCATTTCTACAAGCCCGTCAATGTCGATCTTAAATCCGAATAAAAAAGGACGAGGGTTGCATGTTAGGTTGTTAGTCACCAGTATAAAAATAATTGATTCTAATGACCGAATTAATGAAAACCTAACTCCATTACTGTTGTATGCTAAATTAGAGATGGATTTACATTTTCATCACTAATTAGTGATGGAACAACGACAAAATTAGGTTTCAGTTGCTAATTAGCGACGAAAACCTTATTTCATCACTAGTTTAAGGATCACCCCTAATTTTGATTCTTGATTCCCGACCACACTTCTCCTCTCTTCGGCAATTTTGCTCGCGACCCCGAACTTCAGCGAACTACTCTCCTCTCCGATCTCTCCGGCATGCAACCTCATGCCTCTTCTCCTCTCCATTGGTATGCTCCTCTCCCCTTCACTCTCCTCCCCCCCTTCCCACCACGAGCTCGAGGCTGCGAGCTTGACCGGCAGCGAGATAGCAGTCAGAAGCTTAGCCGCCCGCAAGAGCTACTGACCGCGAGTTTAACTGGTCGCAAGCTTGGTTGGTCATGAGCTCGCAGCCATGAACATGGCTGGCCACAAGATTAGCCGACCGTGACCATGCAAAGTTGAGCTTGCCCAGCCACAAACTTGGCCCGTTAGAGCAATCGTCCTCGGATCAAGGTTGACGCATTTGACTAAGCTCGAGTTGACTTGAGCTTGAGTTTCAATTTTGATAATATATTTGGATAATGTGTGAGATAAGTCAAGTAGGTCAAAGTCGACCAGAGACTTGACTAGTGAAATCCTAACTCAAGGGTTAGGCAAAGTAAAGTCTTACTGGGACTAGGCTGACTTAGTTGAGAACTAGGTGAAGTCTAAGTGGATCTAGAAGAATCGCACGCTGGCAGGGCTGAAGTCTACCTAGAGATTGTACCTAACTACAGTTAGGCAAAGAAAAGTCCTAGTGGGACTAGGCATACCTAGTTGGAAACTAGGTGAGGTCCAAGTGGATCTGGGAGAATCGCACATTGACAGGGTGAAAGTCTACTGAGAGATTAGACTCCTAGTGGGACTAGGCAAACCTAGTTGGGAACTAGGTGAAGACCAAGGTGGATTAGCTGGGAGCTAAACACTTGGTGTGAGAGATGTCCTAGTTGGGGACTTGGTAACAGAAAGTCCTAACAAGTCTAGACTAGATTTAGGCAAGTTAAGGCTAGGACAATCCATCAGATGATCGATTGAGGATTGTTTCTCGCGAAACATAAAAACCCTAAATCAATTGGGCAATTGATTAAGGGAAAACCCAATCGTTCAGGTGATCAATTAGGAGAGTTTTCTCACGAAAGCAGAAGTTCCCTAATCGATCAAGTGATCAATTAGGGATGCTTTTAATTGATTGGGTAATCGATTAAGGTTCTTTTGCAAAGGAACACAGTAAGATGCTTAATCAATTGGGCTTCTTAATCGATTGGGTAATCAATCAAAATTCAAAAAAGAGTCATTGAACAGTTAGATCTGACGTGGTAATTGATTGGGAGAAGGCTTAATCGGTTAGGTGTGTCGAGTAAGCCCTAGAAAAGGGGTTTTCACGTTGGTTAAAGGCAAAGCTCTCGACATCACGCCAGTTCTTGCCAAGTTGGAAGAGAAGTGTTGATGCACTTTCCAAACTTCAAGAGGCTAATGCAAGCAAGATAATCAAGAGTTAATTGTTGTAATCATGTTTTACGATTTCATTTGTATTTGCTTTATATTCTTGTTGCATTTCTTGGTGCAAGCTTGTACAAGTCTTCTCTGCCTCTGAATTGTTTCCGAGAAGGAGTGTATTCATAGTGGAGTTATACGTAGAGTATGAATCCTAGAATTAGTCACCTCAAGAAGGTGGATACTAAGTAAATCAAGGTGTTAGCGTTTGCTCAAGTCTTCCACCATGATAAATCTTCATCAAGTAAAAGAGAAGTTATTTCCCCCCCCTCTAGCTCTTAACGTGTCCTTACAACTGATATTAGAGTGAGGTCGCTCTTCTTTCGACTAATTGTCGAGAGAGCAAGAACTAGAGGAAGAAGAAGAAGTTGAAGCTTGAATCCCTAATTTCAATAAGTCAAAAGGCTCATCATCAAGTGACTCAACTTCAAAGATGGAGTTCAGTTATGACATTCGGGCACCTCCGCCATTCGGAATGACAAGCTTTGATCTTTGGAAGTCAAAATCGAAAATTTCTTCATGATGACGATAGAGCAATGGTTTGCTCTAATGGAGGAATTTCAAGTTCCAAGGGACAGCAAAGAGAAGCTCCTCAAGAAAAGAAAATGGACCAAGGAGCAACTAAGAAAATTCGAGACAAATAATTTTATTGCCTAACAATATCTTGTGCAAAATAGGGAAGTACAAGAGTGCAAATGAATTGTGGAGTAAGTTGATCAAGTTTCATGAAGATCCCTTCACTTTGCCAAGTCAAGGAAAATCCAAAGAGGGAGATTCATTGGATCAAGAAGAAGACGACTCAGAGGTTGGACTATGTTCAACATCCGAAGAAGAAATTCAAGAATCATCCACCTTAAAGATTGAGGAGAGAATAGATCATTAATAATTTTGGGACAAGAACAGGTATCATCATCCAAGTCAATGAAGAAGAGTCAAGTGTCACCCCTACAACTCATGAAGGTATAAAGATTTCAATTTGTAAAAATAAAAATCACATCATTTATTTTAAGTATAGGAAAAAAGGACTCTGCAAGAGTAAGTATTCAAAATTGGCTAAGAAGAAAAGTCAAGTGGTACCCAAGGCCAAAGAAAAAGCAAAGGAGGATGGACCCGTGCTATGGAAGGCCAAGGAGTAATTGTGTGTGTGTGTGTGTGTGTGTGTGTGTTTTGCAATAAAAAGTGATATTATCGGAATCAATGTCCAAAGGGAAGAAATTCGACCAAGAACAAAAGAGGAAGCTCAAGTCAAGGGAGAGCTTCCAAAAGTATTTCTAAGGTACCATTAGTTAATGATAATTATTTACATTATGATAAAATGTATGCTAGAAATAATTTTTATCACTTTGGTGTTATTTATCATGAAAATAGAAAACATAAAAAACCTAGAGAAAATTACAAGGCATTTCATGCTACGACTACTATTGGTGCAATCGGCCCAATGTTGATCGGTATGATCAGGGTTTTGATGTGTGTTTCAATAAGTTTAAGTTAAGATTTCATATTGGTTTGATATGTATTTGAGTCATGCAAAACTTGGTGGAACACACATGTGGGAGATCTCATCTTGGTGCTCAGGTCTTTGAGTCGGTGAAGGATGGTGCATCCGAGGGATCGCCGGACAAGGAGCAATAGCGTGGAGCCAAGGGAAGCGAACTTCAAGGCATACGTGAAGGATGACATGGGGACGTGTCGCGGGATCGTATGTATCCGAGGGACGAGAGCCAAAGGAAGAGGGATTCAAAGGATAACTCTGAAGAGTAAGTGTGTACTAAGACCAATCGACTGGTAGGGACACTAGTCAACTGATCTTTCTATGGATTTTGGAACAGCTGGATCAGTTGATTGGCTTGGATGGTAGTCGACTTTTGTTCAAAATATAGTTGTTTGGCTAGCCATTGGCTAATCGTTGGTTGAGCACCAGTCGACTGGGGTTGGCATCAATCGACTGGTGTTGTGGCTGAGTTGTTTTATTAACAACTCTCTCCTCTATTAAAGGGAAGCTTTGGGGCATGAAGAGGTTACGAAGTTGTAATTGAAAACCTTCTTTTTTTCGTGCCCAAAGCTTCCAAAGCCTACTCTCTTCCTTAAACTCTAACTTGCATCTTGTAAAGAGGAAGAGGATATTGTGAGAGGTTGTACTCCACTGATAAGGAGTGAGCTCTAGCCGGAGATTGTCGGGGACTAATCCACTGACGGATTGAGGGATCGTCCACCTCAAGGACACTTTATGGAATAGGAGCAAGCAATCTCTGAACCACGTAAAAGTTTTATGTTAGCATTGTTTTCATTATTTCTTGTATTTCTGCTACGCTACTAACTTTATAGGAAGAAACACGATTTGGGTGAGACGAGCTATTCACACCCCCTCTAACTGGCCTCCGATCCTTTACAACTACCACACCTAAAGTTAGATAACAATTTAGGACATCTAATGGTAGACCTACAAAATCAAAGGCTAAAAAGAAGAATGTCCAAGACAATTATAGAAAATCAAGCCTTGAGGATGTAATGATGGAAAATCAAGTCTTGAGATAAAGACTTGATAAATTGGAGAGGACCCTAGAAAAATTGATAAATAGTGTCAAAGAGTCTAAGGAACAAGACTTAGGTTTAGGAAAACAAGGATCCTCTAAAGGCAAGATAGGTTTGGGATACAAATCTAATGCCAAAGCGGATGGGCCATCATATCATAGAGTTCCAAATAGATATAGAGCTAAATCTAAGTCTAGAAGTCAAATCACAAGGGAAGTCATCCTAGAGTTGACCATGATGAGACTAACATAACTAAGGTTTCTATAAAGCCTAGCAAAGTCATTAGGAAGGTATCAAGGAAGGTTATCCCTAATAAGTACCTAGAATATCAAGGAGCATCAATAGGTTTTGGATTCCTAAGAGTATGTTCACCACACCCTAGATGGATTCAGAGTGTGTCAACTCTAATTAGAAGGGTAGTTAATCCAACCGTGATAAAATTGGTACTTTGAAACATTTTCAAGGAATTGTGAACCTTGAAAATGAGAAAGAGTTAATATTTCCTCTTGAGGAGTAAAATTGTGCCAATTTTTTTTTAAGATTTGATCTAAATCAAATTGGCACCAATAAGATAGAACTCAAAGAAAATATCAAGTTGGGATTTTGATATTTTCTAGGGAGATATGGGCAAATTAGGATTATCAATGGTCTAGCGATTAGTTATTGGTACTTAGATAGAGAAACTACGTATTTTCTTTTTTTCCTAAAATATCATGATTTGTATGCTCTATCATATGTCATCACATCTTGCTTTATCATTCATATTTTAATTATGAAAATATCATATGTCATGTCATAATTTAGCCATGATAGATTTTTCTTTTAAAAAATACTCATATGATGTATGTCATAATCATTATCATGTATTATTTTAATTTATTAAAATTAATGATATTGACATTAATTGATATCCTAGGTTGGATGATCAAAGTTTAAAATGTCTAGTTAGAAATGCATACATCCTACATTAGGGAGAACCTATTTTTATATCTCACAAAGACTATAAGTTTACTTGTATGTGCCTTGAGACACATTAAATACAAGTAAGATGTTAGGTAGATGAACAAAGATTAAGATGTTGATTCAGTGCATCTATTTGAGTTTTAGGTTCATTAAAACAAGAAAACATGTGAACTCTAATAATTGAGAAAACTAATGTACAAGTCATATGCATTTAGCCCAAACAACATAGTTGAAAATTATTTTTGAAAGTCATTTCAAAACTATTTTAGAAAATATTAGTGAAGTCTATCTTTTGATAGAACTCATCATTGATAAGTTAGATACAAAATAGAGTGAAATATTGAAGTGTTTCAATAGTTCTAATTTTGTATCAATTTTTGAAAATGGAAGCTATTTTTATAAAAAAAAACTATTTTTTCATATTGGAGCTAGGCAGACCTAGTTGGGAACTAGGTAAAACTAAGATGGGTTAGCTGGGAGCTAAACACTTGGTGTTAGAGGAGTCTTAGTTGGGAACTAGGCAACGGAAAGTCCTAACATGTCATGGTTGATTGAAAGTTGGGCAAATCAACCCTAGACTTGGTTTAGGCAAGTTAGGGTTGGGGCAATCGATCAGGTGATCGATTGAGGATTATTTCTCGCAAAACATAAAGGCCCTTAATCGATTGGGCAATCAATTAAGGGGAAACCCAATCGATCAGGTGATCGATTGGGAGAGCTTTCTCGCGAAAATAGAAGATGCCCTAATTAATCAGGTGATCGATTAGGGATTCTTTTAATTGATTGGGTAATCGATTAAGGCTATTTTGCGAAGGAGCACAGTAAGGTGCTTAATCAATTGGATTCAAAAAGAGCCATTAACATCTAGATCCAACATGGTAATCGATTGTGAGAAGGCTGAATCGATTAGGGGCGTTGGGTAAGCCCTGGAAAAGGGGTTTTCACACAAATTGAAGGTAGAGCTCTTGACACCATCTTCACGTTAGTTCTTGCCAAGTTGGAAGAGAAGTGTTGATGCACTTTGCAAACTTCAAGAGGCTAATATAAGCAAGATAAGCAATAGTTAATTGTTGTAATCATGTTTTACGATTTCATTTGTATTTGTTTTGTATTCTTGTTGCATTTCTTGGTGCAAGCTTATACTTCTTCTCCACCTCCGGATTATTTCCGAGAAGGAGTGTATTCATAGTGGAGCTATACGTACGGTGTAGATCCTTAGATTAATCACCTAAAGGAGATGGATACCAAATAGATTAAGGTGTTAATGTTTGCTTAAGTCTTCCGCCGTGAAAAATCTTGATCAAGCAAATGAGAAGCTATTCACCCCTCCCCTCCCCCCCCCCCTTCTAGCTCTCGATGTGTCCTTACATGGCCGACCATGAACTTTGTTACAAGCTCCCCTGACAGCAAACTTGGTTATCTATGAATCTGTTGTGAGCTCGCACGACTATAAGCTTGGTTGGCCGCGAGAACTTCAATGCTTGCCTCAGTCATGCCCGCAAGTTTGGCTAGCCACAACCTCAACTAACCTGACCACGAGCTCAATTGCAACCTCAGCAAATCCTAGCTTCGATCTTGATCTGCTGTGAGCTCACATTGTTGTTTCTCTTGTTGTATTTAAGGTATTTAGCTTATTTTTAAGTTGTTTTCATAATCTTCAAGTATCCAGCATTTTCTAATCTACACGAGTTTAGCATGGAGGTGACGCCATTTTTCATCTTTGTCTTTCAGTACCACTGCGCTTCTTTTGAGGTTCAAACAATGTTTACCTTAAGTTTAAGTGCTATTGATAGTATTAAGTTTTCTCATTAGGTTACAATATATATGAATAAAGTTTGGATGTACAAAAAGTTAAAAAATAGATTTCTCACTTAAATATTTTCATGGAGTTGAAGAATTTATAAACTTTGCTAAGATCCATCCTGAGTGTATAAATGGTGATGAGTTACGTTGTCCGTGTAATCATTGCAAATGCAAAAATATAACTTTTTACGATAAGGATACCGTGAAAGTATATCTACGTAGAAATGGATTTGTTCTACATTACTACAATTGATATTGCAATGGAGAACCTTATGTGTTTAAGTCAATTGGACCATCTGTTGCTTCATCATCTGGCCCTTCATTTTCACGTGAGGAATCATCAGCTAATGATAATACAATGTAATCAATAGTTTACGATGTAATGAATGTGGTTGATTATTCGAATATCGATGAAATACCAACACTTGAAGTTCAAAAACTATATGACATGTTAAAGGCTACTGAAAGAAAAGTATAGGAAAGTATTCCTTTAGGTCTTTCTCAACTATCAATTATTATAAGGCTATTGAACATCAAGAGAAAACAGTATTTCTCAAAATGATGCTATGATGACATTTGCTAATTGATGTCAAAATTTCTCCCTTTTGATAATATAATGATTGATAGTTTCTACAATACAAAGAAATTGATTAGTGGTTTAGGTTTGCATATGGAAAAAATTATTTGTTGTATAAATAACTATATGATCTTTTGGAATGGTACTTGATGAAATCAAGGAGGTCGAATATCGTACTTTACCCATAAAAATGTGTGCAATTTAAATGTTCATGGTATGATCTGACTCCTAGAACAAGTACCAGAACGTATTCAAAATATAATTTAGTTGAGATTAATGCGACCAAAAGATTCAACATATTTGAACCTTTCATTTTCATTGTACAAGCTGATCAAGTTTTCTATCTTGAATATCCGACAAAAAGAAAATGTGCTAGTGAATGATTAGCAATTTGTCGAATGAAACCTCGCTCGACCATAGAAATACCGAACTCCATCACGACCCAAAATCATGATGCATTTCAAAATGAGGAAGTGGAGATACATTTAGTTGATTCACAAATTCAATCCATATCTCAATTACTTATAGATGTTAATGTCACTTACGAGGAAATAGTTGATGGAAAGATGTCCAACAGTGAAAGCTTGATGCACGAATAGAATTTACATAAGTGTAGTTACAAACTATTAAATACTAATGTTAATGATTCAAATTATTAAATCTCAGTAGTATTATTAAATCTAAGTAGTTCTACCATGTAAACCATTAATGTTAATGTTAATGTTTTTTATAACTAAATCTCTTTAATTCTACCATGTAAATTATTATTGTTTTGATTTGAATATTATTTAGCATGTATATGTGTTATAATGTTATTTTAAAGATATAGTCACGTTGGATATTGACATGTTGAGAGAACCGGACCGGACCGGCCGGTCGGACCGGGAACCGGCCGGATTTCCGGTCCGGATGAGTGAAGAAAACCGGCCTCTTAAAACCCGGCTTTGAACCGGTTTGAACCGCCGGGAACCGGGTGAACCGGTCAATCCGGTTCACCCGGTTTGATTAAAAAATAAAAAAAAAAGTTAAAAAAGTAAAAAACAGCGTCGCTCCGTCTTCTTTCGATTAATTATTTAATTTAATCAACAGCGCCGCCGACTTTAATAAGCAGAAAACCTAATTAATTTAATCAATTAATCACGCGATTTCTTCTGGCGTCGCTCCGTCTTCTTTCTCTCCGCATCGCCGAGCGTCGCCAACGTCGCCAACGTCGCCGAGCCTCCGCCAGCGTCGCCAGTCGCCGCACCTCCGCCAACGTCGCCTGCCGTCGCCAGCTTCGCTGCATCGCATCGTCTCCGCCAGCGTCGCCAGCTGCCGCACCTCTGCCAGCGTCGCCTGCCTACGCCGTCGTCCCCGCATCGCATCGCCTCCGCCATCGTCGCCAGCCGTCGTGCCTCCGCCAGCGTCGCCAGTGTCGCCAGCCGCCGTGCCTTCGCCAGCGTCGCCAGCCGTCTCCGCCAGCGTCCTCGCATCGCGTCGGCTCCACGACGTTTCGCTTCTGAAGGTAACAAGCTCTGCAGCTAAGTTCTGAAGACAATTGAATGATCCGGAGACAATTGAATCGTGCGGCTTGATGATAGAAAGCATGCAAATCTGCCTTGTCCGATCATCAAGCCGCACCACCGGATCATTCAATCGAGTATTGATTTAATACTCAATTTTATTTTTATGTATATTGCCCAGTTGAACTCTGCCGTAGTGCCGTGCCTTTGATGCCTTTGAGGAATGTTAAATACTTTTGTTTGTTTCATTATATCAGTTAAATTCTTTTATTTTTAGGAATATTAAATTCTTTTATTTGCTTCATTAATCAATTGATTAGCTACTTACAGTTCTGTAACAAATAATATTTTTTATTTGTTTCGTTATGTCAAATGTAAATTCAATTTGTAGATTCAGATATGGATGCTCCAACTTCAAATCAGTCTATAGAAGTAAACAGTATCGTACCTGAATCTGCAGCTGCCAATCCTGACAGTGAAAACCAATCTTCTTCAAGTGCTTGTCGTGGGAAAACTGATCCAGCATGGAAGTATTTTAATTTGACAATTGAGAAAGGGAGACCATTATATACATGCTTGCTTTGTTTAAAGCAATACAAAGGTGGAGGGATTAATAGGATGAAGCAACATCTTGCAGGAAAAACAGGAAATATAGCTAAATGTATGAAAGCTTCTCATGATGTGAAAGAGGAAATGTTGGCAAGTTTGGAAGAAGTCAAGAAAACTAAGAGTAATGATGATTCTCTGAGCTTTGGTGATGAGACTGATGAAGCATTTGAACAAGAGATTAATCTTAGTCATCCACCATCTAAAGTGCAAGTTGTTGGAGACAAAGGCAAGCAAAAGGCAAAAGTTAGTAGTTACTTTGCAGCAAGATCAACTCAGGGAGGTCAACCAAGTTTGAAAAGTGCATTTCAAAGCAAGGAGGCATTACATGAAGTTGATTTGAGAGTTGCAAGATGGCTTATTCATGCAAGGATTCCTTTTAATGCAATTCGATCATCTTTCTTTAAAGATGCACTGGATGGTATTGCTGGTATTGGACCTGGTTATAAAGGTCCTTCTTATGACAATTTGAGGGTTCATTTATTAGGAGATCTTAAGAAAGAATGTCAACTACTTGTGGATAATTATCGGAATAAATGGAAAGAAAGTGGTTGCACACTTATGGCTGATGGGTGGACAGATCAGAGACAAAGAACTTTGATCAATTTTTTGGTATATTGCCCAGTTGGTATGTGCTTTGTGAAGTCTGTTGATGCTTCAGATGTGGTAAAAAATGCCTCTACATTATGCAAATTATTTGATGAAGTTATTGAATGGATAGGGCCTAGTAATGTTGTGCATGTGGTAACTGACAATGCGGCTAATTATGTAGCGGCTGGGAAACTCATTCATGACAAGTATGAAAGCATTTTTTGGTCTCCTTGTGTTGCTCACTGCTTAAATCTCATTTTGAAAGATATAGGTACTATGCCTCATATTACTAGCCTTGCATCTCGAGCTTCAAAGATAACTATCTTTGTTTACAATCATATGGTGTTCTTGTCTTGGTTAAGAAAAAGGTCTGGTTGGAAGGAAATTGTTCGTCCAGGAGCTACTCGTTTTGCAACTGTCTTTCTTACATTGAAAAATATATATGAACACAAGGCAGATTTGCAAGCTTTGGTTGTTGACACACATTTCACTGGGCACAAGTTAGGTAGGAGTGCTAATGGGAAAGCTGTTAGTGCTATTGTGTTAGACAACAAGTTTTGGGATGGTTGTCATACCACATGTAAGCTTATAGGCCCTTTGATTAGATTGTTGAGAATTGTAGATTCTGATGAAAAACCTTCATTGGGATATGTATATGAAGGTATGCAAAGGGCTAAAAATGCTATCAAAGAGATGTTTATGAACAAGACGACATCATATGAACCATACACTCAAATCATTAAGGCAAGATGGGATAAACATTTGAAGCGAAGTCTCCATGCAGCAGCCTACTTTCTAAACCCTGCTTTCTTTTATGATGAGAAGTTCATTGAGAAAAATCAAGTTATGCGAGGTGTACTTGATATGTTTGATGTAAAGAGCCTTTGTAGTGACACAATTAAAGCATTGAAAGAGGTACAAATATATCGGGATCGCACAGGAAGCTTTGCTAGGCCAAAAGTTGTACAAGCAGCCAAGGAACTCCAACCTAGTAAGAAATTTTATCTAGTAGTTTCATTTGTTTGAATGTTTTAAAATAAATACTAAATAGTAAATGACTAAATGTTGATGATTAAACATTTATATATAATTTTTGCAGGTGAATGGTGGAGATATTTTGGTTCTAGCACCCCAATTTTGCAAAAGATAGCTATTCGTCTTCTTAGTCAAACATCTTCTTCCTCAGGGTGTGAACGCAATTGGAGTATTTTTGAACAAATTCATACTAAAAGAAGAAATAGGTTGGGGCATCAAAGATTGAATGATCTTGTTTATGTGACCTATAACATGAGCCTTAAATCAAGGTATTATGATTTACATTATTAAACTATTTAATATTTGGTAATTTATGTTATTTTTGCAACTTTAGGATAGTAAACTTTAGAAGTTATTTTAATATTTTAAGTTTGCATATTAGGTTACAACAAAAGAAAAGATCTTATGATCCAATTGACTATGAAAGTATTGATCTAGTTGATTTTTGGGTGATGGAAGAAGTAGAAGAGCCAGAACTTCCTAATGATCTACAAGAGCTAATATATCAAGAAAATGCTATACCTTCATCTCATGCTCGTGAGTTTTGTAGTTTTCTTTGTTATAGAATATATTTTTATTGATGTTTGTATATATTTTTAACATATTCTATATCATTTTCATGTTTTTACTTTTTAGATGATGATGAGAGACATGAGATTGGTCTATTTGATGCTACTATGCCTCGTGGATATGTTTCATTTGGTGACGATGGAGATGAAGATGAAGATAGACATGAAGCATTTGATGATGGAGATATTCAACAAATTAATGCTGATTTTGATGATCCTATTTGATTCATGAATTTAAAAGTTTGAACTTTTAATGTTTCCCTTATGTTTTTGACTTATTGTTATGTTTTGAAGTCGAACTTTTGAATTTTGATTGACGTCAACTACTTTTGGAAAAGTGAGATTATATGTGCTTTGCTAGTGTTCTCTATTTAACTGTGCAAAAACATATATGATAATATGATATAATATGCTTTACTTAGTTGATTTACTCTTGAAGAATGTAGTTGAGTCAATTGTTAATTCTATATATTTAATTATTTATATAAATACATGCTTTATTATATACCGGTTATATCCCGGTTGGACCCCCGGTTAAACCGGTTGAACCTCTGAACCTCTGAACCCTTGCTCCGACCGGTTCGATGTCCGGTCCGGTTCTCAGAACTTGGGATATTGTAATAGTGCATCACGGCCAGAATGTTTTAAAGATTAACGTTGAGGATTGGTAAAGAATGATCTTATTAGTAATTTAAATACATCTAATCTTTTATTTATTATTTTATAAAATGAAATTTTTTTCCTATGATTTTACTCCTGGTGGTCATGTGTATCTGCATACATCACAAAAATAATTAAAGAACGAATGTATGCTTCTAGTTCTAAATGGAGTTATGCAAACGTAGATCTAAAGGATTTTTATTATTAAGAATTTTTGGTAAGTAATTTGGATATTATTGATAATGTATAATATAGTTTCCTTTTATACTAATTTTCTTAATATTGTTGCAAAAAAATATACCTGGGAGCCAAGACACGAGCAAGCATTTAAAGAAACATGGAATACTTGTGGGATCGATATGATCAATAGAGGGGGTGAATATCGATACGAAATTTCTCGGATTTAAAACGTAAGTAAACGCAACAAAATAATAAAAAAAAACAAGTCAAATCAACGCTAACAAGCTTTGTTTTTACTTGGTTCAGAGTCAACGGCTCTTGCTTCAAGACCCACGGTCCTTGACCATTTTCGTTTAGCAATTCTATAATTTGCAAAATGGGTTACAGAGTATGTAAGTTTAAGTACAAATAAAAATGTAAATCTATACCGACAACACTTGCTTGAAGAAGACCGAGGGTATTTCGTCATCGAAGCAACATGTCGTCAATCTCGGACTATTTTGGCACAGCGAACTTGAGCACGGAAGGTTGAAAACTTGATTGCAGTGATTATGATTGCTTGAATTGAATTCTTAGACTGAGGGGGCGAAACCCCTTTTATATTGGCACTCGGGTGCCCGAGTGCGCATAGGAGCGCCTCCACGTTGCCGCTTCGGCCGCGTCGTAATCCGTTGACTCAGCAAACTTTATCCTCTCTCGAGTGCTTGAGTGATGTCGGACGCCAGAGTGCTGATGTGACGCATCCAATCAACAGCCGCAAACTCAGCTTCGCCAACGCTAAGAAAAATCAACTGGGGCGTCCGAGACCTCTAGGGCACCTGTATACTAACTCGAGCGCCCGAGACCTCTCTGGCGCCCTCAAGGCTGCTGGTTCAACTTCTCGGGCTGCAAGATAGGTTAGTTCAAATGCAAATAATAACATATGAAGTATATGCATGTACGACAGCCAGAGCTATCTAATCCTGACTTTGGATCTCAAAATGAAATCTTAGGTCGGACCGACGCCTACTATTCCTTCTTCCGGGCAACACGTCCTCACCTACTCCACTCTGGAGAAGTTACCTTTTTCCAACCAACACCTTCGATTGAACTTTTTCTCGGCCTCCGAAGCTCCCGAATCTCAAGACGTCCATTCCTCGACCCGTCCCTACTTCTGTCCATTGTCCTCGCTCGGCTAAGTCTTCTGCCCAATCTTCTGGATCAGGTCTTCATGCCCAATTCCTCAAACTAGGTCTGAAGACAAATCGAAATCCAATGTTTTGACGACAAATCGAAATCCAATTCCAAATACGACAAATGATAGATAAACACAATAGATACAATTAGGTGTTAGAATTACCTGATGCGGAAGACATCATTGAGTCCAGGATTTACTAGTTATCTGCTTCCTTGTCCTGATGCGGAAGACATCATTAAGTCCAGGATTTACTAGTTATCTGCTTCCTTGTCCTGAGAGAATTCAAGTGGCAGAGAGTAACTCCTCCTATCACCCCGTCAATTATAAAAAGATGTATATTTTCAATGGGGCAACAACCACTTTTATATTAGGGTTAGAAGTAGGGGCCTCTGCAGATTAAAAAAAAATGGGCCAAGCCTGCCCATTATAGCTAAGCTCAATAACAATAATCGCATAATTTGGCATCTAATTAATCTAGAATATAATTAAAATTATAACTAAATTATTTATGCTAGTCCACGACATAAAATATCTAACATTCTCCCACTTGGACAGCATAAATAAATGCATTATGATATACCAGATTAACATCAACAATATGTGGTCACAACAAGATGCCAAAATAAGCTAACACAAACCACGAAAAAGGTCCAAAATAGAACTACAAGCATCCCAACAATGCAGAAAATCACACTCGAAGGAATAATGATATCATGCATCGCACGACACTTGTATCCAGTGACCCAACAACAAAGTGGAATATCGATAAATGAGAAAGCACAACAAAATGACATGTCAAAATTTGAACAAAAGTGTTATTCCCAACAAATGGCCCAAGCATCTGCCCAAGATGCTATATGATAACAATAAGATTGAGACTGGGTCCAAAATGTCTCCATAATATGTCATCACAATACACACACACACACACACACAACAATAATTATAATAATAAAAAGCTATATAGAATAATCATATGGCAAATAAAAAATAGTAACAATAACTATTTATTTAAACAATGTCTCAAATATTACGAGTATGAAGTCATAACAAAATATAAACATAAACTCCCACTAATCCAAAATATCAAAAAGACCTCACTACACCCATACGGGTCACATGGTCAACAAAGACTTTAACAGTTATGCCTTTTGTTAGGGGATCAGCAACATTTAGCTCTGTAGGGATATGCTTGACAATAGTTTTAAACTCTTGGATCTTCTCTCTTACAAACATAAACTTTGTCTCAAAGTGTTTTGTCCTCTTTGAGCTCTTATTATTAAGAGAAAAACTTGCCACAGCAGAGTTATCACAATATATAGTAAGAGGTCTAAAGATACTCTCCACAAAATCAAACTCAGTAATAAAGTTCCTCAACTATATCGCTTGACGTGTGGCCTCATAACAAGTTATATACTCTGCTTCCATGGTTGATGTAGCTGTAAGAGTCTGTTTGACACTCTTCCAAGAAATAGCTCCTCCAGCTAACATGAATACATAACCTGATGTGGACTTATGATCATCTGGGCAACACCATAATCAGAATCAGAATAACCTGTTACCTCAAGATGATTTGATCTCCTATATGTGATCATAAGTTTTGGTACCTTTCAGATACCTCAAAACACGTTTTACAGTCTGCCAATGTGCCACACCAGGTTTACTTAAATATCTCCCAAGTACACCAACAACAAAGGAGATTTGTTATCAAGCATATCCAATAAAAGAAATAGAGCTTATGACCACAATAAAAATTATCTCATGCAAAAGCAATCCCGCCGAAGGGTCCCGAATTACAATGTATAAAATAACTCTCATATCACAGAAAATAATTATATTCTTGAAACTAATATCGAGAGGATATTGAAAACATTAAAATATAATTACCAATCATTAGGAACTATATCAATAAAGACAAACCGATAGGGTAGGTGCATTATTAAAATAATTCCTAATACCACATTAATAATAATAATTTTCCAATAATAGTATTTTATCATAATCTGTCCCGCGAAGGCGAGCTCACTACTATGAAAAATACCCAAAATAGTACCAAATAGTCTAAAATTAGCATACCTCAAAAATATGTCATAAAATTTCATAATAGCAATATGACATATCATAATAATCAAAATATGCACAAAAAAAATAATTTAGACCATAATTTGGAGAGCACCATAGCAATTTATGTAAAAGAAAATGAATAATACTTAATTATGATCTCCAGAAAATAAATAAAATTTGTTTTTTTTCTTTTCCCATAATTAAAAAAAACTTAAAATTCAAATGAATAAGTATTTTTATCTCTCTCAATTTTCATCCAAATCGATTTTAATGGCTCGGTCAATGCTCCAAAAAAAAATCATGAGAGAATTCGGACTATATCCACGTACAAAAAAGTTTGCAACAATTAACATCATTGCTCTTGGTCTTTATTGGATGAAAATTCATAATTTTGATTTTGATGTCAGTAGATGTGAAATTTTATACTCCACGAAGGGCTTAATGAATTCGAAATAAATCCTTAACACCTAATTTAAACAGTAATTCACTGTCGTATCAGAATTAGATTCGCTCTGATATCATTTGAAGACAAATTGAAATCCAATGTTTTGACGACAAATCGAAATCCAATTCCAAATACGACAAATGATAGATAAACATAATAGATACAATTAGGTGTTAGAATTACCTGATGCGGAAGACATCATTGAGTCCGGGATTTACTAGTTATCGCTTCCTTGTCCTGATGCGGAAGACATCATTGAGTCCAGGATTTACTAGTTATCTGCTTGCTTGTCCTGATGTGGAAGACATCATTGAGTCCAAGATTTACTAGTTATCTGCTTCCTTGTCCTAAGAGAATTCAAGCGGCAGAGAGTAACTCCTCCTATCACCCCGTCAATTACAAAAAGATATATATTTTCAATGGGCAACAACCACTTTTATATTAGGGTTAGGAGTAGGGGCCTCTGCAGATTAAAAAAAAATGGGCCAAGCCTGCCCATTATAGCTAAGCTCAATAACAATAATCACATAATTTGGCATCTAATTAATCTAGAATATAATTAAAATTATAACTAAATTATTTATGCTAGTCCACGACATAAAATATCTAACAAGGTCTTCATGCCCAACCCACGGTCAGGTCTTCAGTGCTCAGCCCTCGGCCAAGACTTCGTATCCAGTCCTCGACCAAGACTTTATGCTCAACCCTACAGGTCAAGACTTCATGCCTAGATAAACTAGTACTTTCCTGCATATTTAGTAAATATGTTAGATCACAAAACATACTTAACTTTGAACTTTTGTAATTATCAAAACTAAATTCAATCTGTTTTTTTTGTTTGAACTTACTTGTTTATCATCATGAAGATGTGTTCATCCCAATGCAAGTCTATATCATTATGCATATTTATGACCTTTCACTTTATCACATCTTTACAAGTGAAGTTCTTTCTTGTTATTCTTTGATCAACTTTTAATAAATTTGTTTTTTTAAAGAAAAATGGGTATTTTTTTCTTACCATTATGCATTTTTTTGGTTGGGTTAGTCATTTATAGACTAGTAGTTTCAAGATATGGTAACACAAAAACAAAATCTCTACACAATAATCCATAGTATATATCTTTTTTTTAGGCATGAGAAGATTGGTAGAGGTGATCTTTTTCAAGTTAGTTTTCTTTTTGCAGCTTCATTAGTTAAGTTGAGGGTATTCAAACTTGTTTTCATTGTTTTGGACAGAAGTCTCTTTCAATACTTCCTCTACTATCCATATGCCAATTAACATAATTGCCTGCAAACACATTCATTATATGTGAAAACAAATGATTTTTTTTTGTCTTTTATCTTCTACGGCTTCATGTCATGAAATAGTTATCCCTTTACTTGATAGATATGATGCTTTTTTCCCAAATTACTCAAACTTGGATGATGATGACAATTGCACTGACCTTGATTTCTAAAGATAATAACCAAATAGAACGCTTTGATGTTTGATTGGTTGATGGCTTTTTCTCGGTCACTAAATGAAGCTGCATCAGTTAGCTATAACATATGTTTTTGTTATACTAAACAATTCTAAACACATTTTTTACTGTATAACCTGAATTTATTGGGCATTTGACCTATATTATTTGCATATATGATGGATATATGAGTTCCCTTTGATATTTACCATAAATTTGTAGGTGCACTTCATGTTACCTATGTTTGAGCAATGATATTATACAAAATCTGATGCCTCTAACTGAGACATCATCCAACATGTTTCTGATTTCTTTCCTTCCCATAATAATTGTCATTCACAGGTACCTTTCCCTTTCCATTTCCCTATCTTATTCATTTCTTTAGATAGTTTAATCTTTATTAATGCTATGGATTAAATGCTTTAGCCCTCAACTTTATACAAATTCAAAACAGTGGAGACCCTAGCATTGGATTGAGATAACTCTCCTACACCAGCTTCTGGTATGAGTATGTATGAGCAACTGATTTAGCAATATCAACATCCAAAGTCATTCAAAAGGTACCTCATGCAGCATTTCTTTTTGTATATTTTTCCATTTGTTTTTTGAATAGACTTAGCTGGTGAACTTCTAGAGAGAATTTGAATATTGCTTAAAGAGCATAGATTTATATTAGTGCTTATGTCGTTTTATTACATGAATTTAATTTTTTTTGTTAAACATAGAATACTTGAATTTGTTAATGTTGGGTTGAAATCCATTTTCTTTTGACTTATTCACTACAATTTTTAGATCCTAGCTACAAAGGATTATGCTCTTATTTTAGGGATGCATGGTAGGGATACTTGTCAAGGATGTCTGGCACTAGAAAGACATCCACGATAGTGCATGGTGCATGCTGTGAAAGCACTACTGATGATACATTTATGCCCTTATTTTAGTACGTAGCATTTTTTCTTTTACATTGATTTATCATGGATATAAAGTTTGCGCATTATATCTACGTATTTTCTATTTGAATTGTATCATACATTTATGATTCAATTGTAAGAAGATTAATTAGTTGTGCTTTTATAGTATTTTAATTGGTGTTATTTATAAGAGTTTAATTAAGCAATCCTAGCGTAAATATAATAGACAACAGTTTTGTAAATAGAAAAAATAATAATTTTTATTTTTTGTTAACAAATTATATTTTAAAAAAGGCAACGCTTTTTATCTATTAAAAAATTATTATCTTTGCTAAAAAAAATAATATTTTTTAAGCGTTGCATAAGCGTTGTCTATGCAAAAAAAAAATAATAATGCTTTTTAAGTATTGCAAAAGTGTTATCTTTGCAAAAAATAACAACGTTTTTTTAGCGTTGTCTTATAGTGGATATTTAACAACAGTACTTTTAACAACGCTTTTTAACCAGATAGACAATGCATAAAAACGTTATCTTTCAGCTTTTTTCTTATAGTTTTCATACTGGAGCTTTCCAATACCTTGGATTAGCAACCACCCTGGTTGCAACCAAATAAATCTCTAATATCTCTTACTATCTTTTTATATTATTATTTTATTTGTCTAACTAATTTATTATCTTTGCTAGTAAGAAGCAAAAGATCTAGATTTATATTTGCAAGGTTATTCACCCCCTCTAGCCAGCCTAAATGGAACCTACAATTGATATCAGAGTCTAACTACTTCAGGAGGACTAATCGTCGTCTAAAGCAACAAGACAATGTTCGGAACTAATATTCACCCGTTAAAGTTCGAGGGGGAGTTCACGCTATGGAAACGTCGAATGAAGGTATTCTTCAAAACAAATTTTAATATTTTGCTAACTGTGAAATATGGTTTTGAAGTACCCAAGAATGACAATGGCAAAGAACTTGAAGAACACCCCTGGATTGAAAAATAGCACAATGAGTTTACAACAAACGATAAGGCCGAGTTCCACCTCTTGAGCGTACTACTAGTTGAGGAACTCGAAAGAATCTGCTCATACAATTCTGTCAAAGCTCTTTAGACGAATGTTCTGGAACTCCATGAAAAATCAAAAGAAGCAGAATTCGATTCCTCGATGGAGACCGATTCGTCTTCAGAAGAGTCTGAGAACAAAGAAATTATCGGACTAGATCTAATAACGGAATACCTACCGGATGAAGACGAAGCAACCTCAGAAGAAAGCATCAATGAAGAGGGAGTTACGTCAGAAGATGACAACGATGAAGAGGGAGCGTCTACGGATTAAATGGTAAGTGAGGTATACGTAAACTTCCTCCAGACTAACTATATTCAGGTATTGAATTAATGATAAAATCTTTTTCTAAATTAAGAACAAAGTATATAAAAAATAAAAAATGATAATGTAGATTTGAAAATAAAATTAGCTACAGCATGCCCATTAAATTTTTTTTTTTGACAAACTTAAAAAAGAAAATGATAATTTAAAAGAACAAATAGAATTCGTAAAAAAAAAGTTTTTCGTGCTTGAATTTTTTATTTCTACGTGCTCCCATAAAAAATGTTAGATATTATAGAGGTTTAAAATGGTACATAAAGATTGATAGGAGTCAAATTGTAAAAATACTCAAAAATTATATTCCATTTAAATTTTTAATAAACTCGGTGGGTAAAAATTTATATTGGGATCCAAAATTTTATTTATCCAATTCATGCTATTTGCATGTTAGAATTTAGTATTCTATTGCTAAGCAGTGAATAAATTATCTTAGAATTTAATGTTCTGCATGAAAATTATTTGATGTTGTTTTAGTTGGATTTAATTTGCCTTATAATTTTTTATGATAGGCACAAATTATATTTATCCACATAAAAATTTTGAAATTTTTTCAACTGTTATACAGTGATTACATAGCCGGACATATGCCTAACATTTTTATTAACAAATTGCTTCTTATTCGTTTAAAACTCCGATTGACGTTCAAACGATCATTCAAAGTAGTGTAACTTGAAATAATTACGGAAGAAAGGAAATATATACATGAAGGAACACTAAAATTCACCTCAGTTGTCTCTACGCCATGATGCGGGAGATACCAGGCCTTGAAGGGGCAGCATCAACCTGAACAATTGCACTCTTTATCAGGGTTGGGGTCTTCACGAGTCCAGGTCATCGGTTCTAAATGAGTTTTTTTTTTTTTTTATGATTCTTGCACATCAATGTTATCTTACAAACATAAAAATTTATCATTCTCCTCGTTATCAAAAAAACTTCTATAATTTTTGTATGAGGCCCACATTGTTAAATCACACAATCTTAACTACATGATCAATTTTGAGAGAAAAATAAATTTAACACTTCTTAAATTAAAAATCTCAAATTAACTCTCACACTGATTAAAGTTTTTTGTTCAGCTTTTTTTATTTGATAAATCCGCTACAAATTTTGTGTTGGAGATGCCCAAATTGTTTGAACATGGCAAACCACAGGGATACGGGTCTTGCGCTCAACGGCCTCACTTCCCATGAATTACCAGTATCCAATCTGAATGCCCTTCCCTTCCCATTGCCTCCTCGGCTGCTCAACTCGTAACCCTTCTCACAGTCTTCTTATTTATGAATATATCCCGGTGTCTAATTTGTTTTCATCCAATTATATTAATATGTTAATTTTGAAAATGATGATTCGATTTCATAGAAATTTTTATCGGTTTTTAAGGTAAATCATGGAAGCTTTGCAATAAGCCATCAGCAATGAACCCCTGTGATTTTCATCATCCCTGTAAAATTATCCAATACCAAATCGGTACTTAACTCATGAAGGTAAACTTGTAGATTTTTTCATCCATGGGTACTTCGGTCCACAACCACCTAGTCCAAATTTTTCTATTAAATTCAGCATTAGTACATGTCCCAATGGAGGATCAAATTGTGACACTATTTTTAGCTCTGCTATGTCTTAACCGTTACGTCATGTAGGAATGAAAAGTGCTAGAGGAGTGGGTAAATAACGTCTCTTTTTCATTTTTTTCATAAATCACGAGTTAAAACAACGGAATAATAAGGAAAGAAAACAATGCTAACATACTTTATTTTTACTTGATTCACAGTATGTGCTGTTAGTCCAAGACCCATTCTCATTGAGTGATTTCATTGGACAATCCACTATTGGTTCGAATGATTACAAAGATATAGAATATTAAAGTACAATAAAAAAACAAATATACCTACAATCGGAAGTAGAATTTTGATCGTTAGTTGTTGAGGTAGCTTCTGAGCATCACAAAGAGTTTTTTAGTGCAGCACGCAAGTAGAAAAGTCATAGCAAAATGTTGTACTAAAGCTATTGGTCAATGCTCCTTTAATAGTCTTGTCTAGGCACCTAGACCAGTCTCAAGCGCCCCCATCAAGCTGATGTGGCGTGTCCTCGATGAAGCTCTATCTACCAAAGTTTATCTTGATCAAGGCACCTGGACTACTCTCGAGCGGAGCTGACGTGTGTCGACCAATGAGAGTGTGCCAACTCAAACGCACAAGTGGTTAGGTTCGGGCCTATCCAGACACATGGATCAAATCGAGGCACCCGAACATCAGAGCGCTTGGACACTTCCGAGGCACCTGGAAGCCATTTTTCTGGTTATCTTCCAACTTTTAATTTCCTGCATCACAGAGTTAGCAAAACAAGCATAATATTATAATGAACAATACAGTCTAAGGATGGTTGAGTTTTGATTTTGGATTTCTCTAAAATCTTAAGTCAAACTGACATCTACTATTCTCCAATGGGGAACGTGCCCCCACCCTATTTCTCTTAGGAGAGTTTACCTTTTTGCTAAACATTCAGTCCTTCAAACCTGTTTAGACATTTCCTCATCATTTAATCCTGACCCTCAGGACTTTATGTTAGACAGCTAATCCTCAGCCCGCCTAGACTTCTGCTGGGGTTTGTGACCATCAAGACTTCCACCCGATATCCTTAATTTGTCAAGTTTTCTGCCAAGTCTTCTACCCAGTATTCTTGGCCAAGACTTCGTTGCTCAATTCACTCGACCAGGATTTCGTACCCAATCCACTTGACCAGATCTTCTTTGCCTAGCCTCAACTAGGACTTACCTGCATACTTAGATAACTTTATTAGATCGTAATAATCCTTAACTTTGAACCTTTTTCGTTAATCCGATCCTCTGTAGGAACTACATGTAATAACGAACTTACAAAATGGATTCATTTATCATAAAGAGATTCGTTGTTGCTGACCTGCTTCACTTTAGTTGAACATCAAAGTCCTTTTTTTCCAAAAGAATTCACGGAGAATGGAAAATAGATTGAAAAGGAGATTTTATTGTAAACAAGACTTTAGTTTTATATTGAAAATTTTAAAATATTTTTTGGATTTATATTGATTCACAAATATTGATGTTGTGAATACATATAGGGAAAGAGATTTTTCTCACGCATGGACTCGTGGGGATACAAATTCAAGATTCATATTGTATTGAATCAAGTTGACTCATATGTAATCATGACCTACACACATCGAATGTCGGATCGATCAAGATAAAATTTTTCCAAACGAATAAACCAACAATCTATGCTAGATTCATTTTGATCAACGGTCTTCTGATGATAACAATCAAGTGTTTTCTCAATTCACCACGTACAATGTATGCTAGATTGTGATTGTAATGCCCTCACGGGCTGGATCAGATGGTAAGACGCTTGGCGCTTGAATCAGAGGTCATGGGTTCAAGGGTCGACGGTATGCGCAGGGATAAAACCTTGGCTGCTGTTTACAAAAATCCCTCGAACCCCGGCGCCTTGCCATCCCAGCATTCATCGTGATTTACCCCCTCTGGACACTCGTGGGGCAGAGACCAGGGGGCCGTCGGGGTGGCGGTTCCACCTTTTTTGAATTAGATTGTGATTGTAATTTCTCTATTATATCTTAGGAATAGATATTCCTCGTGACGAATCTATTTTAAGAAAATTATGTCAAACATAGACCTCGATATCTTCCTTTCTCAACATAGCTAACTCGGCATCCCGGCAGTTGGATGACTCGGCAACTCGGAAACTCGGAAACTCAGACTCAGTCATACAAGGTAACTCAGCAGCCATCCAAGTATTTCATCCATCTCTACTTGGCATCTCATGCCACTCAAGCTGCTCGACAGATAAATTAAATTTAGATTTCAATTCAACCATTTCTCCTCTATATATCTCCGATAAATTTAGGATTCATGATCTAATATTCACGGTGCAAAAAAGACAACAGAGTGCGAAAACCACATACTTCAAGGAAGAGAAAATTAGCTACGAAAATCGAGAGTTAAAAAGAAAAATCGAGTCCTGGGAAACGAGAGCGTGTTTACTTGCTCCCAGCCTTCTTCTTGCCTCATTGTGCATACAGTCCCGTAAACTACATCAAACCTGCGAGCACAAGACGAACGGCGTCATTAATTATAATTAAATTTATAAATGAATATTAAATAAATAATTTTATAAATTATTCATAAATTTTATTTGCGAAAATCAAATTTTCTAGTGCTAAAATTTATTTATTTTTTATATATTTTACTAATAGACAAAAATAAATGAATTATATCAACCTGGATATTAAATTAGTTACAATTCATTGACAACCACACAAACTCATACCCATTAAACGCATATGAAAATTTATTTTAAAATTCATATTCAAACATTTAACTAAGTATATACTGATTAACGAATTAATTTTTTTAAATAAAAATTTATAATGCGCCATTTAGAAATGACAAACTCTAGCATTTTCAAGATATAAAATTCTAAGATTATTATGTTCCTAAGGCATTAATTTATTAGTGTGTTAACTTATATGTATATATAATTCAGATATTCAACTTCTGAAATCAATTAATTTAGAAGATGATGAATCTAACCTCATGAATATTTTTCGTCGAGCACTAAGTTAAATCAAAAAAAACAAGACTCATCCAAGGGATTAGTTTTCTTTGATTTGTTATCTCACTAAATGAAGATCCTTGTAGTACACCTAGCTGAGCGATGATAAATCAAAAAATACTCATAGAAATTCATCCAAATAGTTAATTTTCTTAAATTTTTTATTCCACTAAAGGAAAATCCTTATAGTACATTGCAACTTAGATTTGAACCTAACTATTTGGTTAATTATTTGGAGACCCCATGGATATTTGTCATCGATCATCAGGGTAAATCAAAAAGTGTTTGTAGAGACCCTTCTAAGCAGTGAATTTTTTTATATTTATTATCCACTAAAAGAAAATCCTCGTAATATGCCCCTGTTGAGTGGTGGTAAATCATAAGAGAAATGATACAGAGAGTGAAACTGGCACAGTCAATTATGGAGTGAATGAGTTGGCAGCTGACATCAGCGACCACCTCAGCGACTCGGAGAGGAGAAAACCAGGCCAGCTATGAAACATAGAGAACCCTAAATTCGTGATCTCCCGCCCTCGCGAGCTCTGATCCCGCCCTCCGCCGAAAGGAACCCCCCCTCGCGAGCGCTCCTCTGCGTCGCCACCTCCTCACGAGCTCTGATCCCGCGCCAAAAGGAGAGTTCCGATCTGCGCCGTCACCTCCTCGCAAGCTCCGATCCCGCGCCAAAGGAGAGCTCTGATCTGCTTTAATTTGTATCTATGTTGAAGCTTTAATTTGTATCTATGTTGAAGCCAAAAATGTTGTTGTTCATCAATTAGTCTTTCTCGGAAAAAACAGTTCTTAAGTGGTCCTTCATTGTGTTGTATACTCTAAGCTTTTTATCAGACATCTCTTTCTATCTCAAGTGATTTGGAGCTTTTAATACCAGTTGATCTCTTCATTGGTGTATCACTAGCAGAATTCTTAAAAGAAACCTTGCAAGAGTTTTTCAAGACTACTGCAAAGTTAAGTGCATATATTCTAGTTACTTTAATTCGTTCTTGCTCATGATTTGAAACTAGTCCATGTTTCGACTTCTTTGAACAGAACGGGGATTTCGATAAGCATCTTTTTGGCATTGGATCACTTTTTGTGCTCGTTAAGTGCATTTCTCTGTGCTTCCAAATGCAAGGGAGGCTGTTTCTTTCTCATGCTGGTACTGGTGGGCAACTCAGAAGTTGCTTTGATCACTTTTTCAAAACTACTGATTACTTTGATCAACTCAGAAGTTGCTTTAAGATAGGCAACTCAATTTTCACATTTGTGGCAGTGTTGTATGGCAAGGAAATGGTGATCGAAATTTCTCAAGAATGATAGTATATGTTTCGGACAAACTATATGTTTCTCGAGAATGATAGAATGGCAGATTATAATACTTAAAAGAGTAAATCAGAACAAGAAGAGGGCCTGAAGCTCTCAGTCTCATCTGCTCTGCAAATTAAATAAAACAAGATAAAGACAGCAGTTCACAGAAGTCAAAACATCAAATGTTGATTAATTGCAGATTAAATAAAAATCCATTTATTATCTTTTTATACAATTTAAGAATGAATCTTCTAAAATAATTACAAGGACAAACTTGTTTCTTTGCTCATCGCAAAGCAGTATGAAACCCACATGAGATTTATCTACACAAAATGGATGCTCGGAGGCTGTGGATGCTCGATGAGTCCTTTTCCAGGCGAGGGATCGGAGCTCGCGAGGAGGTGGCGACGCAGATCAGAGCTCTCCTTTGGCGCGGGATCGGAGCTCGCAAGGAGGTGACGGCGCAGATCAGAACTCTCCTTTCGGCGCGGGATCGGAGCTCGCGAGGAGGTGGCGACGCAGAGGAGCGCTCGCGAGGAAGATGGCGACACAGAGAAGGAAGATGGCGACGCAGAGGAAGATGGCGCGGGATCAGAGCTCGCGAGGAGGAGGAACACGGAGGAGCGCTGGGGTGGGGGGGTGGGTTTACTTTCTGCGGAGGGCGGGATCAGAGGATTCAGAGCTCGCGAGGGCGGGAGATCACGAATTTATGGTTCTCTGCGTTTCATAGCTGGTCTGGTTTTCTCCTCTCCAAGTCGCTGAGGTGGTTGCTGACGTCAACTGCCAACTCATTCACTCCAAAATTCGCTGAGCCAGTTTCACTCAATCTATCATTTCTCAAATCATAAAGCGTTTGCAGATCCATTAGATTTGTAATCCCACTAAAGGAAAATACTTGTAGTACGTTGTAATTGGGATTTGAATCTTAGATGCCCGGTTAATCATTTAAAAAAAATGATGAACCAGACAGCAGACAAATTGAATCTGGGGTAACCGGCCCGGTTAATCATTTAAAGACTTTATGGATGCTTCCTATCGACCATCAGGATAAAAAAAACGCTTACAAAGACTCATCCAGTGGCCAATTTTCTTAGTTGTTATCCCACATGAAGTTGTCAATCCTTGTAATACACCATTAGGTGGTGGTAAATCGAAAAGTACTTACAAAGACCATTCCAACAGTCAATTTTCGTAGAATTGTTATCCCACTAAAGAAAAATTCTTAATTTGAATCTTAAATGTCTAATTAATCATTTGAAACCGCAGCTAAAATTCAAAGTTTAAATATCTCATTAATCTTTTGAGGAACCTAACCACTACATTTTAGCTCCGAGGATAATTATGTATAACTTTTTTTATAATTTAGATATCCAACTTTTCCAACCAATTAATCCAAAAGGTAACTGATTCAGCCTGAAAATTTCCTATAGACCACTAGATTAAATTTAAAAAACTCATGAAAACTCATCCAAATAGCTAACCTTCTTAGAGTAGCCATCCCACTCGAAAAAAAATCCTATAATACACCTCAATTAAAATTCAATTTTAAATGTCCGATTAACCCGTCCTCACATTAAAAAAATTAATATTCTTCATTATCTATTTTTTTAGCATATTAATTGATTACTTTTAGCCATATAATCCATTATGGCTCATGTATAGCCTTCACGGTCGACTGCTGACAGGAAGGCACTGAAAATCTAAACAAGGCTAATCGACGCCCTGTTCGAATGCTGGCAACACAATAAAGATCTGTAGAGATCTTTTCCATAGCAGACTAAATAACTTGCAAACAATGATGAACAGATGGAAGAAAATTATACAAGAATGATATGCTCAGTTTCAAACAATATTATTTAGTCCTTGCAAAATTGAAGATCATGATGTAGTAATTCGTATTGCAACTATAAACATTACAAAAATGTATTTGAACATCAATATCACAGGCAAAATAGCACCCTTGTGAATCAAATTAGTTTGCAAATATGAACGGAATCAGAAACAAAATGGAAAAGGATAAAAACAGTAGCTTACATAAAACCACCCCTTGATTGGTGATCAATGACCAATAAATAAATCTGAGTCCAAAGTATAACACAGTGACTGACACCTTTCCAAAGACAAGTAGAATTCCCTCAATAATAATCATACACTATACACTCTATGCCTGACTGATGCTATGCTTAGGAAACAATTCCTCAAACAATAGCCGCTCCTTGAAAGACAGATGACTCATTTCTCACTGTATCATGAATCCAAGAATGATAAATAGAGGACAACTTCACACATCATGAAGTTGCCAATCCTACAACAAAAACATCAACAAAACTTGTCCAAGAAGCACATGTCCTACCATGTATCTATCATCTTGCTTCTCCTATCGCAGGAGAACATAAAAAATTAGGAGCCAAAGTACCATGACAATTATCTGTGTTGCACAGCTGACGGTGTTTTGAGCACTCCGCACCAGAAAGAACCAAGTATAACATAACCAGATTCAGTCTTCGTCTGCTAAAGGAATGATCACGACCATAGCAACTGGGAAATTACCAATTGTGGCAGACTACCAATATCTCACTAATTTGAAGACTTTTCCAGCTTCTCTTTTTCAATCTCCACCTTTCTCTGTTCAGCATGTTGAGCGATTCCACTAGCCAGAGCCTGATAGTGGAAGTCCAATGACCTGGTTAGGTTCTGAAATCTAGCAGGATTGGATGATTGCACAGCTGTAGAGATTAATATCATTGATGTCAAATTTTTCTGTTAAGAACGCAATGAAAAGCATACCTCAAACAAAGTGCCAGATGAGAAATAATGCTTACCTTGGATAGTATCCATGAAGAAAATAAAAGGGTCCACTTCATCAATTGGTGATTGCAACTCCTCGTCGTCACTGTAATCATCATCAGTCTCGTCATCATTGTTTAACTGGAACCCTTTTGCCTGGTTTTGCAGAGACCATTTTAACAGAGAAGCAATAAGGGGGACAAAAAGATAAAATAACTGAGGAAACTTCAGAAAGCTAAAAGACAAAACAGCATAATGCATAAATACTTAAATTCCATGTTTATGAATGTTGTAATGAAAACGATAAGAGACAGATGAGATCAAAATTAGCAATTGATGAGGTCAAGTTCAGGACAGATCAATATATATTGTATCTGGAATAGATTCGGATCATGGAAAAAAATAAAACAGTGAGGCATAAAATCCTTGAGGATCCTGCCTCTCATGTGAGTTATATTATTATTATTATTATTATTAAGGCATAAAGACAGTGAGGCAGGCGGATAATGTCCAACAGAACGGGTTGTGCATATTACCATAGGGATAACTCGGAATTGGCATCCCTAATACAAGCAATGCAGTCAAATGTTCAAATGAAAATGCTAATCTATTGGAGGTAAAAACAAAAATGGAAACAGAACGACAAATAGATAAGATCAAGAACCTCTGCTGCTAGTTTTTGGAGCTTTTGACTGTTGGCTTCATCCCCGTCTTCAGCATCATCTCCCATTTCTTTGTCAGACTCATCCTCATCTTCGTCATCGTCATCAAATCCATCCATATCATCATCGTCATCGTCATCGTCGTTCTGCTTGTTAGCTTCTGCTCAAGCATATTAAGGAAAGTTAACCAAATAATCATCTCAAACAACCTCCCTGTTTATATCATCTCATACCAACGTTTTAAGGTTTTAAAGTGAAGGGAAAAAACAGTAGCAATTCAAGATGGCAAGTTATAAACCGGTGATTACTTATTGAGCTCTGACCCATTTAATCCAAACCTGATCACCACCCATTTAATAAACAGGTCAAAATTTTCAATCTACACAACATATTTATGAACAAGTTGACACATCAGTTAATCAATTAAACGAGTTAGATGGCTGTGAATACGACCCATTTAATAAACGGGCATATGGCACACAACCCATTTAGAAAAACTTAAACAAATTTTAAATACAAACTATATAGCAATCATTTTTAATTGCAAAAAATATAAAATATAATCTACATGATTTTATGTTATAATATAATATATTATATTATATAATAGTAACATATATATATATATATATATATATAGAATAGTGATCGCCTGCGAACCATTTCCTGCGGACCGCCTGCGTGGCACGACGCTGCGTTGGTCTGTGTGGCAACGACACCATGCCGCTCCCGGGCGACGTCGTCCAGGCGTCGCCCCCGACTGCAGCTCCGGCGACGACCAGGAGCAGCGCCTCGCATGCTTGGCACGGCGCTGCGCTGGTCTGCCACACACATGCCGCTCCCGGGCGACGTCGTCCAAGGCGTCGCCCCCGACTGCAGCTCCGGCGACGACCAGGAGCAGCGCCTCGCTGCTTACTCCGCTGCCAAGACACGGTCGGAGCTCAGCAATTTACTGAGCGGGTCAAGGTCCAGCGAGCGAGGCGGCGTCACGCTGGAGATCCACGCCCGCATCACCTCCTACCGCGGCAGCAAGCTCTATCGCCGGTACACCGTCATGGCCGCCGGCGACAATCGCCATGGATCAGGCAAGTGCCTGACGCGCAGCGCCATGCCACGCGATTAATTTTTGCGTTTGTTGCCACGCAGACCAGCGCAGCGCCGTGCCACGCATGCAGTCCGCAAGCGGTCCGCAGGAAATGGTCCGCAAGCGATCACTATATATATATATATATATATATATATATAATTATAGACTTATTATGTATATAAATTAACTAATATAAATATTTAAATATCTATATATAAACCACTAGACCCATTTATGACTCAGCATTGGCCCATTTATTTGCAAGTCATGAACAGGTGACCCCATTTATGCCCCAAACACATTTAGGTCAAACCCAACCCAGGAAACTGCAAGTTAGGTCAAGTTGTGTCAAAAATCAAAGAAAATAACATGTGGCATCAATATGTTTTATTTATGCAGACTATCCTACCCACCCTCAGGGAAAAACTACTCCCACCTCCTAGCCACTTAGCAGTCGGCTATAAGCTGACCCCGTGATTTACCTCCCTTCACATAACCTACTAAATGATTAACCAAATTGGGTAACGTCAATCCTACTAATAAATACATGTGATCGATAGATAAACATAAATGATAATGAACACATAAGAGCTATGTTATAGCAGTAATATACACTAATGAATACATCAGGATAAGAAAAAATGTAAGCTATTAGAAAATTTCTGCAACCAAGAAACAATAAGAAAACCAACCATTGTTGAACAAACAAAAAACTGAAACCATAGAAGTATGTCCTGGTAGCTTATGTGCCTTACCAGCAACTTGATCTTTGTAAGAAACAAGAAGATCGAGTGTTGCTTTGAAGACTCGTTCAAATGCTTCTCCTGGCAACTGATCAGCTGGAAGACTCAGAACTGAAGTCAATCCCAAACAGGAAACTTTTTTATCATGTTCCCTGCAATTACAAATGGCTAATTAGTAACCAGACTGCTTGACCATAATAAAATGATTCCAACCTTTTAAAATTGGCACGCAAACCGCTCTTCTTCACTTCCTGTAGCATCTGGAACCAGAGATTGAAAACCTCCGCAGCAACCCCAAGCTTATGTAGTAGCCCAAGTGTCAATACGGGATTGTAATAAAAAGCATCTGCAATCTGCAAAAACAACAAATCTCATTGCAACATAATGGAGATTTGACCTTGGTATCAAAACTTGAGAATGAAATCCAAGAAAATAAGCCATAAGCTCATTATACTATTGCAATATGAATTTCAAAGATAATATGGCACAATTTTTTGAACAAATATATTATAGTGAACACTAAGAAAGTCACAGACAATATGATTTACAGGAAGTACAAGATGAGTATATTAACAAGACAATAATTCAGGAGTCTCTAAATAAAACACATGAATGTCACAGACGATAGGATTCTCAGGAAGAAACAGAGGATACTTACAAGAAAACAATACACGTGTCTCTCTGTATAAGGCTAGCAAAAAATGCCAAACGAAATAATTATTCGTTTAATATCTGTTCAAATAGATGATGACTTTTCAAATTCAGTGTTGTCTCTCTATAAAAGGGTGAGGAATGTAACTCTGGAAAATTCTATGTTGTT
Organism: Boesenbergia rotunda; assembly: GCA_024364735.1. Classification (NCBI taxonomy): domain Eukaryota; kingdom Viridiplantae; phylum Streptophyta; class Magnoliopsida; order Zingiberales; family Zingiberaceae; genus Boesenbergia; species Boesenbergia rotunda. The sequence goes on along the minus strand of JAGFNQ010001998.1, from coordinate 190,916 downwards.
GTCCGTCAAACAAGAGTTTGGTTAACACTGACTGAGAGCAGCAAATTGAGTAACTAAAAAAAATAGACAATGAAAAATCAATATTCCAAAACATAATTATCCAGTTGCATAGTCAGTCGGAGCATGCAACAAAAACAAGCCACACATGTAGGATCGTTGAATCGGCTATATTCAGCCTAGCCATTGAGCTTTACAGAACAAAGCATCTTCAGCAATAACAAAGTCCTTTACAGCCTTTTTCTCTTTTAATTCTGTTTTTAAAAATCTACAATCTCCATTGAGCACTGCTTCCATCGCTCACCACTGCAACAAAGGCATCGAGCAATTGTTGCCATTCCTAGTACAAAAGACAATTATATGCTGAAGTTTTAATCCCCAGTCAAATGGTACAATCTCGGTAACATCTTTTACTACCTGACATGCTTTGAAACACATCAAAGCGTAACAGGATGAAGTTGGATGAGTTTTACTCCTTTAATACACTTTTTTAATTAATTTATTTACTTATAAAATAAGATTATAGGAATTAGGACATTAAAAATAATAATCTTATATTATATAGCATACTTAATGTGTTAAAGCATGCATAGATGAATTCAAATGGGTTTTAGTCATTTAAAAACTTTTTCACCTAGATTTTTAAATTTTAATAACTATTAATTAAATAGTTGAATTAGAAATGATTTCTATCAGATTTTACTTCAATGCATATCTAGATGAGTTCATATAATGAATTAAATTATAAGTTTAGAGTAAAAAGATTTTTTAAAAAGAGAGCATAAACATTACTTGAATTCATCTTGTGGTGTATCCTAGAATGTTGAAGTGTGTCTAAGTGTCAGCATGGAATGACAAAACGTGGGTTGCCCAAGAGAAATTGCACTTACCAAATAACATTAGATTTGATTAATTCACCAAATTAGTACATTTTATCTGTGTCAACTAGCACACCACGGAACTGGACAAGAGTGTATCTAGAAAAATTGCCATGGCATGTTTTAATAGCCAACATTATTAACATTGAAAACGACATTCTATTTAAAGACGTTTGTAGTTTATATAGCCGTATTGGCATTGTATTTCACATGGTACGGTCATATATGCAAAATCATGTATTGTTTTATTGTTTAATTAGTTGGTCTAAAGCAAACTAGTATACAAGCTATAACCAAGTTAATACTAGGAATAGATGAGATGTGAAGTATATAACCCACGTCAACAAAATTAATAACAAGGAAACTATTCCTCAAAAAGAAAAAAAGGCACAAGTATAAGGGAATTATCTTGCTTTATTAAAGATGAGACATTTGTATGGCGGTTGGTGTACCATTAAGCACAAAACTTCACAATCACTTGCCCTAAATATACAATACTTATGGGCTTATTTGTAATATCTTTATTAATCAATAAAATAAAAAAAATAAAGAGGGTTGCCTAGGATTTTAGAGAAAGCTAATTTTTCTCTCAACATGCTATTAGAAAATGATTAACGAGGTTGGGTAACGTCGAACATCGGGCAACCGCCCAGCCCCACGAGACATCCATGTTCATAAATCTCCAATCACCGGTCTGATCATCCATGTGCTCACAAAGCCCCATCCATGAGACATTTTTAAGATTTGTCCTTCATGCAAGAGCCAAACAACACCAAAAAAACACATTCTTCGCATAAGTCCTAGATGACACCGAGCCTCGCTTTGATCTTTTGCACAAGTTCAAGGAGATACGTCCTTTGAAAGAGCCCAACTTTGCTGCCTCTGCATTGGCAGCACAGAGACTTCCTCTTGCACAACAGATACTCAAAGAGCACAACCATTATCCTAATTAGGTCTGTTCAACAGCCGACCCAGATTAAGGCCTAGTTTCAGCCCATTCTGCTAGTTGGTCCAGCAGATTAATTATAGCCCAATTTCAGCCGCTAATTTCCAGCTCATTTCAGCCCATTTCAGTGCGACCTCCTTTTGCACGAGTTCATTTGATATGAGTTCTATTCATGTGCTTTGTCCTATACACCTCATGTGGGTTTGCCTTTCATCTCTCCACGTGTCATCCCAAGGATTCCAATCCAGCTTGCCCTAGTCTCTCTCTAAGCACATCATTCCGCAGATCTAAAGCAAAATCTCTCCTCACTCTGCAAGCATACCACAAAGGCCTCAAGACAGATTAGTCCGCTTCTCTCCACGTGCTTCATTCTGTAGATCTTAAATAGGATCAATTCTCCTCCCCATGTGCACCATTCCTTGAACATCATGTCAAATCAATCTTCTCTACGAGCGTCATTTTACAGACATCTCAACTAGATATAATCCTCTTTATCTGTGTCTCATTCTCTAGACACATGAATATATTTGTAATAAACTGGTATCTACAACATATTCGAACTAACTTGAAGGCAAACACTAGGAATTTATATGTAAATATATAAGGGACAAATGGATATTAATAATATCCTCTGTTCATCAATAATATACAAAGGAAGAGAGAGAAATTCTTAGGGTTTGAGAGGATGAAACATAATTTTTCCTTCAATACATATAGTGAAAAATGTGAGAAATGAAGATTAAGCATATTTCAATAATGGTTAAACATCCTACGGAAGCTTAGCAATTATACCCACAATTTTTTAAAGATGTTTACACAGAAACAACCTCTTACAAAGCAAGAGGGGTTGTGTATAATAAACCCTTGCCCATAATCGCGCATTAGTGAAAGCTTCTTGCATTGGGCTGCCTTTTTGCATAGAGATTTAACCTAATTTGAACTTTAATATAAAGTTTAAACTATTTTATGGCTTTTAAAAAACCTTATGATAATTTAAATTGTGAAAGAGGCATGATTTAAATTTTGAATCATGCCGAAGTTTAAATTTATGATCGAAACAATACATATTGGGTATCGTACCATACCGTCCTGATATGGTTTCAATACTTTTTAAATATAAAATATATTAATTAAAAAATATTTTATTAATATTTAATTGCTATAGATGTTTACTATTGAATTATATTTAAGATGTTGAATGTTGAATTTAAGTTTTGATATTATCTTGTGAAATATTTGACACTTATTGAGTAAAAGTCAATTTAGGATAACTAAATACTACCAAGTAAACATGGCAGGATCAAGTAGGTGTAACTAGATTTAATTTGGATTTATTTTATTAGTTTAATATTAAACCAAATTTATATATAGGATAATTTAGTTCATTAGTAGTGAAATTTTTTATAAAGTTAGAAATCATATTTTATTTATTTATTTTTATCTTTCTTAATAATTTGTCTCCCAAATATGAGATCTATTCTCAATGTTTACCTCGTGGACATATAAAGAAGGGGAAAAAATAATCATCACTCTTTCTCTAGTTTGTGAAGAGATGAAAGGTATTTTTTTTCTGTTTACCTTCATGAATGGATAGAGGAGAAAAAAATAAATGAATAAAGAAGCGGAAAAACTAACGAGGAAAAAATTAATGAATGAGAGAGAAAACAAATTAAGAAAAAAGGCAAAAAAATTACAGCGGAAAGGAATTGACTTGTTTAGAAAATAATTTTTTGTCTAAATAAAATTGGGAGGAAAAACAAAAAAAAAAATCACAACCCACAACCTAACGGAGGTGGCCGCATGGTCACAACAGCCACCACAACCTCGTAAGGTCGCGGTGCCGGTACCGGTGTTGGTTGTAAAGCAAACTGATAAATTCCACATGTGCAGACAAACAAGTACTTATAACCATGGTTAGAGGTATAATAAATGTTAAATAAATTTTAGTTCTCGCTACATATTCATCCACATGTGCACTGAAATAACTTCACGGCAAATCAATGTAAACACTTTTAAAAGTTTGCAAAATAAACTTTAGGTAGAGATTAACTATCCATTTTTTGCTGTGCTCCAATGGTACCAGAATGTACATTAACATTCTCATGGTCACTAGAAAACAAACTCTCCTTGAAACTCAAGAAGTTTCTTAAATTGGAAGCGTGCAAAGAAAATTAAATTGGAAACGTGCATAGAAAAATCTAAAGATCATACGTACAGAGCTTTACTATGATGAACCTATACGAATAAACAATAATAATAAGACGAACAAAGATTGAATTTCTTACCACTAGCATCAAAAGGCACTTTAAATAAGGCCTCTCTGCTCGATGCAATCGTTCGATGGTGATCCTTAAATAAGGCTCAACCCAATGATCTACTTGTCCTTTACAATTTTGAAATACAACTTCAATTAGCTTAGGAGCAGGCTCAATATCAGCATCATCAATGTTTTGGTCCGACATTATCTGCAATCAATCACCATGTGTTTCTTGCCATTAGCATATGAAAAAAATCACAGTCCCCAACCATTTGACAGAGTTGAGTCAGCTGAAAATAATGTAGAATATTAAAATGATATATGCCTTTTCTTTGAAGTTATTAACTTACAGATGAAAGAGTTTTCCACAAGCTTTGCTGGTAGTCAGGGTCTTTGCATGTAAGAAAATGTGATGTACTCCTGGATATGAAATTGTCCAAAGGAACAAGAATACCTTCAAGAAAATAGAACCAGTAAAAACCAATACCATGGAAACATCTTGATGTGCAAATAGGAATGAAACTATTTGCAATGAAAACATATGCAATCATAACAAGCAATAGAATATAAGAATATTTTTCTAAAAATTTAACAAACGCATCTAGAGACAGATCCAAGTAAGGGCTGTCCTGGGCTATAGCACAACCCTGCTTGGATCCATCTTTGGTCGCCTCCATCGAGTGAGATCATTGCCTGCCAAGATGAGGAAGAAGAAGAAGAAGGGGAAAGAAGAAGCAATAGGAGTTTTCTTTCCTCTGAGTTTCTGAAGTTTTTGTTGATTTTGCATCGTGAGCGAGAAGATGGAGGGGAAAGAAGAAAAGCAACAAGAGTTTCACTGATTGCATCGCGATGGAGAAGAAGGGGACAGAAGAAAAGTAACAGGCGCTGGTTTGCATCGGCAAAAGAGAAGGGAAAAAAAGAAAGGTCAGAAACAAAAGAGTATGGATTATTGAATTAATTAATTAAATAAATACTGTAAGGATGAAGAAAAATTTTGATTGATTAATTGAGAATAATTTCAATTTATTGATAATTAAAAAATAATTAAAATGTGAATTTGATTTGTTAAGAAATTAAGAGGGTAAGTTGTAAATGATTTAATAATAATAAAATTAAATGATTTAAATTGATTAAATCATTTGATTAATTTAAACAATTCTGAGGATTAATTATTTAGGATTATATTAAAATGTTAAACTATTTTTTTTTATAGATTCTTGTTTAAAAAAAGAGCTATGATACACTAAGTGAAAAAATTCAATGAAACGCTCAGTGAATGACGTGGCACTTTGCATGCACATGTCCGATTATCACTCGGACACCATCGGCGGCCTCCGGCCGCCGCACCGAATCAAACTATATCCTAGGGGGCACGGTGAACCCGTCGGAGATCGCTGCATGCAAAGTCACTGAGCTTTTCCTTGAGATTTTTCATTGAGCATATCATTTTCCTTAAAAAAAACTTGGCAAAGATTAATCTTTAGGATAATTCTACAAAAGGAGTACACTTGTTTTTTTTTGTCTTTAAATTATTTTTTATGTATGAATAAATAATTAAATAGATATATATCATTATTTTTTAAAAAAATGTATATAATTGATATTAAATATGAGTTAATATTGAGATTTATCGATTAAAATGAGGAAAAAGATAAAATGAGTACAGTATATTTTTCTTTAATCAACTCTTATCACTTTAGTTTTTTGAGATCCAATACAGATTAAGAAAAAGATGGTTCTCAGTTATAGTCCAGTCCAACTCTAATTTTTGGATCCATCCCTAAACGCAAAGGAGCATAACTAAGATCATAATTAACAACAATATCAGTGTCCAACAATAAATTGTTACAGGAAAGAGAGCCATTATGAAACAACGTAGACAAAAATTGGCATATTAACACATATGTTCCCTAACTAAAAGCATAAAAAAGCCAAACAAAATATCAAGACAATATCCAAGAGCTCGAAGACAGACAGAATAGCAACCACAAGAATAGAACCCTGATATCCACTAAATAGATGGATACTAAAAATAAGCGGGGATGTTGAAAGCATGTTAAGATATATCAATCTAAAAACATCTAGAACGTACTAAACTCAAAGTCATGAATCAAAATTTATATTTAAGAGAACAGTCAAGGATGTAGATAGTAGATACTACAAGAAACATTCATAATGGATATCTGGAAGACCAATGAAATTTTAGTGATGCATGAAGAATAACTGATAAAGATTACAAAAGATAAAGTCATGTGTGACATGCTAGGTTAATCTTGGTGCTAAAATGCAAAAGACGAGTGTGAAAGAACATGACTCATGAGTGACTTGGTATCAAAGCAAAGACTTACTATCAAAGAAATCTATAGCCCAATCTCCAAGTGCATCCACAATTATAGGCCAAAGGCTCCACATCTCCAATGAAATTGTTGGTGAGTAAAATGTGAGATAGGAGACTATTTCCAGAACTTCTTCGAAAACATCTGCAAGAAACAAAGTAGAAGAATTATCTCATTATAATCTGAAAACTAAAGAGAAAACTAAAGAAAGCTTTTTTTATTTGGATTTTTGGATTTCTCTCCCTTCCACTACTATTTTTGGGCTGTAAAAAATAATTACAATACACCTATAGTTTAAGAAAACTCAACATCCTCATTGGCATAAAAACTTGGAGTATGCAACTTATCCCTGTGCAATTATCCCTTCACTCAAAACCTGTCTTCAGAAACTATAACTATACAAATCCCAAGCTTTTACAAAAATGATTACTCAGTTCAAGACAATCTCAAATAAACAATGTTTTTAACTCCTACCAACTCAAATGTCAGAGCCAAAGATTATATGACAATATATTGAATATGGAACACAACCCTTCATGAAAAGGGGAAGGAATTAACTATGTGCCTTGGCAGCCCACGCTTTACACATAAGCTAAATTATTCATAATCAAAATGGTGAATCTGAAAGAGGGAGTTAACAAGCCATATTCTGTACCATTCAATTCTGACCTACGCAGCCAACATCCATGTCCTTGGATAAACGTATAGATTAAATAGGATTCTGTCTTGAATTAAAGCTACAATTACAGTGATAAGCTGTTCATCACCATTTTATTACCATATATGGATAACGAAAGTTTTGGAATTAAACTAAAGCAAGAGGGAAAACACTTTTGAACAGTACACTAATAACAATTAATATTTATTTGTGAGTAGCATAACAATTGGTACTGTCATTTGATGATGAAAACTCAAATGATAAATAAGCTGCAATTTCTATAGCTGTGCCATGAAGTGTGTTATGTTTGCAATCCACAAAATAATATTTTTCAAATCTATCATTCTTTGGCTCTCTCCCTCTCAATATATATATATATATATATATCACTCACACTCAACAAACATTTACTCTGTCAACCATGATCACATGTTTAACTGACACTCAATAGCATGTGCAATAAAGCAAAATAGTTACCTTGGCCATCTGTAGTCAACATTTTCTGCAGTATAGGCAATAAAGTAGGCTCGATTTGGACAAAGAGATGGGGAAGCCTGTTAACAGATTCAAGAATTGTGCTTATGGCACGTAAGCATCCAACAGCTGCTAATGCACCTGAGTCATCAGCATCATCATCTGATTCAGATGAATCGAGACACTTCCAGAATGCAGAAGCCTACAAAGAAAATATCAAGAAGGATTTCATAAAGAAACTGTACAAAATAAATTGTTGTTGATATGCAATCAAATTACCAGATTCTGACATAACCCAATAGCATAAGGTGCCATCTCTTCACCAAATCTGTCAACGATGGTCTCAAGAGTTAAAACAAGGTCCTCATTCTCCACTTCGTTCATAAGTTTAAAGAATTCTGCAGAGGCAAAATTGCTTTAAGGGACCTAATTGTGAATATAAGAAAACTACAAAGAGTAGAGTGTAATATTGCAATGATAAACAATAGAAAGAGAGGTAGAGAGGGAACTACTTAGGTTGAAAGTTCCAAAATAATATATATATAGTTAAAGAGGATTATATAGGGTGAATGATCCAAAATAATTTTCCCCACTTTCTTTTATAACTCCAAATCATATATCATATAGTGTATGTGATAAATAATGTTGGGATAAAAATAGCAGGAACATACCATCAAGTAACTGAGGGAGAATTGGGCGTATCTCATTTAGATCTGTAAGAGAAACAATACAATCAGATAATTAGTTGTCCTTAACACAAACACTTAGGCCCTGTTTACTAGGGAAGACTGGAAACTAGGAAGACAGAAAATGGGGGAGAGACAGGGAAATGGAGAAGAAAACACCTAATCTTGTTCACTTTGGGAAGATGGAAAGATAGGACAAGTTCGATATATAATTTTTCCAAACCTATCCTTCCCCGGCTTCTTTCAGGTTACTCCCTCTCTTCCTACTAATATTCCTGATCTTCCAAACATCAGTCTCTAGTGGTCTGGCTCCATGCCACATCCTTCACCCTCCTCAAATCTCTAGTGGTCTTCCAGATTTCATGCTTTGGCTCATCGCCAGTAACATTGAATTGGCATATGCCACTCACATGAGATCAACACACTAAAAAAGAGCTCACAGAACAACAATAACCGCCTTTGACACACAGGTGTCCTCTCAATTCCACTCAAGGGAGCATGCAGTTGCAAACAAGCATTCCTGCAACAACAGCTTGCCCTTTGCGAGAGACCCCTTATGAACTCAGCTCAGGGAGGTCATTTCATACAACATTCTCATCTCGTAGAATGTTAGTCAGGAAGAAGATGAACAACCAATATAATAGACATGCACGACTAGGAAGAGCACAGTAGGATGGCTGCATTCGCTTTTTCCTCATTTTTCAAAAAATGAATTAGAAAAAAAGGAATACAAGTTGATCCCTCCACTTTTTTTATCCCACATCAACCTTCTCTCCAAGTAAATAAAATCTCAATATACCTCATTTAAACCTCTTCTGAACTTAACCTCTTCCTAGATTTTTCTCCGAGTAAATAAGGCCTTCACGTCAAGTAAAAAAAATAATCATATTTAATAAACTAACCTACGCATGCTTCAACAAAAGCACGCAAAGCAAAGACTGAATCAACACGCACAGGAAGCTCTGGATCTTTAAAGCCAGCAATGACACAATGAAACACTCTGCGGAAATTGTTCTGATCTGAGAAGTTGATATTGGCATATTGCCCAGCAACCCATGCTGCCTGATAGACCAAAAAATAAAAGGATATCAAACTAACCAATTAGCCAAATGGAAGACTTTAATCACAAGGACAGAAGGAAGATAGGCAGCATTGACAATAAAAATGTAAACTAAATTAATCAACGATTAGCAAGAAGTAGCATTGTGAAATCTATAATAACCTGTACTTAATTTACTCAGATCAAACATCAATATACCCAGGAAATAATGTGAGATATGGAAATAATATGTGACATATTAGATTGACCAAAGGCAGCAGGTGTATGGAGGGGAAGAAAACTAGCAATGAAGTAGACGAAGTTGCGACATAAAGAAGCCCATGGTGTTTCTAGCATAAAATGAATGTTGGGGACAATGAATTGTGTACGCAACTATACAATGAAGAAATGAAATAAACTCTAATGTTCCATTGGAATATCATAAAACAAAAGTCAAATGATTTAAAAGTTAACAAAGTTTTAGAAAAGCAACCTTTGCCCGTAGATGACCAACAGGACTTTGGAATTCTGGAAGAACATGCTGAATTAACATACGCTCAAGTTCTAACTTGTAAGGCTCTGCTTTCTTCAGTTTTTCACACAAAGCTCCAATTGCTAAAAGAGCACCATCTTTCTGACGATATGGCTTAAATTCCAAAGGTGCTTCATCATATCTGGTTCCCATAAACATGATTAAATGAAATATTTCCTTGTAATAAAATTTTCATTAAAGTAAAAGGTCCATAAAAAAGTGTACCTCCTGAAAACATTCACAATGAATTGAATGAACTTCTCAAAGTTTGCCTTCCCACGCTTTCGCATTAATTCACTCACGAAATCCATGGCTGCAGTTCGCGGACTGTATAAATCTTCTATTATATCTGTGCAAAAGAAAATAGTATTTTTGCAATCTCATCTCATGGTATGAAAATTTAGAGAAAAGTAGTTCCAGTACCCAGATTTAGGACAGTCTAAAAACTCACCATATCCCTTCCTGACATATTCATGAGGATCTTCAGTCCACGAATTCTGATCATTGTCATTGAAACACATGAGTGGAAAAACTATCTCAAAGAGAACAATGTCTAGCTGGGGTTGCAGCAACTGGTACATACTATTCTTCGGAATGCTGCATAAAGCATTGGGAAAAATGAAATCAATGCTAAATGGCATCATGGATTAGTGAACTTCTATCAGAAGATGACCAAGAGAAGATTTTTAAAATGATTTAAATGCAGAAAATCAATGAATAATTGCTAAAACATAATTAGTAGAAGCAGCAAGAGAACAATAACTTACAGCTTAACAAAAGTGGAATGGCATTCAAGTCATAACTTGAATATTTAGAGGGGGAATGATGTTATATTAACAAAACAAATTAGAGTGTTCTAAATGAATAAAACAGGACATAGCAAGAGAACAATAATTTACAGCTTGACAAAAGAGGAAATGCATGCATGGCATAACTTAAATATTGAGAGAGGAAGTGCTAGTATATTACTGAAACAAATTAGATTGTTCTAAATGAATAAAATAGGACATAATACAAGAAATATAAGTAACAAATTCTATAGATAATATTTGTCAGGACATAATACAAGATTTTTTTTATCACACAAAAAATATATTAGAACTTTCCATATATCCTTTCCCTAATAGTTTACTTCACGTTCACTGTTTTAATTGAACTTATTAACATTCTTTGGTGGGGATACATCTCAAACTTCAGTTTCACATTCCCATCAAGGAAACACTTATTGAATTGGAAAGAAGAATAGGCTACAAGGCTATATCTTACTTTTTCTTCACCAACAATTTGTACAAGTTAATGGCAAACCAAATAAAAGATTAAGCGTCCAACTAGCAAAAGCCTCAAAATAAACAAGGACTAGAGGGAAGAGACTAAAATGGATAAAGCACAAGAAAACATATAAAGAGTATGCATTGGCCAAGACTTCTGTTTGCTATTTCATTGCGGTAAGGTTCAGGAGATTCGTCCTTGAATTTATTTAGAGGCTTGCAAAACACATCACACTCTGCAACTAAAGCTTCATAGAATAAGTGAGAAAAGACGTAATAAAAGATAATGGAAAAGGAGCATAGAAGCTCAACAATACATCTGAAAATGAATATTTAACATGAAACTGTTGCAAGATGCTATTGCAGCCCCAAAAATGAATTACAGTAAAATAATGACACTTATCTCACTGTAACAGGCACAAATTTAGATATACAACTAAAAGTGTATAGCAAACTATTTCAAGGAATAATAACCTGTTTCCAAGATATTGAAGTAAAAGATTGGTAACTCTATCTGGTAAATATTCTCCTATTCGAACAGCATTAAGCATCTGTAGATAACATCCCAAAATTCTTCCAGCATAGTTCTTTTGAAACATTAGAGCAAATGTTTTGCTTTCTGGCCTCTGAAGCTTCACATCCCCAAACCTGTAAGTCTTAATCACAAGTTAATTGAGAACAAGAAATGGCAAGAAACCTCATTCCCAAATCTGAAATCACCGACCGAGTGAATAAGCGATTTAAGATGTGAATTGTCCACTTTTTAACTTTCCACCATCCCCATGATTTTCTGACTTCTGGATCACTAGGTTGGCCATCCAAAGGAACAGGCCTTTCCAAAATATTTAAGAATAGAACCATCCACGATCCAAAGACATTGGGATCAAACAGTGGCCTTGGGATTTCTAGCTGAGAAACAAAACATTCCAATAGAGAAAATGAAATTGTTTTTAAGCATCAGATAGAAAATAAAATATAAATATTTGTGCTTACATAAATGGACGACCAGAATATCTTGCATATGAGCTTAATTAGATCAGCCACTTCAATTGTAGGGTTGACAACATGAACAAGTCTATTAAATACATTAAGTAAGAGGGGAAATGTCTCTTCTATTATAAGATAAAGTGGTGTCCTCTCTTCATCTGATTTGAACCTTAAAAAGAAGAAAAAATGATAAAAGTTAATAGGCAAGTGATGGAAGAAGCATATGCACTAGCAACATGTCATAATAGAAGCCCATAACCAGCAAAAATTTTGAAATATAACAGTTTGTTTCAGATAAAACAAACACAATTTTAGAATGTCAATATGTATTAGATAACTACACAAATAAGTGTTTGAAAATTATTTTTTCTAAATATTAAATATTTTATTATAAACAAGATTTAAGTTATTGACATATATGATAATTTATAAGAAAAATATAAAAATAGCATGAAATTAAATGATTATTAATCGACAATACATTGGTTGAATTTTAAGTAAATACCAAAAGATATTGATAGGCAATATTTTATGTTTAATTATGGGAAATAGTAGATATTCAAGTACATTTACCAAAAGAAATTGTAAAGATGAAAGAAATATCAAGCAACATGATAAGAAAAAAGTGTAATAAAATATGATTAATATTTATAATCATGAATGTATTTATTTGTAGGGAAATCAATCTTTCAAAAATCATTTCCATACATAGATAATATATATCTTTTATCTATATCTTATCAATTAACTTCATTCACCATATTCAAATTAGGCATGATTATTGAAGTTTAGTTAGCCGGTTAATAATAAAATCAAATGGATATTTACCAAAAAACATTTATATAAAATAAATTCCATTCTTGATTTTGGTATACTTATTAAAAATACTTGAGCATGTAACTCGATAATATTTAGATAATTAATTGATAGGTACATTACTTGTAAGAAAAGTTCAGTGTCATGATCTAATTTTTTTTAGTAAGGTATTTAAAAAGCTTAGATGGCAACAATCAAAGAGATGGTTATTTGAAGCGTGTTATAAATAACAAGTAGCCCTTTGTAACAAATGGATAAGTGGCAACAACAGAACTGGCCATCAAAATGTGCTTTTATATAGTAATAATAGTCGTTTAGTTTTATATACAATTAGATACGGTTTTTATAACCAACTAATATATATTAATTGTAACAAAGGCTTGAATCTAGTTAGTTGCTTTTTATATTTAAATAATATTTTTAAAATGGTTGGCAGCAAAAAGGGTGGTGGTTTTTTTAACTGTGTTATAGTTGACTAATAGAAAATTTATTATAACTGACTAGGTGTAAATAATCTCAGAAAAATCAATCATGTTCTAAAAATACCCAGGTTGCAGCAATAAGCCATAGAGAAGACGGTTGTTAAAATATGTTTATATACATATAGATAAAGGGCAGCCAGGTGCATGAAGCTCCCGCTAATGCGGGTGCGGAGAAGAGTCTATTATACACAGTCATACCTTACTTTGCAACACTGTTTCTGAGACTCGAACCAGTGATCTCTAGGTCACACGCCAACAACTTTACCATTGCACCAAGGCTCCACTTCGTTTATATACATATAGATAGATAGATAGATAGATTCCAATATAGACAACTGTGCATAATTACACAAATTTTGACTTCTCAAATGGTTCAGAATACAACCTCAGCATAAGCATAGACGAAATAAGATAAGTATTTTGCTTAAAGGCAAAGAAATTTGTATTTGTTTTAAATATCTATGAAATCGCCAAAAGAAGGAAATGTGATTATTTAGCGTACTCACTCATATTTTCTAGCAAGAAATCGTAGGACATATAATGCTCCAAGTATTTGTTGATCTTGTGACATCAAATTGATTTTTACCCAGTGGAGAAGAGTTGGCCACTTTTCTGGATAATCAGCTAGGATAATTGTTTTGATGCATTCACCAAGTTGAGCTCTGTTAATTTCAAGAAAGCATTAGAGGAACAAACAATATACTACAAGTGACTTATAAGTTTTCAGTACTAGGCATTTGATGCCTAAAACTAAAGAGGCATGTCTTCAAGGCTTGACTTACTAAAGATTTGAGCATTTGAGGGTGTAGAGAAAATGCAGTTAAAATTAAATCTGCACAAGCTATGACCACAGAGGACTTAGGATTTATTAAGTTTCAGTACTTTGAAAGACAAACTATAAGAAATGGATGAAGACAAGCTTCTAAGGAGAGAAAACAAATGAGTTAATACCTAAGCTCATTGCATTATAGACTAACATGACATCTATACTATGGCTCAGCATAAATCAACATCTTCTATTAAACTCAACTAAGAAGATAATATTTCATTAATTAAACTATATGAAAAATATGAGAAAACAACCATGTTTGCTCTAATTTAGTATCGGACGAATAGTTTATCACAAAAGTAAATGTAGCAGATTATTGATGGCATTCCCAAAAGAACAAAATTCAGTAGATCCAAGGTGCAAATAAGAAAACAACACCTAATCTGACAAAACTCAGCTAAAACCTAACCTCAAGGTAACTCACATGTAAACATATGGGAAAGTTGTCTGCAATCACAACCAAATTCAATCAACGATCGTTGAATTAAATTTTAATTTGCACCAACACATATTGTGTCAATGAGTCAGCAATGGGGGCAAGTCAAAATATGAAGTCATAAAAGGTGGAAATTTATATTACATTATTAATTGATGTACCTAAGCAGTGGCGGAAGCTGGGCAATAAAACCAAGAATATTCTCACGAACCATGTTCTTGTCACTCTCCAATACTTCATGAGATTCACCTAAAGCAAACATACAGCTGTCATTTTATAGTTTTTTTTTCAAGTCATTTTATAGTTTTAAAGCAAAGAACCAAGTCAAAAGACATAGGTCATGTTACTCCAACCAGGCTCGTGAGGTGACCAGTACTTTGCCACAAAGTTTTTAAAATGAATGCTGGCAGCTTGCCGTACACCAATATCACAGCTACCATCTACTATAATCTGCAACATCCTTACTAGATGTTGTGGTGTATGCTGGAACTGCATAAGAAAAGGACTCACATAGTCAAAAAAAAATGTAAGATTTCACTATTAAAGTAGTTCTTCGTACATTTTGGCAGATACAAACATGATTCAAATCCAGTATAATCAAAATGGTTGAGAAGAAAAAAAATTGTGACCATGTCAAGATACACTATACTTTGGAGAAGGAAATACAATATATGGATATAACTTGGAGGTTAAATATAGAATTGCTGGATTTTACTAAAAGAGACTGACAAAGATAAAACTCTCAAATATGATTTAGTGTTTATTAACTAAAATATCAAGAATTTGTAATTTCGTATAGCATATCCAATTGTGTTCTTTTGGTGTATCTAGTAGCTACCATATAATAAAATTTAAAATGAATCACCAAATGCCATTCAGAGTTCAGATAACTTTAAAATGTGATGTAATTTGAATGCCAATATTGAATTACTGCATCAAGAAAAGTACTATTACCTAAAAGTAACATGGATGAAAATAGATAATGTTTTTAAATGAGGGGATAAAGGAAAATAGAAGAAGATAATAATAGGGAATCATTTGAGATTAAAACTTGCTTGGTTCTTATTGACGTAAAAATTACATTTTTTATACGTAATTGTAGTGATTCGGTTTCCTTAGTCTACAAGACTCATCCAAGCAAAGCAATCGAATAAAATTAGTTCCACTACGAATAAATATCTCTAATACCTTGACCTACAGTGGATTGGCTCTACATTAAAAATAATTACAATCGTATAACTATATAATAATTCTCTGCAATTATCTATTCTTTGTTACTAGGAACGAGGCTTCACTGATGTGGCAAACAAGCATGTAGCATTTATTAGTCAATTCTCACCCTATGTGGATAAACAAACATAAAGGTCAAGAGAGGATCAGTTCCATATGTGAGTTAACGTTCATGCCAGGAAATGTAAAAGATAATGAACCACTTCTCAAATCTGATAAACATCCATATCACCCCACCCCCATAAAACAAACTGTATCAAGGAATTTGGCTTTCAAGGTATTTTGACCTTGCATTGAAAAATAATAATGTCAACATACTTTTGATGGATCCAAAAAAATCAAGACTCTATTATTTTTATTTATAAAAAATATCTTTTTAGGTTAATCCTACTTTGTGTACATTGACATTTTAGCATGAACTGACTGTTGAACTATAATACTTCGACATACTAGGCATACAAAGAACTACTGAATATAGATTCTGCAAAAAGAAAAGTCCTTCTGAAGAGAGAATTCCCCCACCACATGCGACCATAATTCCTGGCAAGTGGCAACCGTTTGATTGCTAAAATGGATTTATCTCACACGATAACACTAGCAGAATCCAAATATCCAATAACCATACTAGATCAAATTTTGAAATAACTTGAATACAAGTATACAGAGATAAGATCGTAGAGTCCACGATTCAACAGCAGCAAAGGATAACAATCGGCAACACCAAGCATTCACAGCAGAAGGAGAAAGCACTTCACCTGATTAAGACTCTGCTCGGCAGCCTTGCGCTCCTCCGGGATGGAGCTAAGGGCCGCGCGGAGTACAACGGTGAGGCTTGCGAGATCCATCGCGGCACGGAGGGGACCCGAACGACCACGGATTTCTCGGCCACGAGAGGTCCGATCGGCGGCGGCGCTACTAGGGTTTTGGATTCTGGAGCTCGATTAGACCGCGAGACAAGCGCGAGAGCGAACGATGGCGAGAGGATCTCGCCCGGAGAGGGAGGAGCAGCAGCTCGAATCGGACGAGTTAGATTTTAACTCTAGGGTTAGGAGGAAGTATTTAAGCTCGCCTCCGAAGCTCCAAGCTGTTCCAAGGTGGTTTGAACCGGCAGGGTAGGATCCGCTGCAATGACACATGCACCTCCGATCCCCGTAACTGCGATCCTCCAGAAAGTAACGGTAGATCCGCAGCTTTAGGGCCAGCGATTTCCGGCTCCCATTGAATGGCATCCTCACCGTGCGCCACCGTGCAACGTCGCGCCCCCGCATCATTACACACACCGAAAGCTACTCTGTCACGGCGTACCCACCAGCTACTCACATCCGGCCCCACGGACGAATTTCCTCATGGCTCTCTATCCGGTAAGCTCTGGGTAAGTTTGGGAGTCGGGACCAGGAAGGCCTTGAGTTTGACTCGTGATTTGGTGTTAATTGGGGCGCCGTAAAAGGTTTTAACTTTTCCAGAGATTAAAAAAAAAAGGCTGAAGGTAAAAATCTGCTGCGCAGGGAAGTTAAAAGAAGAAAACAAAACTGCTGTAAAAATCAAAAGGTAAAAATATCAGAAATTAATTAATAAAGGTGTTTTTTTAGTTTTTCTTACTGAAGAGAGTGTTTTCTGACAGAAGATCAAAAAAACTGAGGATAAAGAACACGAGGTGGTGCAGTTGGATGCGAAGGTAAATGGACCAGCTCATTATTGCTTGTTGGGGCTTTATGACAAGAATATCTTGCGTTTCATCATTTGGTAAGAAATCCAAGAAAGGTTACTATGATTTATATATGACATGTTTGCTTTTGTTTTGGAAAAATAAAATAGTTTGAATAGTAAGATTCTCGTCGATGATGATTAATTAATTCATGCATGAGGGTTGGTGCAACAATAAATTTGTTTTTATTGTTTATTTAAAGGTTAGGGTAGGTATTAAAAGGGGTATGCTTCTGAATGGCACTACTAACAAACACAACTTTAGAGTAGTATATATCGTGAAATTTAACGGGCAAGATTCTGATCAGCTAGAATGAATTTTTTTAAATAGAACAAATTATTTAATATAAAAATAAATAAGAAAAAATATAATTTAATATGAGAATAAAAAGTAAAGATATAATTGGATTTAGATACCTTTAATGATCCTAAAAATTATAAAAAAAATCATAATGGATTTTTATAAGTTAAAAAATTAATTTATATGAAAATAAATAGGAAATGATATAATTTAATATGAAATAAATAGAATTTTATTTAATGTGAAAACAAATAAGAAATGATATAATTGGATATAAACATCTTTAATAATAATTTTAAAAAACTTAAAATCTTAAAAAAAAATCTGACTGACTAGATTGTAACCATTTTCCAAGTAAGAATAGGCAAAAACATGAATGATGATGTCTATATTTATCAGTGTCTTCTCAATTCTAAAACTTTGATATATTTTAATTTAGTTATTTTACAGTGCACACCATTTTTTGAATTGATTAAAAGGTATACTGTACTTTGATAATAATCAAAGAGTATAATAATTTATCTAGTCTTTTCATTTTACCTCTCTTGTACCTGTATGTAATCTCTCTCCCTCCTTTTCTCTCTCTACTTGTATAAAATAACTACAGCGCAATAAGATGACTAGTCGCTATCCTAAGTATTCACGATTTGATCCTCAACTACGGTATATTTACAAGAATTTTCCTCCAAATGGGGCGCCCTGAGACGCTGGGCTTCTAGACCGCCCACTGCGAGTGCTTCCCGATTTACCTAGCGGCCGGTGGGAAACTTCCGTGAGGCCAGGCCGGTCGTCCAAGATTGGAAAAACCTCGTTAATCATTTTTTCTACTTGTATAAAACAAATCTCTTTCTCCCTATTCTCGAACTTGTTGCTTGGTCCTTGTATTCTCTCATATCAGGACCACATTGGGTCTAGTATGAAATATCACGTCCAATGTATGAGAAAAGAAAAAAAGGAAAAAATAATAAAAGGAGATTTATTTTTTTCAAACCCTCTGAACCACCATTAGGATGATAAAAAATAATAATGGAGAACATATTTGAACTCCTTACAACCTTAGAAGTCCACATTACATGAAAATGAATACAATATACTGTTGGAGTTAAACATGTCTGTTTGATCAATTATAGGTCTTGTGAATTTTTGAGACTGTTAAGAGTCCAATGATGCTCTCCATTGCTTATTTTAATTTCTCCGAATATATTAACATATTATTGGAAAATTAACTAGCATTAGGCCTAATATGAACATATCAGTCCTTAAGAATATGTTCATACCAACCCAAGTCTAATATATTTCACATGAAGCCCACGTTAGGCCTAATATGTTCATATCGAGCCCAATGTTAATCGATTTTTTCAATAATATTTTAATACCTTCGGAGAAGTCAAAATAAACAATAGATGATATTGTTAGACTTTTTATAACCTCAAAAATTTATAAAACCTGAAATTGATCCAATCAGACATGTTGGGTCTATCAGTGGATTTCGATCAAAACTTACTGATTAACCTATAGAGCTTAGATTGCAATTATTACATATTCTAAATTTTCTTAGGTTATAAGAAGTCCAATACATCCTCCATTAATATTTGAATCTTTCTCAATGGTGTGCAAAAATTTTGAAAAAATAAATAAATCTCTTTTTATGTTTATTTTTTTCTCATATACTGGATCTGATATCCTCGTACCAAATTCAACGTGATCTGATCTTGATATGAAAACATATCATGTCAGAGATATCATAAAATTAATTTTTAATTAAAAGAGAAACTTTTACTTTATATAAAGAGGAGAGAGAAAGAGATTATATACCATTGCTAGGAGTAAAATGAAAAGACAAACAAATTAATAGGCCTTTAAAAATTATTAAAATGTGATATATTTTTTTGTCAATTTAAAAAATTACATGCGACTTTTGATTTATTTTTTTATTTAATTTTAAAAGTTTGTGGGCCTGGGCCCGCGCCTAAAGTCACGCGGCTAATGAATTTGGTCCTGCGACCTCCATCATCATCTGCCGATCCATTCACCGACTCCCGAGAAGAACCATAGGAGATGGAATCATCTTTACACCGTCGCAAGTTCCAACCCTCGCCGGAGGCGACCCCGGCGGAGCCCGCGTGACTAAGAAGATTAGGATCGCCGGTGCCGCCGCCGACGCCGTCGCCGTCGCGGTCAACGAGCCGGTAGTCCTCCCTGCTCTGCTTATCGTATTCGCGGTGATCATCGCGCTCTTCCTCGCCAGCTTCGCCTGCGCCGACAAGCTCATGAGCTCCCTCCCCGGACGCCCGGGGGCGTCAGACGCGGGAAACGGTGATGCGGTCGGTGAGACTGTAGGGGATGAAGGCGACGGCGTGGAGATTCCATCGAGCGCCTCCGAGGTAGAGCGTCCTCTTCCTCGAGAAGTGGGCCAGGAGAGCAGGGCCATCGAAGTTGAAGAGATAACGAAAGAGAGGTGAGACGAGAAAGCAGGAAGAAGCGTAAGAACAGCTGTAGCAGTCCCCCCATCCAACTTTTCGCATGCTTGTGCTTTGCTTGTATTTCCATCTTTCTCCATCGTATTGTCTATTATGAGTTATACAGGAAATGCCCACAAGAACAGATCCTTCGAGCATGAGGATCCTTGTTTTAATTCCCTTCTTGAAAGAGACATGATCAATAAAAAGACATGATGATCACTCGTGTTTCTTGCATCTGAAGCGTAATTCAACACGCTTGTATGTTAGCAGAACCATCATCCTCCACCATGTTCTTATTTCCTGAGAAAAGAAGGCACGTAGCATATGAACATGTACTCGAAGAATATTGACGGAGCATGAGGAACCTAAAAAAGAAGGAAAATTGTACCGAATAAACTCATGAAATAATGTTAGTTATTGTTGATGCATATTTAATGGAAAATGACTTTGAAACACAGTACACAGCTGACAATTTCATAAGTATCCCTTGGTGATATGTTCTTCCAGTTCTTCGAAGCTCCATGCATCGTCAACTGAATATTCTCCTGGAAATAGCATAATGAACATCAAACTAAGACGAGAAGTGGTTGTTTGTCTTGCTCAAATTCCCATATAGGAGTAATAATTTATTCCAGGTCATCACAATTAGTAATCTACAGTTCAATTGTCTGATAAGAAACTCCAGGCATAATTTTAAACAATTTCTAGCTAGAAAAAAATAGTTGAAAGCAAATTGATAAGCACCCTGTTTAGGAATCATGTGGATCTCGTTATATTGCAGATCTAGCAGACCACTATTTTTTAATAGAACCAAATAAGAAAAGAGCAAGATAGTTATCGCAATGAATACCTGTGATATAGTCTAATACAGTAGAAAAATCTCATCTTAAGATGTGAATAGCAATAGCAATAGCATTTGGAACCATGAAACAATCAGAAAATAGTTTCCATGTAGATTTGAGAAAGCATCGATACATTTTCACAGATTTTGGAATTTTATTTTGTGACAAGATTCAGAACATAGAAAGCAAATGATACTGATTTAAACCAGATTGATTGAAGAAAACGTGATAACATTCATCCCAAACTATCCCAGACTGTCCAATATCACCAGCCCCCGACTAGATACAGGCAATAAATCACGAGGGACATTTTGTCCTAATACATCGGCCCTTTATATGAAGAAGTCAGACATCCAACGAAGTATTTTGCACCAACTAAAAATTGACCATAAAATTTATTGGAATACCCATTCATGTAGATACCAACCGTGTCAACTCGTGATTTAAATAACTGGATGATTTAACCATCCAAGGTTTGCATTTCTTTAATTGACAGTTTGTTCTTTCTCTAGTAAATACAAACCATAAACCATAAAGGCAACAGCAATCGACTAGAAAGTATCTCACAGAAGCAAAATGAAATCATTTGTCATGAGTAGTACAAGCTACACGAAAAGAGGAAAAGAATTGCTAGTATTTTCTCTGATTCTAAATACCAACACCTATACAAACAGGTTCACTTATCAGATATTTCTTGCAAAAATGATAGCCAAGAAGGCAAGAACAAGAAATGAAAGCTTATAATCGTGTAAACATCTCCTGCCTAAATAGAATACAAGAATTGCTTTTGAAATTCAAGACAAAAAGGTTAGATGTCTTACCAATTGAATCCCTTCGTAGGGCAGCCAAATGAGCACAGCTGTAAACAGAATAAGAAATTAGCATAATAAATTGAACACAAAAAATAGCAAACCGTCAGATGAACCAATCTACATCTTGCTAATTTTCATAGATTATGCATGGGTTCAGATTGCTGGTTCATGTGGGTAATAGACCAACTTTTTTGTTCTTAATTTACAAGAAAGGAAGGTAGAAAGCTTCAAATGTCCAGTTAAGTAATGCTGTTTGAATGTAATAGCCAGAAGAGCAGGCTCTATGTACCACGGAGAGGAGACAATAAGAATATGCATACCCAGAGAAAACAGTCAGTCTTGCTTATTTCATACATATGCATGGCTTCAGATTGCTGGTCCATATAAATAATAGACATGAACTTATTTTGTTCTCAATTTACAGGAAAGTCTACATTGTCCAATTAAGTAATCTTGTTTGAAATGTAATAACCAGCAAAACTAGGGTGAATGTTGTTGGTGCAATCGACCCAAGTTTGATCGGGTATATTATAAGTTTTGATGTTTGTGCCAATATGATTAAGTTAGGTTTTCATGTGGATTTAATGTGTGTGTTTGAGTCTTGCAAGACTTAGTGAATCACACATGAGAATTAATGGAGTGAAGCATCCGAGGGACGAGAGCCGAGGAAGAGGACTTCAAGGCGAGCCGAGGAAGTAGACTTCAAAGGCATAAACGAAGGATGACATGGAGACAAGCCGCGGGCTTGTCTGCGCATTCGAGGGACAAGAGCCGAAGGAAGAGAACTTCAAGGGGCAAGCCAAGGAAGTGGACTTCAAGGCATACGCGAAGGGTGAACTCCGAAAAAGTTGAGAGTGCATTTGTAAGTAGAGTAGTCGACTAGCAAGGAAACCAATCAACTGGCACTACAGAGAGCGCACTGTAGCAGTCGACTGGTATGGACATCAATCAACTGATCTTTCTGTAAGGTCGAACAGCCGGAAGCAATCGACTGGTCTCCAGAGCAGTCAACTAGTCTGTTGGAAATAGAATCGTTGGTTGGACATCAGTCGACTGGCCCTGGAGTTAGTCAACTGGTGTCAGGGCTGAGCTGTTTGGTTAATAACTCTCTCCACTATTTATAGTGGAGCTTGAGACTTGAGAGAGGTTAGCAATTCATTGTGATATCCTTACTCTAGTGCTCAAGCTCCAAGTGCTCATCTTCCTCCAAAACCCTAGCTCTATCTTGTAAAGAGGAAGAAAGTTTGTGAGAGGTTGTTCTCCACCGAGAAGGAGAAAGCTTTAGCCGGAGATTGCCGAGGCGTGATCCGCCGAAGGATCAAGGGTTCGTCCACCTCAAGACAACGCCGTGGAGTAGGAGCAAGCAATCTCCGAACCACGTAACCGGTAACGTGTTAGCAACCCCCCCCCCCCCCCCTCTAGCCATACCATCGATCACGACAAGTGGTATCAGAGCGCAAGGACGCCTTCAACGAACTAACCGCTGAGAAAAGCAAAATCATTGAAATGGTCGGCTCGCACATCCAACCGCCAAATTTTGAAGGAGAACTCGCTTGGTGGAAGAAAAGGATAGAGGTATTTTTCAATACCGACTTTGATATAATACTACTCATGGAAAACGATTTTGAAGTGCCTAAGGATTAAGAAAACAACTTACTTGAGAAGATAAGGTGAAGCAAGAAGCAAAGGGATGATTACTTGGCGAATTCAAAAGCCTTGCACATCTACTAAGTGTGCTCCCCCAACAAGAAATCACAAGGATTGGAACCTACTCAAGTGCCAAGGACTTATGGGACAAGCTAATAGAGCTTCATAAGGGCACTTCGGAGGCGAAAATGGCAAAGAGATATCTTCTCCGATCCCAACTCAACAATATCAAACTTGATAAACGGGAGAAGGTATCAAATTTGCATGCTAGATTTAAAGAAATACTTATTGGACTAACAAGTGTAGGAGAACAACTTTCAAATCGAGACATCTTGATGAAAGTCATCAATGCATTTTCAAGAACATCAAATTGGAGCTCAATGGTGAACTCGTACTACATATCCAAGGATCTAGAGAAAACTTCTCTAGAAGAATTTTTTCAACCATGGAGCTCCATGAAACTCGAATTGGAGGAGCGATTGAAGAAGTATACAAGCCAAAGAGTATAGCCCTTGTAGCAAATAAGGGAAAAGGTAAAAAGAAAAGGTTTCCTCATCCGACTCGGAGGAATCAAGTGCATCCATGGATAGTGATGCGGAAGCCTATATGGTAAGGAAAATGAGAAAAACATTTAAACATTTTTCTACTAACAAATCTTATGATAAGAAAAGTTCAAGGAGCAAAAGTAGAACAAGGAATATAATTTGTTACAATTGTCAAGGAGAAAGACATATGAGAGATGAGTGTCCCCTCTTGAAAAAAAAGGAAGGAAAGAAGAAAGAAGAAAAGAAAAAGTCAAAAGAGAAGGGGAAGAAAGTGCAAAATTTAAAGGCTACATGGTATGAATCATCTTCATCGAAAGAGGAGCATCATGTATCCCATTTTGCACTAATGGGAATTGAAGACATTGTCTCCACGTCATCCGAATTTGAAGAGGAAAAGAGCTCAAGTGAAGATGAATGGAGCTCAAGTAAAGGGGGAGGCTCAACTTCGGAATCGGACGTCTCGGTAAGTGAGGTATACAATCTACCCACTACTACTCTTGTAAAGATTATTTCTAGCACTAATGATGATTTGTTTAAGGCTAGAAAGAAGATTAAGGGTTTGAAAAATAAAATTTGCATGTTAAAGGAAAAAATTAGAATCCATGATAATTAAGGACAATATACATGCTTCTTCTTCTATTTCAAATGACTCATGCTTAGAAGAAGAAAATAAGGAATTAAGGAAAAAGGTAAATATTCTTACGAAAGCCCTTAAAAAATTTGAAATTGACTCAAAAACCCTAGATATGATCATTGAGAGTCAAAGGGCAAGTTTTAAGAAAAAAGGATTAGGGTTTGGAAAATCTAGCAATGGAAAAACTTATCATTGCCTACTTGTTAGAGGACAAGCAAAAACCAAAACCCTAGGTAAGAAATGGATCACTAAGGAGTACTTGGTCAACTTAATTAAGAAACATTTCTATTGGGTACCAAAGTCAATCCTCAAGGATTCGAGGATTTAAGTTGAGTCAACCATGTGTTGAAATTTCAAATTTTTGAAATTTGGTTGACTTGAGGCATTAAGAGGGAGTATTTTAGCCCAAGTAGAAATTCTTGATAAAATGAGCTAAATAGGATGTACCTTTAATACAGCTCATATTGCCTTGATTTATGATTGTATTTATGCATATGAGATGTTAGGATGATACAAATAATTCACCTATGCTTGTGGCATTTTGATGAGTTATTGGATGTATCACATTAGCGATAATAAACTAACTATGGGGAAAGCAAATGTTTAATTAATAGACATCTTGCCCATAAATCATAGTTGAACATTTCAAATGATTTGAAAATATTTCTGTGTTTTATTTGCTATGGCATAGGTTTGCAAAATACATTGGTTCAAAACTAGGATATGATTTTGATACAAAGTTGAGTATTTTCAAAGAATTTGAGTTTTGGTCAAAAAGTCAAACATATTTAGATTTTTCATGAAAATATATTTTTCTCTGTTAGAAAACATCATAAGAAATATGTTCACAAAATTTCATGGTTTTTCGAATTTTATGAAATTTTTTATGTATTTCTGAATTTCAGCTCAAAAGGCTGAAATTTCAGACTAATAGATATCAGTCGACTGGTACAGAGGATCAGTCGACTGAACATTCTGTGAATTGGCAATTCGATAAGACTAGTCGACTGGTAACTGATTCAGTCGACTGACACTTGTATTTTCTGATTTCTAGAGATTTTTAGAAAATAAAAAGTGTCCCAAATTGATACCAAAGGGTAATATTACTTGGAGCAATCTTTTTGATGGTATTAAAGGGAGAGAATTGACAGGTTTAAGTTAGAATTTAACTTAATTCTTTATGTTTGTGCTAAAATTGAAAATCATGTGTTAAGACATAGGTTAAGGGGGAGGATGCATGTGTATATGTCTAGATATACTATGCTTTTAATTTTCAATTGTTATCTTTGTACCTAACTTAAACATATTGTCACACATCAAAAAGGGAGAGATTGTTGGTGCAATCGACCCAAGTTTGATCGGATAGATCATGAGTTTTGATGTGTGTGTCAATATGATTAAGTTATGTTTTCATGTGGATTTGATGTGTGTATGAGTCTTGCATGACTTAGTAAATCACACATGAGGATTAATGGAGTGAAGCATCCGAGGGACGAGAGCCGAGGAAGAGGACTTCAAGGGCAAGCCAAGGAAGTAGACTTCAAAGGCATATGAAAAGGATGACATGGAGACAAGCCACGGGCTTGTGTGCGCATCCGAGGGACGAGAGCCGAAGGAAGAGAACTTCAAGGGACAAGCCAAGGAAGTGGACTTCGAGGCATACGCGAAGGGTGAACTCCGAAAAGGTTGAGAGTGCATTTGTAAGTAGAGCAATCGACTGGCAAGGGAACCAGTCGACTGACCCTACAGAGAGCGCACTGTAGCAGTCGACTGGTATGGACACCAGTCGACTGATCTTTCTGTAAGGTCGAACAGCCGGAAGCAGTCGACTGGTCTCCAGAGCAGTCGACTGGTTTATTCGAAATAGAGTCGTTGGCTGGACATCAGTCGACTGGCCCTGGGGTCAGTCGACTGGTGTCGGGGCTGAGTTGTTTGGTTAATAGCTCTCTCCACTATTTAACTTGAGAGAAGTTAGCAATTCATTGTGATATCCTTACTCTAGTGCTCAAGCTCCAAGTGTTCATCTTCCTCCTAAACCCTAGCTCTATCTTGTAAGGAGGAAGAAGGTTTGTGAGAGGTTGTTCTCCACCGAGAAGGAGAAAACTTTAGTCGGAAATTGCCGGGGTGTGATCCACCGAAGGATCAAGGATTCGTCCACCTTAAGGACACGCCGTGAAGTAGGAGCAAGCAATCTCCGAATCACGTAACCGGTAACGTGTTAGCAATGTATTACTTGATAGATTAAGTTTCCGCTTATGCTAATCATTGTAGGAAGAAGATTGAATTGAGGTGACCGAGCTATTCCCCCCCCCCCCTCTAGCCGTGCCATCGATCCCGACAAATGTACCATGAAGGAGGAGGTAGTAAGAATAAGCACATACAGAGAAAACAGATTCATGATAGGTTCCACAAAGCACAATCAGAAGTTCAATTAACTATCAATAGTTTCTCTGATTGCACATGAGAAGCTATGACAACAATTAGATAAGATGGAGCTTTCTCATCGATGACATCTTCAGAGAAAAATGATATACCATATTAAAGGGAGATTTTGCATTGAAATGCATCTGACACCAAATCCTTGTAGGTATACGGGAGACAACTACTTGATAAAAAAGAAAGAGATCATTCTTGCACCCAGGACTTCATTATAGTGTGAGAGAGAAGTGGACTTGAAGAAATGCAATATTCGTCAAATAACAGAACACTGTAAACTGAGAATCCTTCAAGACTTCCAATACTGGCAATTAACTCCAACAATAATAACAAGCAAAGCAAGTGAAGCTGACATGGATCTTAACATCAAGTCAGCAATTAATGTGAAGAAAGATTTGACTTATACAGCAACAAGAATTACATCTTTGAAGGAATCATGAATCCATGATAGGCATAACCTAGAGAATGTAGAAAAGCATTGAAATTTGAAGTGCAAAGTTGTAGAGAAAAGAAAGATGAATACTATCTCATTAACAATTGAAATGGCTTAAGTTAGAGAAGGGAAAATGGAAAGGATTTAAACAGAACTTGATGGTATCCAACTTCCATAAGAAAAGACCAATAGATGCAAGGCTGCTTAATTGGTGGCCCTTGCAGAAGATAAACTAAGTTCATGGAAAAAACCTGAGTGCCCCAGGGCTATGGTACAGCGGTAGGACGATTAGTTGTTATCCCAGACATCCACGGTTCGATTCCTAGCTACGACATATTTTGTAGGAATTTTTTCTCCAAATGGGGTGCGAACCCTGAAACGCTGGGCTTCTAGACCGCCCACCGCGAGCGCTTCCTGATTTATCTTGATGACTGGTGGAAAACTTCCGTGGGGCCAGGCCGGCCACCCTAGGTTCGTCTGCTACCTGGTCCAACATGGAAAAAAACCTAGGTACTTAATGCACGTTATATTCACATATTTACAATACCCCGGACTACCATTAATATAAAAAAAATGCTTAAGGTCAGTTTCAAATAAAATTCAACATACCAAAATTGAAAGTGCAAGGTGCATCAAAATTTATTGTCAGCACGAGTCACATGAACTGTGCAAGTAAATTCTAGTGTTATTTATCTGGATAAAAAGAATACCTGCCAAGAGCTTTTCCAAGATCAGCACAAAGAGATCGGATATATGTTCCCTTAGAACAAGTTACTCTGAATACCAGATTCTGCCTGCAGGGAAGAATTGAGTGTAGGATAGTCATCACGGCCCTGACAACTTATCTAACACAGATAAAAGGGAAACTGGAAAGGATGCTTCCACACTATACTCTCTAACAGACAGTTACTGCTGAAGTATTCTACACTATGCTATCAACAAATTTCCTGTAATGATCCGTCCTCATTGCAATTTGTTGCATGCTATCTGTATTCATAACAACTTAAGCTTTCAGGAAAAGTAGTCACCCAATTCGAAAACATAGATGATAGTAAGAAATGAGCATGGTCATCAAAGGATGCAGTTTAAAATGAGAGTTAAGATGGATTCAAATTAGAAAGTAAAAGTTTTAGATTAGGAAATTTTAAATTTTATAAGTTTAACTATCTTAACCCTATTTTAAACCACATCACTCGGTGCAAATATTTTTTGCCCAACCAACGTGGCAGAGCTAGAAAACTTTTTCTCTTAAAAAAATTTAACTATTGTCTTGGAAATGCCAGATTAAATCCCAGACCATCTAAAAAGATCAGCCTTTAACCACAATACAACCTATCATTGTAAGTTCATGAACAAATAAGTAGCCTATGATAAAGCCTAAAAGCAATTACTTATCATGTAGTATCAGAATGGCAAATTTTTGTGTACCAGATACCCTAATACAGCAATTATACAATTGAAATCATTCAACAAGAATCATTCTTCAGTGGCTTTCTTAAAAGATGCACTAAACTAGGTCAACCAAATTGAATCAGTTCCCAAACACTGTTTAAAATACACAATCCTTGGCGCACCTGTCACCCAAGCTGCGCTCAATATCAAACTGATATATTGATATTCGTCTTGGTGACAACTCGACTGTTTCTCCTTTCCTCGCTTTCTCGTACATTCTTTCACCACCAACCTAATTAATTACAATACTTGTCAGGAGAAAAAGAATGAGTTCCATATCAAATTAAAAACACCGCCAATTTCATATTTAGTTGAATAGTTTCTCAGATAAATAAATCTTACGAGTTTACATTTAATCAAACCCCATGGGCCTGTCACATGTTAATGGTAAAGCTAAGAAGAAGACATAGATATCCCAACATAAAGGTTCAGTGTAACGCCCGGAAATTTTCCAGAATTTTTCAAAATAAAAAGAAATATAAAAATTTCTTTTGTGAAGTAAAAAGGGGTCGGAGCCGAGGCTCGAACCAAGACCCTTAGTTTAGTAATTAGTTTAAGTTTTCATTAGGTGGTGGTAAAGCATCACATTAAGATATGGAAACAATTTAAGATAAGTGCATGTAGGCACCTAAGCACCCATTCATGGAAGTTGCTTCAACTTCCACTTAGTATATATAGGAATAGAAAGAGGAGGAAACAAAAGGTTTCCTCACTTCTTCTTCTTCCTCTTGAGTGTGCGAAGAGAACTAGGGTTCTTCTTGTGCCTAAGTTCCGGCGACCGTGCGAAGGACGTGGATGAAGGGTTAGATCCCGAAGATAATTCCGCATTAGATCTAACGCTCGGTACTAGTGAGTTTAGTAAGCGCCAAGTAAGTAGATCACTCACCTGCAGTAAAAGTTGTTCTTCGTATGTTTTTCGTAGAACTTAAAGATTCTAAGCCTTTTGTGTGTGTGATCTGAGTATAGCAAGACCAAGGTCTTGATTTGCCCAAAACAAGTTTTGGGATTAGGGCATGCAAGTGCTCGATGAAAGTACAGAGTAAGACCGAGGTCTTACTAAGCCCTAGAACGAGTTCTGGGACTAAGGCACGCAAGGTGCATTGATCAGTACAAGACCAAGGTCTTGATATGCCCCAAAACAAGTTTTGGAAACATTACTTTTTAAGTGCAAAGAATATGCAAAAGTGTAAGCATTATAAGTACAAGCATTACAGTTTTAAGTATATTACTTTTGTAAGTGGTATGTACCGGCCGAGGCCCACAGAGATCTAGGCAAGCCTAGTAGAGACGCTCTAATAGGGTTCGGTGGGTAGCTACCCCGAAACCTATTAGGGATGCGCGCATTGGTACTATGTCGGGCCGAACAGCAGGATGTTTATTTATTTTATAAGAGTATACAAGTTTTCAAATGAGCATGTTAAGCATTTTTCATTTCAAGCAAGGTTTTCAAATGCAAGCATTTGTTACAAGTGTATTTATGAGTATATTCATGTTAAACATGGCATTTCTAGTTTCATATGTTTCAAAGCAAGCATTCTTTTAATCATGAGCATGTTTAGTATCGATTGCATGTTTTGTGAGAGTAGGATCTATTTACTAAGCAATTTGCTTATAGTTTGCATCCTTTTACTGCAGATAAAGGTAAAGAAAGGATATAAGTCAAGGAGGCTAATGGAAGGATGATTGGTGTCAGTGGCGGTGGAACCGTGGAGTGAGACCTTGGGATGAGACTTGCTTAGTGTTAATTTTATCATGTCCACAAAGATCATAAGTAGTGTTAATTCCGCAAAGATTATAAGTCTAAGTTGCTATGGATGGTTCATGAACTAGCACAAGTCACATGATTATGAGTTCTAATTATAGTTGAAGTAGAAGTGTTTTTATTTGAAGTGTTCATATGTTTCTAAAGTCTGGACTTGAAATTCCAGAAGTATCAGTCAACTGCTCAAGGTAGCAGTCGACCGCCCTCAATAAATTCGAGGGAACAAAAAGATTGGTCGAGTGAAAAACCAGGTGGAGTCGACTGCACCAATCGATTGGTAGTTCCATACCAGGGCCAACTTTCAAACAGAAAGATTGGGGGAGTGATTTGGCCTAGGAGTCGACTGGCACCAGTCGACTGCACCCATCATCAGTCGACTGGGAGCAAATGAAAAAAAAAAAGAGAAGAAAGAATTGTGACCTCCCTCTAAGGTTAAGGTTAAAAAGAAAGGGTCGTTACATTCAATTTGTATTCACATTAGTATACACTTTAGTCTACCAAATAAAGGCAAAATTAACCATAAGGAATTGTAATTCAAGTTAGCAACAAATATCTTTTCACCTCGAAACAAACCTTTTTTTGGCCAAAATCAGCCAAAAACTTCTTACCTATGTCATATAAGCTCTTCTATGCTATATTTTCAACTTCATGCGAGTCATCTATTCCAAGGTTGGCCATATGGCAAATAATACATTCTGTTGAAATGTCGAGACAGACACGTTTAGGAAAAGATTCGATTTTCCAGACTATTTACTGTGCAACATAGCATGCTGTGCCACAGAAGGTAAAGGGAAGAGAGTAATAATAATCCTTCCTAAATCATATATTTGTGCTCGTCCATACTTCCTTTTTCTGAAACTCTTAGATATGTAAAACCAAAGAATCAAGAGTAAAGTTCTTAAGGATAATAAGAAAAATAATTATCTAAAATTCTAAATTTAACCCAGATGCTCATAGCATTTTTTTTTCTGCCATCAGTCATTTTCAGCTCCTGTGGAGCGGCACTCATATTCATGAAAGATGAGCCTCCAAGCAAATGACCCCTACCAGGTGTAAGTTTCCTCACTAAATCGTCAATTGAATGTGTGAATCAATCAAATAAATTTTCCAAAATAACAAAGATCTCTAACCTTAATGGCTGAAAACATCGGAGGAACTTGCCATATCTCTCCTAAGAACAATTTAACAGCGTTTTTTATATCATCATCCTTGATGTGTTCCCATGGTTCTCTTTGAATAACCTTGTCACAGAATTAAAATAAATTTAGTCAAAATGGAAAGAAAGATAACTACTGCAATTATGTCAGAGCCTACACAAATGTATTGAAAAAAAAAGGAATAAAGCAAGTTAATTCCTCATATCTGGATTGCTAATGTGTAAAAATGTGAAACCAAGACAAGAACACAATGACATACTCTTGGCAGATAAATCACCCTCCACTAACCTTGATATTTAAAGGTTGAATCGAAAGCTTCCTGATAGCGACTTCTAAAGCAAGGCATCATGTTCCTTGTGATACTTAATAGTTTCATGATTTTCATGTTGCATCACATTCATTGTCAAAAACTGTGATTAATATATGTAGCTTCCAGGATTTGCTATCATATATAAAACAAACTATGATAATGTTATAGAAGTTTCCCCTTCAAGAATCTAGGAATGTCACAAAAGCCTATCAAAATGAATGGTAGATTAAGGACTGTCCTATTAATAATTAGAGTAGGCCCAAAGATGAGTATAGTTACACATATTTCCAATGTTAACTTAAGATAGCAACTAATTATTTGCCCTTGGTCAAAACTAACAAAAATTAATCATACCAAAAAGACATTGTTCCAAACCAAAATGAGGCCTTTAGTTTGGCAACAAAAAAAGGAACATTACTGTTGCAGCTAAACATTAGCAAGACCTCACAGAATCAAAGATTCATCAGATAAGACGCAAAGTTAGAATAATCACAGACAGCTAGAACAATAACAAAAAGGATGGGGAAGGTGACCCCATTTGATGGGCAAAGAAATAAGAAATCATAAGTGGAGTAAAAGGAAAGTACACAAAGAAGGCCAGCAAAAATCCTGAAATCAATTTAACTTATTTTACTACATAATATTTTGGTGCTTTGCTAACAAGTGCTTTGAATTCTGGAAAAGAAATTAATTTGGTATGAGTCAAATCTTTCTTCCAAGGATGTTTCATTTTCACATGTCAAGATGAAGTAACTATAGTATAATAAAAACGATATACTGGTGAATCTGCATCCCACGTTGATGTAGCTTCTCCTAGACGGAAAACACCACTGTATCCTTTAACCATAGCTTGGTACCTGCAGGATTCAATAAAATTATCAGGAACTATACAGATACAGACTTATTCGCAAAAAGGCAAACACGACAAAAAAGGTTCTTCAAACAAAACAGTGAATCATTGAACAGAATCCAGGCATTAGACAGCATGATTTAACTATGAACAACTATGTAGGCTAAAAAGTCGTGCCCTTGAACCTTAACCAAATGATGCGACAAGAGAAGCCTAGAGTCCAATCTCTATTTTTCTCCAGGTTGACATCAACCATCATTAAATCACTGATTTTTGACATGAAACCTGATCTTGAATGCTTATTAAGACAAGACAGGAAGTGAAATTGGCACTAGAATTCCAAGACTTAGGACTCGGAAATTGGAATATATATACATTTGCCCTACAATGATTATCTTTTCGGAAGACAAATTGAATAACCAATTTAGTATATCAAAAACAAAATTTAGTATCAAACCAAATAAGAATAGATAGGTACACAAGAGCACACTTGTTGGATTGTCAAAAGAATCTTAGGTGGAGGATGGACTGATTACACAGAAGGATACCTGTCAACAATTTTGGTGGCTTTACCAATACAAACAATTAATAACCCCGTGGCCATAGGGTCGAGAGTACCAGCATGCCCAACCTGCGAACATAAGACTTCAAGATATGCATCCACTCAAACTACCAATAAAAGACATGGTTGTGAAGGACCAATTAAGTACCTTCTGAACTTTGACTAAGCGACGCAACTTCCCACAAACAGTAAACGAAGTCCATCCTGCCAAAATTATAGTTTAAATTTCAGCCAACTAGTAATTGGATCAAAACAAGCAAAAGTTTTCTGGATTCAGAAGAGTCATCAATGTATCAGCCATGATGGATGAGAATATACACAACTATATTGTACCATCAAGATATATTAACCATCAGGTTGTAACCTTTATTTTGCGATTTGAATTGGTACTAGGAGTACTTATTCATTTGAAAAGCCTGAATGATGTAGCCTTGATATCAAAATAATGCAAAAGAGTTTAATCAATTCAAAGAGAATCTAGGTTCAGTTGACATGTAAGTGGCTAGTTGCCAAACAAAGCAAAAGCGAAAATGAATCAATATATTGTGCAATAAGCCAATAACTAACCAATTAACAGGATGAATGACATGGGCACACAAAGCAAAGGAACTTGAGAAAAAGGCAATGTATGTAAGTAGCAGCAGGAAGAATATGCAGAGTTCTGGCAACCAAAAAAAAAATAATTTTAGTTTAGAATATCTGAGGATACTGGTTTGTCTATATTCAATTCATGGGTGATATTCTAGTTCGATAGCCTGATTGGGATGGTATCTCATTTCACTTTGCTAGGCTAGGCTTGCTACCTCCAGAAATTTAAAGTAAATAATTGATATAAATAGATAAATGAATAAAAGCTAACAGCACATGACCCGCACACAGTTGCATTGAAAAAGCTAAGAGAAGAGTAATCAGCTATCAACCTAAAATCTGTGTAATCCTGAAACTACCCATAAGAAAATATTTGTCTAAGTTTAGCACAATACTCTATATTTTCTGATGTCTGTTGGGTATTTAACTCTTTCATGCATTTAGTGTCTCTACGTATTGATATGATCACTTCTTCAATGGCTACAGTTTAGCTGCTATTCCATCAGGATACAACGACAACAAGCATAAGTCCCAAGCGTTGGGATGGCCTGATCCATGCCTGATGCGGTTTGACATTTTTCAACAGTCGACCTGATGAGATCCAATTAGAATAAGGTTGCATATGCTAGTAATGACTTGAACATGTTCGTTACATCACTTCTGGTTTATACATTCTAATCTTTTACCATGGCATTCTAATGGCGAGTGAAAACATCGTTGTATATAAGGCCATTGAACTATTGAAGTAACAACATTAGTCGAAAGAACTAAAAGGTAGCCACCAGACCTTTAGGTTTGTCCACAAGAACTACAGTCCCGGATGGGCCATCCCACCTTGGCGGAAGCACAGTCTTCCTGCTCACCAGATACGGCTCAGCCTGTTCAACCGTTATTGGGGCAGCTACAGCTCCCTGCCTGTTACTAGCCTTTGGGACTTTCCTCAAACACTTGAAGAACTCCTCGACCTTCTTCTCCGTCACACTCTTGATGGCAGGACTGTCCTTTTTCGCCTCGCTTTCTTCAAAAAAGATCAAAGCCTTCTCATCCTTCTCCTCGCCACCATCCTCCCCTTTCTTCGGCTTCCGTCCTTTCTTTTTCACCACACCTTCCTCCGCCGTTGCCGGGGGTACAGGCTCATTGGGGTCGACGAAAGCATTATCCAAGGAATACTGAGGAAAGTACTTCTTTTCAAGCTGATACACCATGCGATAGTGCTTATCCTTCTCCCAGGGATACGCAAAGGCGTCGTAGAAGTAAAGTTCCTCCTCGCGTGGGTGAAGGCGAGGGAAGTCTATTACCTCCGGCTCGAGCTCTACGTATTCGTCTCCGGCGCCGCGTCGTCGGTCCTCGTCGTCGGAGCCTCCGTACATGCGGCGTTCCCGCTTGCGGTAGTACCGCCGCTTGGAGCGGTCCATGGCGGCCTCGGAGGGGGAACCGGCGGTGTGGGAGGGTACTTCAGCAGCGTCTGACGATGCGGGGGGCGGTTGATCGGAGACGTCATGCGCATTTGGTAGCCGACGGCGGGAGGGAGAGGCGCGGGCAGGGCGGTAACGGATGAGCTCGTAGTATAGCGGATAAGGAGTGGCAGTGGTGGAGAGGAGGCGCCGAACGGGAGAAAAGGGATTCCTGGCGAAGAGCGGAGAGTTGAGCTTGGCGGCCGAGTAGGAGAGGAAGAGGGGAGACCACAATTTGGAGGTCGCCGCCATTTTTGGGGAGAGTAAGGCCATCACTCAAAACACAGCCACGACCTAAACTAAAGAAATCAAATACAAACACACAGCAAGTTCTAAAACCACGAATTCAAAGTCCTAAAACCACGAACTCAAGTTGTTGTTGGATTGCCTAATACGCGAGTATTATCATCAAGAGATTTAAGAGTTAAAATTTGATAAAATTAATATGCTCATCCTCTCTATGTACAAATTATAGCATCCGAGTTAGTAACCCCATGATTTATCTCTTTCATATTGGCCCTGACAGATTGACAAGGGTGCTGGGACAAACGAATCACCTTTTATCACTAAAACCACGAACTCAATGCCCCCGAGCTATGGTGTAACAGAATGATGACTAGTTGTCATTTTAAGCATTCGCAATTTGATCCCCAGCTACGACATATTTTATAAGAATTTTTCCTTCAAATAAGGCACGAACCCTGGGACTATAATGTGTAGTGACTATTTTATATATGTGTAGTGACTATTTGGATCGATTTTAATGTGTAGTGACTATTTTATATGAACCCTGTGCTATTCTTTTACTTCAAAGAATATACGATTCTGAAGAAAGCACAGGGTTTGTATATTCTTTGAAGTAAAAGAATATAATGACTATTTAGCATAGGGTTCGTATATTCTTCAGAATCGGTCCAAATCTGAAGATAAGTTTTTACTTCAGAATCGGTCCAAATATGAAGAATAGTCATCGATTCTGAAGAATATACGATTCTGAAGAATATACGAACCCGGTCCAAATCTGATAAGTTTTATATAATGTGTAGTGATTATTTAGTCACTATAATGTGTAGTGACTATTTGGACCGATTTTACAAAACTAACGAAGTAAAAGATAAGTTTTTACGTAGAATTTCCTTAATTTACTTCGTATATTCACTGAAGTCATAGATAGATAATTATCAAAGTAGACGCACGTGAAGTAAAAAAGGATTATTTTACTTCGTCATATCACCGAAGTCATATCCATGAAAATAGCGAAGTCTTTTACCGGTTCAAAGAGGCAAACCGGTTCAGATTTGGACCGATTCTGAAGTACAAACTTATCTTTTACTTCGTTAGTTTTGTAAAGTGCTGAAGTAATCGATGATATATAACTTTACAGTTTAAATTGATTGTCGAAGTAAAAAAATGTCTGTTGCTTTGGTAGTTTTGTAATGCGACGAAGTAATAGATGATATGTAACTTCACAGTTTACATTAATTGTCGAAACAAATATATTTTATAACTTCGCCAGTATTTATATTTATCAAAGTATATAGTATTATGTTACTTCATAGTATACATTTATTGACACAGTAACACCCTGTTTGGAAACCTTTTAAGTAAGAAATTGGAATTCAATTCTGGTCGGAATTGAATTCCAATTCTCATGTTTGGAATGAATCGTAAAAACAGAGTTGAATTCAATTCAATTGTTATACTTTTACGATTTTATCCTGCGAGAATGGAGCCGGAGCAACTTTAATTTGTTTTGTGAGGGGGTGATTTGGTAATTTAATTTGTTCAAGTGAATTCCTTTCACAAATCAGATGTGTTTAGGTGTGATTTGTTTTGAGGGGTTTGAAAGGAATTGGAATTCAATTCCTTAGCAATTCCTTTCTGAAAATTGCTACCAAATGATGGAATTGAATTCCAATTCCTTCCTTTCCAAACAGGCTGTAATCGATTTAAAAAACTTCATTGTTTTGTATGATACAGAAGTAATAGATTTGAAACGACTTCATAATTATTAAATTGTGATGAAGTAAATATTTTTTTTTAACTTCATCACAATTTAAATGGATGAAGTATTTTATTTTTAATTACTTCACCATCAAATTTTATTATTGAAGTAAATAATCATATTTTATTACAATATAATTTTAATTTAATGAAGTAATTGTCGATTACCACCGCGCTAATTTAATAAAAAATGAAGTTAAATTCACAAATACACAAGTATATATCCACAAATCTACAAGTATATATAACCAAAATATATATCCACAAGTATATCCAAAATCCATAATGAAAGAATAAAATATGTATCCTAAGTACATCGCCAATTTAGACATCTACATATGAGTAGACAAATTCACTCCATTCACTTCTGACATCATCATATTTTGATTGTTGGTACCATGGATCTAGCAAGTATAACCAACGCTACATTGTATAACCAAAAACTACAATTCAAAACTCCTATGATGCTCAGAAATTCATCAGATATCAAATGAATAATAAAATCGAATCTTATACTTACTGAGATCTCTTCCCACACTTTTTGTTTTATATTTTTAGGAACATCAGGCCAAGACTTTATATTGATTGGCACCATGGATCTAGCAATAGAGTCAATCTATGATTGTAAAGCTCTTCCACTTGCATTGTATGCTGGCCTCCCCATGTCATCATAATCAATCTTCGCTTTTTTCCCTCATCTTGCAGCTGCAGTTAGTTTACCCATCAATATAGGTCCTCTCTTGTTCTTCTGCACATGTACAAGTTGTTCTTCTCCATCAGTAAGTCTATGTAGCTCCTGATCAACTCTTTTTTTCTCTCTCTTTTTTACGATCCATTATGTTCTCCGCTATAACAACATGAATGAAACCAATGTTAAAATCTATACAGTAACATGGATAATTAAAATATCACAAACCTAAACATAACATGAATAATAATAATAACATAAACGTAAACATGACATAAATAATAACAATAAGATAAATAAATATAAACATTATATAAATAATAATAATAATAATAATAAGTTGTGAGAATCAAAGACAAGCAGGTTGTTCCCAAATGACAAGATGAAAGATAATTAACACTTAATTCTTGCTTAGAGGTAAAAGGACAGTTATACTTGACACTTTATTCTTGCTTATAGGCAAAAGGATAGTTATACTTGACACTTTATTCTTGCTTATAGGCAAAAGGACAGTGATAAACAATACTATGTTGTAACAATGAAACTTCAGTTTTCAAGCTAATAAACAAAGTAGAAAAAGATTGTGAACGTTGGAAATCAGTTAACCAATCTTTCAACTAAATAATTCTAAAAATACCAAAAATACTAAGAAGTTATGTATTTGTTCACTCTTATGTTATTCGTTATGGGACCTAAGCAAAATGAAATCCTGTTGTCTTTAGAACAAGAAAGAAAATGGAAA
This sequence comes from Boesenbergia rotunda, assembly GCA_024364735.1. Taxonomy (NCBI): domain Eukaryota; kingdom Viridiplantae; phylum Streptophyta; class Magnoliopsida; order Zingiberales; family Zingiberaceae; genus Boesenbergia; species Boesenbergia rotunda. The sequence continues at coordinate 151,680 of JAGFNQ010001998.1, read as the reverse complement.
ACAAACCATTGTTTGAACACCATATGCTGAATATAAGCCATAAAACTGATCAGCACAAGGATGAGTAGGACAAACCTGCACAGAGATCAGAAAATTGGAAGATGTTTGTATTATGATTGTGACTATTCAAAACAACTATTTAATCACAAGGAATTATAGCATGACAAAACAAATTACCTACCATAGATAGACCAAGTCCCTCGTCGAATTGACTTGGATTTTCTGGTAATGATGACTGCAGAGGAAAAGGAACAAAGTATTGCTGAGTCTTCTACTCTCATACTGAATCCTTGACTGCTAAAGGAGAAAAATACAATAAAGATCATATTACTAGGCCATCAGTAAATAAATAGCAAGAAGGTTGTTCAACAGCTTTACTACTTGACATAACAAATCTCTCAGAGATATAGACAAGGAAAGTTATTACTCATCAGTACTTCACCAACTAAAAACTATCAAGGAGGTAGTTTGTCTTTCATATATATATATATATATATATATATATATATATATATAAATGAATTACTATGGATAATTGGGAAATTTGTTATTACACTCTTGTCCCCAATTGAGCAGGTTTCAAAAGAGGAGAAATCATGGCACCTAATGGATATGTAGCAGCAAAAATTACCTGGGAATACTGAGAACCCAGCAGCAATAATAATTGAAAAGACAACCAAAGACAAATAATTATTGCCACATTAAAACTCATAGAATCATAGTAAGTTGTGAGAAAGAAGTGCATTGTGTCTTATAAGGAAGGAGATGCCCTAGGGTAAATCATAGTAAGTTGTAAGAAAGAAGTGCATTGTGTCTTATAAGGAAGGAGATGCCCTAGGGCAGGAGATGTCAGAAACCATAGGGTAGGAAACTAACTTGGTTGACGAACTGATGGGCAAGCAGGATCGGATCGGTTACAGACGGCGGCCCCAAGCTCGAACAAAACCCTTGTCTTTTCTTCTCGTCGCCAGGAAACCTTAAAGAGGAAGAAAACTAGCGGAATGCAGGGAAAGGAGAGAAGGGGTAGGAGAGGGAAGAAAATTAAAAGGAAAAGAATAGGAAAAATTGAAGGAGATGATGAAAACCTCGAGCTTGTGCATTGGGGAGAGGGGGAGGCACTTGATTAATATGTATTATTTCGTTAAAAAAATCGCCGAAGTAAACTATGGCGAAGTCTACGTCTGATTTTCTTAAATCTTAAATTTTGAATATTAATTGGGTTAAATTTAATTAAGAAGGAATCAAATTCATATGTAAAAACTATTCTAATTCATAAATCTTAAATTGTAAGCAGGAATATACGTATATTTTTCTTTGGCAAAATGAAATAATGTATTTATATTATCATAGAGAATGTACGTGCATCCTATCATAGTATTTCATATGATTATGAACCCAAATTTAGGTTCAGAAGTTAAGTAAAAGTCAGAAAAGAAATCATCCTTAGAGTTGACTAAGACAAGACTAACACGACTAAGACTTTAGAGAAGCTTAGGAAAATAATTAGGAAGGTATCAAGGGAAGTTATCCCTAGTGAATACCTAGAATACATAATGAGCACCAATAAATTTTGCATTCCTAAGAGTGTGTTCTGTTGATGCAGTCTGACCCTGATTATTATTTTGGTGTTGACATCGATTTTAGTTTAGGTTGATAATTATGATTATGATTGGGTTTAAGTCTTGGTCGTGGACTAGGCATACCTAGTGGGACTAGGTTTGATAAAATCCTAACCTGGAGGGCTAGGTGTGGAGAAATCCTAACCTGGAGGGTTAGGTGAGGAAAATCCTAGCTTGGAGGGCTAGGTGTGGAAAAGTCCTAACTTGTAAGGTTGGGTGAAAAGTCCTAGCTTGGAGGGCTAGGTGAAAAGTCCTAACTTGGAGGGTTAGGTGAAAAGTCTCAACTTGGAGGGTTAGGTGAAAAATTCTGGCTTGGAGGGTCAGGTCCTAGCTTGGAGGGCTAGGTTGGATGAAACCCTAGCTTGGAGGGCTAGGTTGGAGCCCCTGGATCGGTTTGGTGACCGATCAGGGAGATTGGCACGGTGCTCCTTCGTGGATCGGTCTGGTGACCGATCCAGCGATGACTGATCGGTCTGGTGACCGATCAGGGAGTATGCATTTCACTCACAGCACAGCTCCTGATCGGTCTGGTGACCGATCAGGGAGCCCACAGTGAGTTGAGTTCCCCTGCTGATCTGCTCCTGATCGGTCTGGTGACCGATCTGGAACACTGTTCAGACCGTTCCGGAGAACGATCAGGTGTTGTGAGTTCCTCACTATGACCGATAAGGACGGAGCCTGATCGGTCTGGTGACCGATCAGGAGGATCTCTGATCGGTTCGGTGACCGAACAGGAGGGTTGGACTGCGAAGCTCAGAAATCGCCCGACAAAGAGGTGGATCGGTCTGGTGATCGATCCACAACCTGGGATCGGTCTGGTGATCGGTCTAGGAGAGTCCCAGAGAAATCGCGATTTCTGATTGAGCGTTGGGGACCGATCAGGATGGAGCCTGATCGGTCTGAACCCAGCCTGATCAGTTTGGTGACCGATCAGGAGGCTTTCTGATCGGTCCGGTGACCGATCATTTTAATTCAAATTGCACTGTCAGACGCTCTGATCGCGTCTGGACGTATCTGATTCTCTGCGTTTGAACTCTGATACTTGATTTTCTGCTTGATATGTTGTGCTAATGGTCTGATTAAGCTGCAGGTGACAGGGATGGATTCAAACACTCAAGGAGAGTCAAAGGAGGCCTTTCCTTGGAGCAGGTTTGTCCATTTGCCATCTTAGGTTGCAACGGGCGCTGGCGCTGGCTGGAGCTGCTGTCTGGGGCTAGGCTGAGGGAAGCTCAGGGAGTCCAGGAGAGCTCAGCAGGCTGGTGGTTGCAGGTGAGCAGCTGGAGGCTGCAGGGAGATGGCTGTGACCTGGCGCTAGTGAAGAAGACTTAAGCTGCGTAGCGGAGAAGTGAAAAAGAGTTGTCGCTAGAGCTTACTGTGTCTTCTTCTCATTGCATTCTTGTGCTTGTGCGATTACTTCCATCATTTTGAGCAAGCAACTGTGATCTTTGAGGCAACCATCGGTTACTTGGGCACTTGAAAGAAGGAACAATGAGCTTGAGTTCATCAGCGAGAAGACACGAAGAAGGGTGTTCTTGCGTGAGATCTGCGCTGGGTGGAGCTCGGGAGAAGCTCGCTTGTGTTCTTGTCTGTTCTAAGTACTAAGTAAGATCTTTCTTGTGTTTCTTTGTGCTTAAAACTATATCTCTGTTGAAACACTGTGGAGAGGTTAATCCACCGAGAAGGAGGTTGCTTTCTATCCGGATTTTTCGGGGCTTGATCTGCCGACGATCAAGGGATCGCCCACCTTAAGGGCACGCTAAGGAGTAGGGGCAAGTTATCCCCGAACCTTGTAAATCCTCTTGTCAGCGTTCTTGAGTTTGCTCTTAGCTTAGTGTTTTCATTTCTGTATACTCTGTTTTTCTTTTGGCTTCCGCTGTGCTACTAACATTTGAGGTGCAGAATTTTAGAAGGGGTAAAGTTTAAGTGTCTGGCTATATTCACCCCCCCTCTCTAGCCATCCAAGGTCCAACAAGTGGTATCAGAGCTTGGGGCTCTGTACAAGCAGATTAACAACCGAGAGCTATCAAAAATGGCCTTGAGAGAAGGTTTTTCCACCACCCGTCCACCCTTCTTCGATGGAGCAGATTTTCAGTATTGGAGATCAAAGATGGAATACTACCTAAAGATGGACATCAACACTTGGTTCGCTGTGAAGGAGGGGTTTACCCCTCCAAAGGATGATGAAGACAAAGAACTTGAATCATGGCGTTGGTCGGTTGAACAAACCCGAAAGAGTGAAGCCGATGCAAAGGCGCTGGTGACCCTACAATGCGGCATGAACAAAGACCAACTCATCAAGGTTGGTCCATTCACAAGTGCAAAAGATTTGTGGAACAAGCTCATAGAACTCCACGAGGGCACCCGAGATTCAAGAATCGCCAAGAGGGATCTATTCCTCAACCAACTCCAAAACCTCTCCATGAAGGAGAATGAAACCGTAAGTGAACTCCATAGCTGGTTCAAGGAAGTCCTCAACGGTCTCCATTCCATAGATGAAAAGGTCGAAAACCGCGACCTTGTGAGGTATGTGTTAAAGGCATTTCCAAGGAATGTTTTGTGGTCATCCATGGTGGATGCCTACAAAGTTTCCAAGGATTTATCAATTGTTAAACTAGATGATCTATTTTTTGAAATGGAATTACATGAAATGGCTAACAAAAGCCCCAAGGAGAAGGGGATTGCCTTAGTTGCAGGGGAACGATCCAACAAGAAGAAGAAGGAGAAGGAAGTCTCTTCATCTTCATCCTCTTCCGAATCCGAGTCCGATTCTGAGGAAGATGGTAGCGGGTCTTCTTCCTCCGAGATGACAAATTTTGTTCGAAGGATGATGAGGAAGGGTCGACGCTTCAAGGGTAAAGGTAACCCTAGTGAAGCTAAAATTGATAAGTCTAATGCTTCTTGTTATGAGTGTGGCAGGAAAGGGCACTTCAAGAGTGAATGCCCAAAGCTAAAGAAGAAAGAGGAGAAATTAAAAAAGAAGAAGAAGGTCTTGAAGGCCTCTTGGGATGAGTCCTCCTCAAGCTCATCGGATGAAGAGGAGGAGAAGAGCACAAGGCATGTGACACTCATGGCTCTTGGAGAAGAAAACAGTGATGAATCCTCCGACTTCTCTAATGCGGCTTCATCATCTTCGAATGATGAAGAGGTAACCTCTCCCGAACTTGAAAAATATTATAGAGTTATTGAATGCTTGACCAATATGCTGAAAAAGTCAAAAAATAGGGTTAAATCATTGCAATTAGAGGTTGAACAATTGAAATCCTCTAGGCATGAGAACATAGACGATTTGCATGTTGAAATGTTAGAGAATGAGATTAAATCCTTGAAACTTGAGGTAGAACAATTGAAATCCTCTAGGGATGAGGATGTAGATGATTTGCATGTTGAATTGTTAGAAGAGGAAAACAAATCATTAAAGAGTGAAGTTGAGAGACTCAAGAATATTCTTGAGAAGTTCTCAACAAGCTCAAAGACCCTAGACATGATTTTGAATGCCCAAAGGGCAGTCTACAATAGGGCCGGTATTGGTTACCGACCCAAAGAACCTTCATTTGTGTCATTAATGTCTAGGACTGGTGTTATGCCACTTAAGACACCCAAGGTTCAAAAGAAAGTTGTCAAGGCATGGGTGCCTAAGTAGTGTTTAGTAGGTGCTTTAGGTCCCAAGGTTTGGATACCTAAAACTTCTATTTTTCGAATTGTGTAGGTTATGATTGAGGGGGAGCATCTATCAACTTGGTTCGTTGATAGTGGATGCTCCAAACACATGACCGGGGATAGATCATTGTTTACCACACTTCAAAGAAAAAGTAGAGATAATGTTTCATTTAGTAACAATGATAGCCTTAAGGTCATAGGAATAGGAGACATGCAAATATCCGAATGTCTTAGAATCAAGAATGTTCTTCTAGTCAAGGGGATGACATTTAATCTCCTAAGTGTCAGTCAATTGTGTGATGCGGGTTACATAATTGATTTCCAATCAAGTCAATGTCTAGTTAGACAACATGACAACTTTGACACGGTACTAGTAGGAACAAGAATAGATAACATTTACCAAGTTTCTTTTAAAAGTGCTACTAATGCTTTTGCTAAGTGTCTCATGTCAAAAGAAGAGGAGTCCACCCTTTGGCACCAGAGGCTAGCACATGTTAACATGAAGAACATCCGAAAGTTGGCCAACAAGGGACTAGTTCGTGGCTTACCAAGCATCAAGTATGATAAAAAAAAGATTTGTGATGCATGTCAAATGGGTAAGCAAACAAGATCTGCACATAAAGGTAAAAGCGTTGTAAGTACATCTACCACTTTAGATTTACTTTATATGGACTTGTTTGATTGTAGCACTATCATATCATTGAATAGAAGTAGATAATGCTTTGTTATCATTGATGATTTTACTAGATATACATGGACCTATTTTCTTAAATATAAGGATCAAACCTTAGATGTCTTCATTTCTTTTTGTAGAAGAGTTGAAAATGAAAAATCATCAACAATTAAGACAATTAGAAGTGATCATGGAGGTGAATTTCAAAACCAACGATTTTTAGAATTTTGTCAAGATAGAGGTTATAGACATGAGTTCTCTACTCCTAGAATACCACAACAAAATGATGTTGTAAAAAGGAAGAATCGTGTTCTACAAGAGGCTGCACGAAGCATGCTTAATGAGTACTCACGCCCGAGTTACTTATGGGCTGAAGCTGTAAATACTGCTTGCTATGTGCAAAATCGAGTCCTCATTCATAGGTTTTTAGGGAAGACTCCCCATGAACTTTGGTTTGGGAAACCACCTACGGTTAAACACCTTAGGGTGTTTGGTTGTAAGGTGTTCATACTAAACACCAAGGATCATCTTGGAAAGTTCACGGCAAAGGCTGATGAAGGGATACTAGTCGGGTACTCCCTCATTAGCAAAGCATATCGAGTCTACAACAAGAAGTCTAGACTAGTTGAAGAATATTCTGATGTTGTCTTTGAAGAAATTCCAAAAGTCAATGGTCAACCAGAAGATGAAGTCCAATTCGAACTTAGGAGACTAAGTTTGAATGAAAGTCCAAATGTTGTTGTTGGTGATGAATCCGATGACGGTGAGCCTAGACAACCCATAGATCAGCCGGATCCTGAGGCTGAGCCGGTGTCTAGTGAAACCATTCAAGAAGCACCACCAACACCAAGGCAAACAAGATTAGCCTCTAGTCATCCCCAAGACCAAATTGTTGGAGATATCCATCATGGGGTTAGAACTTGATCATTCTTTAGGAATGAGGCTAATGAAGTTGCTCTAATTTCTGAAATTGAACCTAGAAAAATTGATGAAGCATTAAATGATCCCGATTGGATCATTGTGATGCAAGATGAACTAGGTCAATTCGAAAGAAGTCAAGTTTGTGACCTAGTCCTAGACCTAAGAAGACCACCATTATTGGAACCAAATGGGTCTTCAAAAATAAATTGAACCACAAGGGAGAAATCATTAGAAACAAGGCACGCTTAGTAGCCAAGGGCTACAGTCAAGTTGAAGGCCTTGATTATGATGAGACCTATGCTCCCGTGGCACGATTAGAGTCCATCCGGTTGATGCTTGCATTTGCAGCACATCGGGGTTTCAAGCTATATCAAATGGATGTCAAATCGGCCTTTCTAAATGGTTTAATTAGAGAAGAGGTCTATGTTGAACAACCTTCGGGGTTTGAGAGTATCGAATTCCCAAACCACGTATTCAAGCTCAAAAGGCACTCTATGGCCTTAAACCAGCACCCCGAGCTTGGTATGAGCGGTTGTCGACATTTTTAATTGATAAAGGCTTTGTAAGAGGCCAAATAGACCCTACACTATTTTTACGTAGAGATGATGACAATATATTTGTAGCCCAAGTTTATGTCGATGACATAATTTGTGGCTCAAACAACAAGGGCTATTTAAATGAGTTCATTGGACACATGGAGAGTGAATTTGAAATGAGTCTAGTGGGAGAGTTGACTTTCTTCCTTGGACTTGAGATCAAACAAACTCGAGATGGGATCCATGTGCACCAATCAAAGTATACTCAAGAAATGCTTCGAAAATTCAATATGAGTGATTCAAAAGAGGTAACCACTCCCATGGCTACAAACACAAGATTAGACAATAATGAGAGTGGTAAACATGTTGATTTGACTCAATATCGAAGCATGATAGGTAGTCTGCTATACCTCACAGTTAGTCGACCTGATATACTCTTTGCTGTGGGTATGTGCGCTAGATATCAAGTTTGTGCCAAGGCATCTCACTTAATTGCTGTTAAACGAATTTTGAGATACCTCAAAGGCACAATTGGTGTTGGTCTATGGTACCCCCGTACTGAATCCTTGGACCTATTTGGCTATACCGATTCCGACTACGCTGGATGTAAGTTGGATCGGAAAAGCACAAGTGGGGGTTGCCAATTTTTAGGATCATCTTTAGTTAGTTGGTCAAGTCGGAAGCAACATTGTGTTGCTCTATCCACGACTGAGGCAGAATATATTGTTATGGGAGAGAGTATATCACAATTGTTGTAGATGATACATACTTTAGAGAACTATGGATTGAGCTACAAGGGTGTGCAAGTGTTGTGTGACAACATTAGCACAATTAACCTAACCATGAATCCAGTCCATCATTCTAGGACTAAACATATTGAAGTGCGTCACCACTTCATTAGGGATCATGTTGCTAGAGGAGATGTTGTACTCTCATATGTAGAGTCCAAATCGAATCTAGCGGAAATTTTCACTAAACCACTCCCCGAAAATGAGTTTAGCTTCTTAAGAAGGGAGTTGGGAATGTGTTGCGCTTCATAAGTTTCAAAATGCATTCAAAACCCTTCATGATTAATTCTAATTGTTGGGATAGAATTGGGTAACTTTGGGGACATCTCACACAAACTATAAGGTTCAACAAAACGTTTTTGTTTGCTAGAAATGGGGTGAGATGTTAGGATCAACTAAATTTCTCAAAATGTCAATGCATCCCTTGAGAAATTAAGTTGACGAAATAAAAATCACTTCGGTGACCAAGTATGGGGAAAACCAATGCATAACACATGTGTATTTGGGTCCATGATCATACTTGGACATTCCAATCAAGGAAACTTGATTAGAGACTTAAATTTGGATGCGAACTTGGTTGAACTTATTTGATCGATTGTTGATTGAGTTTGACTCCACTTAGGTGGAGCAAAGTGATTGTTAAACCCATAAGGACCTTTGATCCTTGTTCAGGGATCAATTTTAGTCAAGAGACAACTTCCAAGATCGATATTCTTCATCAGATCTTATCAGAAATCGAAGAGAAGTCTGAAACTGAAAGTTTCAGATCGTATCAGGGAATATCAGGAACCCTGATCGGTCACCGGACCGATCAGGTGTAGGGCTGATCGGTCCCCGGACTGATCTGGCTCCCTGCTGTGGTGATCGGTCCACAGACCGATCAGAGGGGTCACAGAGACTTTGCGAAATTTTGTCTACACATTCTGTGCTAGCCTGGATCGTTCCCCGGACCGATCTGGCACCCTGTGGTGACCGGTCCACAGACCGATCAGGGGGGCTTCCAGAATACCCTTCAAACTTACTGTTCACTTCCTGATCGATCAGCCGATCGATCAGGAGCCTGCCTGATCGATCACCCGACCGATCAGGACCAGGCCAGTCCGATCAGGCCGGAGCCTGATCGGTCTGGGCGCTCCCAGATCGAACGGTGATCCATTCAATCGCATTAAAGTCTGGTTGGTGGACCGATCCACCAACCGATTTAATCACGTTTCTCTCCACTTCCCTAGCCCTAGCCGATCAAAACCCCTCAGCGCCGAAACCTCCCTTCCTTCTTCCTTGCGCATGCGATCTCCCTTCACTTGCTGTGCGTGAGTCCCTCCAGCGATCTCCTCTGCGAGTGTGATCTTCTCCTTCTGCGCGAGAGTTCCTATTCTTGTTGTTGGTGTTGTTAGCAACTGCTAGCTTGTCCCCTGTGTTGCGATTCTCTCTTGCGCAAGGTTCAGAAAGTGTTTTCCTCTCAACCAAATCGCCATGGCACCTAAGTAAGTTTTTGTTTCGTTTCATCTTACAGTTGAGTTCATAGATTATGTATTTGGGCTAACCATGGTCTTTCTTTTGGTGTTTTACTATTGTGTCGTGACCCCATGATTGTGTCGTGACTTTCCTTGCCATGTTACTGATTAAATCTAATCATATTTGATCAATGCCTTACCCTTGTGTTCACTTGATTTCTCTTGTGTCTTTGATTACATGATCAAACTTGTGTTCACTTCACTGATCAATTCTTGTGTTTTCAATTTGTGCCATGATAATCAACTTGTATTATGATTTACTCAATCCCATTTCATGCCATGATCCTATCATGACTTTAACCCTCCTGGTTGAACATACTCTTGATTATTCCATCCCTTAGAAAATCATCTAAGGGGAAAGAACCCTTGGAGGGAAGCTCAAAGGGTAAAGTTCCTTCATCATCTACACCTCCTTCGAGACTTCTCCACCTCCATATACTAGATTTCAAAATATTCACTATGTACTAGACTTTCAATGGCACACCTTCAAACTCATGCCATGTCGCACTGTGGACCAAACCTTCATTTACGATCATTGTCCAACAGTACGGCAAATCATTGAACAATATGACCTTCAATCCATTCTTTTTCTTAAAAGGCCAATCAACTTTGATTTGGTCTCTGAATTCTATAATAACATGGTCAGTGGTGAGGGCATGGGGTGGAGGACCCGTGTCGCCAATGTCGATCTTGATTTTACTCTATCAGCCTTCACTGCATTTCTTGGTTGTCGTCGGTCCGGTAACAACTTCTCACTCTACCCTTATCTTCCCGATCCTCTTCTGATTCCCTTTGATGGAGTCACTCCTGACTCCATCTTCGAGTATTTTCTAGGCCATCCCAGGCCAAGGGGTTCCAGTGAGCACGCTCGTGATTTTCCCACATTTCTTGCTCTTTGCCTTTCCCCCATTGAGTATGTTTTGTTTAAGATCATCACGAATTGTCTACTCCCGACCACTTCAAAACACTTACATGAGATTCACTTGTTCCACTGCTTGATGCTCTACGGGATGCATCAGTAGTTAGACTTTGACCCAGTGACTTCCGTCTATTTCTCCATCATCGTCTACAGTCAGATGTACGATCAGACAGTTTACATGTCGTTTGGCCATATCATCACTGCCTGGCTGGAGTCGGTTAGCATTGACATTTCACAGGGCTGCATTGTACCCATGATTCGACAGGATTGTCGACTAGATCGTCGCATGTTGGCCCAGTCCGGCATTGTTGTCGGACCACAGGGGCTGAGGTGGAAGGATCGGCGACGTGTGGGGGAGTTACCGGGAGCAGCCCCTGATCAGGAGTCATCCGCTGTTGTTGAGGATTACGATGAGTGAGCTCCTGACCTACGCTGGCAGGTTGCGGTGCTAGAGCAGTTGATGCAGCGCGAGCTACATATTTCCGAGCTCTGGCACCAGGAGGTCAGCTCAGAGTTTCAGTCCTTCGATCACCGACTCGACACTCTAGCATCCGACGTTTCTGGGATCTGCTCCCTGCAGGAGACGTGGTATGAGGAGTGGTACCATCATACGTTTCCAGGAGCCGCGACCTCCAGCAGCACTCCACCGGGGGATGTTATATGTATTGATGATTCATCGGAC